>OZ007579.1:30150518-30350518 GCA_963931925.1 Onchidella celtica
TAGGCCAGAGGGGGAAAGTAGCCGATGCAACTGAAGTGCTTTGACACCCGAAAAGGGTAGTGTTTACTTGACCGCCGTACTTGCCGATCAGATCACCTGGGAATTGCTTGGGGGGTAGAGCTGTTTCAATAGTATTTGACGTGGAGTCGACGGGGGTGGCTATTAGGATAACTAATGTACACTCGGTGAGCGTCTTGGGACGCTACCTGACTGGGTATAAATCCCCGAACGCTCCTTCCAACTTCAGACCGCTGAGAGCACTCACCAGCTTCGTGCCGAAGAGGAGACCACAACTGCAACTGTAACTTTGTACTAGTCTTGTGAGTGGGGAAGGTCAGGGAACCCGCAAACATCCTTTGTCAGAGCGTGGTATCTTTGGTATCTTGTCGGCATTTGAGCTGTTGCTGAGTGGTAAGTTAATTGTACGATGTATGTGTATTTTACTTAATGTTCATGATTGTAGAACCTAAATCTAGTGGGTTTACTTTGGTATAACTACTGCCTCTGAGAGAGTCACGGAAACGCCGTTATATATATGTTACGAAACCTTATAGGATGGGGTCCGTTAGAGAGAGCGTTATTCTTCGTGGGGAACGTGTAAATATCATTAAAACCGTGTTGATCGTTTATTCTATTGCCTATATGGGAGTCTATGGAGTATGGGAGCTGCAGCCTGACTTATAACAGTGTCAGCGGTTAAAAGTGTTAATGATGAATATCCGTCATGGAGTAAGTCTGGAAGTCATGCCTTCCAGCAGTAGATTAGGACTTTGCGATTGTTTTCTACAGAGGAGGAAGAACAACACCTTCTTGGTCTCAACTTCTTGTACTTTGATTAACGACATCGTGGCTTCTTGGCTTCCCGACCTATTGGTACCTGCCGATACCTGTTGATCTAACTGCGCAGTCAAGCCAGGGTAGAGAGGAAGAACCAGTGCCCAGATAGCGCCATACACCCCTAAAGGAGAGGTTTCCTTATGCTGAATGTTCCCATGTGTTTTATAAAATGTGCTAGAAATTGAATATTACGAAGCCATTTAATTAGCATGTACTGATTTGCATCAACTTCATTCCATCGAAATTCACATGAAATTGTATGACCTATGTTCCTATTATTATTGAATGAATTAATAATTATTGTATATATGTAAGCAATACAGATATCGTTTGTTATAACTTATAGAAGAGAGATAGTTGATTATTTAGTGTGTTTGTGCCGTGCCCATCACGGCTGGTGTCAGAAGAAAGTTAGTGAGAGAAAGTGGAAACATCACAATGGTGTCAGAAGTGGGATCCTGCTAGTAAATAACATTTAATTCTGATCTGGGTCGTGTCAAGGGGCTATTGTGTGATTGTGTGGACAGGTCATCTGCCCTGAGGCGAGTGAGAGAGATTGACATTTAGTGCCTGCGACATGCTCTGATTTTACCTGTGCATTGACTGTTCAATTTTATCTTTTGTCACAGAGAAAATTGTTGTTTGCTATTGCAGGAATATTGTTGTTAACTTCACAGTTACGATCCACGCTTTATTGTTAGCTTTGTTTACAGGTCAATTGCTGATGGACTATCTGGGCGCACTGAAGCTTGCCAGACAAGAAGGCATTAGTGATGAGGAATTCAAAATTAGGTGGGACGAAGAGAAAGCCCAAAACCGAGAACAAAGGGCTAGCGAACGAGAAGAAAAGGAGAAGGAAAGACAATTTGAAAGGGAGAGAATGGAATGCGAACGGGAACTAGCCAAAAACGGGTGTCACAATGGTAAAGGGAATGGAAAATCTGCTGCCCCGAAGGTACCTAAAATTGCCATTTTTGATGACTCGCGCGAGGATCTCGACTCGTATTTGAAAAGATTTGAAAGGCTCGCGCAGGCAAATGATTGGGAAGAAGACACCTGGGCAGACATGTTAGGGGCATTGTTAACTGGCAGGGCGTTAGATGTTTATTCCGGTCTCAGCGATGAAGACAGTAGGGATTACGAGAAGGTAAAGAAGGTGTTGTTCAAGAAGTATCACCTCACGGCAGAGGGTTATAGGCGTAAGTTTAGGGAGAGTCGTCTAGATAAGGACGAAACTTATACGCAGCTGTCCGTGAGATTGCAGAGATATTTTGAGAGGTGGGTAGACCTCTCAGAGGCAGAGAGAACTATGGAAGGGATTACGGATCTGTTAGTCAGGGAGCAGATGTTGAAGATTGTCGACTGTAATCTTTCCATATATTTGAAAGAGAGGGACCCCAAGTCCGTGCATGAGTTAGTTGAGATGGCGGACTTGTATAGTGAGGCTCATCAGTCGAAGCGAGGGCTGGAGCAACAGCGGAAGTCAGGTAAGAGGGTTGAGGAGAGCAGAAGTAAGGGTTTAGGAGTGAGTAAACCGGTATGCTTCAACTGTGGCTCTCCCAATCACCTGAGTAGGCAGTGTGACCAGGGCAGGACGAAGAAGGGTGCTGCTGCCACTGTCGAGGACAACCGAGGTAAGTCCCAGCGTGAGAGTGGGCGTGGTTGTTTTGTGTGTGGGTCACTTCTCCATATTGCGAGATTCTGTAGGAAGAGACAGAAAGAGACGACCGCAGTCGTACTAACCAGCGATGAGGAAGCCGATGACAGTCAGTGGGAGTCATCGGGCAGGGCGAATACTCAACCAGGGGCTGAGCAGAGTGTTGGGCCACAGACCTTCATTTCTTGGGAGACGGAAGGTAAGAGTATTGAGTTAGAAGGTTCGACAGAACATGAGCCCGGAGACGATGTTCCCGAGAATGATTTATCCGCTCCATTTTTGGAGAAGGGGAGGATAGGGGATAAAGAGATTACTATCCTTCGTGACACGGGATGCACGTGTGCGATTATAAAAAGGGACAAACTGCCTCCTAACAGCTTAACTGGGAAGAACAGGAGTTATGTCCTGATGGACGGGACGAGAAGGTCTGCTCCTGTCGCGGAAATGTGGGTAGAAACCCCATTTTATACTGGGCTTCTCAAAGCGCTAGTAGTGGAAGACCCAGTGGCCGATTTGATTATAGGAAACATAAAGGGGGCGTCTCTTGAGAAGATAAGTGTGGTACTCACGCGATCTCGCAAGGTGGAGATTGACAAGGAAGAGCATGAGTGTGAGAATGCGAGTGCGAAAGTGAGTCAGACCACAGATAATGAGGAGGCCAAGGGCAACTCAACGGAGGAGGTAAGGGTAGGGGCCAAGATAGGGGAACTCACACCAGGTGAGATAGCCCGGGCCCAGAGAGAGGACGAAACTTTGAGAGTTTTAAGGGAGAGAGCCACGTTGGAGCAATCGGCTGAGGTAGGTACTCACATAAAGGAGAGTAAGGGAATTTACTATCGGGTAAAGAAGGCCGGGGCTGGACGTGCTGATGTGGAGCAGTTGTTGGTACCTAAGCAGTACCGAAGTGAGCTGATGAAGATAGCTCACGAAGGAGTGTTCGGGGGACACTTAGGAATTTCGCGCACACAGGACAGAATAATGCAGTCGTTCTTTTGGCCTGGGATAGGTGCGGACGTAGGTCGTTTCTGTCGATCGTGTGACGCGTGTCAAAGGACATCCAATAAAGGTAGGGTGACAAAGGTACCCCTAGTGCCGACACCCCTGATCGACACGCCCTTTTCGCGCGTCGCCATAGATTTGGTTGGTCCACTTCCGCGTACGGAACATGGGAGATCGCGTTATATTTTGACGCTAGTAGATTATGCCACGCGTTTCCCGGATGCCGTAGCCTTAAGGGGGATATCAGCTGAGCAGGTCAGTGAAGCGTTAATGGAAATATTTTCTCGGTTAGGCATACCAAAGGAAATAGTTTCAGATAGGGGATCACAGTTTACCGGTGAGCTGATGAGAGAGGTCAGTGCACTTCTCAAAACGAAACAGATATTCTGCTCGCCCTACCACGCGATGGCCAATGGTCTGTGTGAAAGATTTAACGGAGTGCTGAAGAATATGCTTCGCCGAGTAGCTCATGACAGACCCAAGGACTGGGACAGAATGTTGTGTCCACTGCTGTTCGCGTATCGCGAAACCCCACAGGCCAGTACAGGTTTTTCGCCGTTTGAACTAGTGTTCGGTCACCCTGTGAGAGGACCACTTGCAATACTGAAGAATCTGTGGACTGGGGAAGCGGAGTCAGAAACGAGGTCATCGTACGAATACGTGGTAGATATGAGGGAACGATTGGAGGATGCCATGAAAGTCGTAGCCGAGAACAGCAGCGTCGAAAAACACAGGCAGAAGGAATACTACGATAGGGGGGCCAAACAGAGGAAATTCCAAGTGGGCGATTCCGTCCTCATACTTCTCCCAAGTGACGGATCGAAACTACAGATGACTTGGAAAGGGCCTTACAAAGTAGAAGAGCAGAGAGGGTCAGTGAACTACATGGTGAACGTCAAGGGGAAGAGACGACTGTATCACGCGAATATGCTGAAGAAGTATATTGAGAGGGAAGACGAACAGGAAAACACAGAGGCAATAGCTGCAGCTATAATTGACGAGACCGATGGAGGAGAGGAAGCGACTTCGATGCCTCTGGAGACAGTCATGCCTAGGCTAGAACAGACCGAAACCTACAGGGATGTACAGTTAGGGGACACGCTAGATCAGGATCAGAGAGAACAGATGCAAGAGCTCATGGAAGAATACAAAGATATATTTACCGATGTACCGGGGCTCACTGACCTGATCAAGCACAAAATCCCATTGCTAGATCAAAAACCTGTGAAGGTAAGACCCTACCAACTACCGTACTCAACTAGAGAAGCTGTCAATGCTGAGGTAGGCAAGATGCTTGCGGCCAGAATCATTGAACCGTCCGAGTCCCCGTACAGTAGTCCAATTGTATTAGTTAAGAAACCCGATGGTCAACATCGTTTCTGCAACGACTACAGGCGGCTAAATGTTGTGACTGCCGATGACGCCGAACCGATGCCTGAGGTAGAAGCCATTATCTCCAATCTAGCGGAGGCAAAATATTTCACCAAGCTGGACTTGACAAAGGGCTTTTACCAAGTTCCGATGGCCGAGGAAGATAAACACCTGACGGCGTTCGCCACACCGTTTGGGCTATACCAGTACAGGGTCATGCCGTTCGGGTTGAAGGGATCCCCCGCCACATTTAACAGGCTCGTGAGGAAAGTATTAAAAGATGCTGGCGAAGGGGTAGATGCATTTGTAGACGACTGTCTTATACACAGTGCAAATTGGCCTGATCACTTGGAACGTTGTCGGAATGTTTTCGAGCGACTGAGACGGGCAAATTTAAAAGCTAGGCCTACCAAGACGCTAATAGGGATGACAGAAGTCGAGTACTTAGGCCATAAGCTGGGACAGGGGACTGTAAGACCGCAGGAGAGTAAGGTGCGAGCCATTGTCGACTGTGACCGACCGACGACCAAGACACAAGTGAGGAGTTTCCTGGGGCTAACGGGGTACTATCGGAAGTTTGTACCAAATTACAGTGCAATCTCGGCGCCGTTGTCAGACCTCACAAAGAAGTCCCAGGGCACAAAGTTCGCGTGGGGACACGCGCAGGAGAACGCGTTCAATGCCCTAAAAATTGGTTTGAGTTCCGAGCCGATACTACGGATGCCAGACTGGAACAAGGAACTGATTCTCCAGACAGACGCATCTAACCTTGGAGTGAGTGGCTGCCTACTTCAAGAAGGCGAGGGTACGAAGTATCCAGTTGTATATGTTAGCAGAAAGTTGAAACCTGCGGAGAAGAACTACTCAACAATTGAAAAGGAATGCCTGGCCATAGTTTTCGCCGTTAGTAAGTTGCAGGCGTATCTGTATGGGAGAAACTTCGTGTTAGAGACGGACCACCGACCTCTAACTTGGATGCGAACTAAAGACCAGAAGAACGCGAGGGTAACTAGATGGAACCTGGCGCTGCAACCATATAACTTTCGAGTCAGCAACATCAGGGGGCGAGACGCTCTATGGGCCGACACTCTATCTAGATTACCAGTAGATTAATAAATTTATTAGCCGATTTTGCCAGGGAAAATCGACTTAAGTGGGGGCGATTGTAACAGGGCGACAGACAGGCAAGGTATAGCTAGCGTGGGAAGATAGCTAACGGCGGGGAGACAGAGTTATTGTAGGCCAGAGGGGGAAAGTAGCCGATGCAACTGAAGTGCTTTGACACCCGAAAAGGGTAGTGTTTACTTGACCGCCGTACTTGCCGATCAGATCACCTGGGAATTGCTTGGGGGGTAGAGCTGTTTCAATAGTATTTGACGTGGAGTCGACGGGGGTGGCTATTAGGATAACTAATGTACACTCGGTGAGCGTCTTGGGACGCTACCTGACTGGGTATAAATCCCCGAACGCTCCTTCCAACTTCAGACCGCTGAGAGCACTCACCAGCTTCGTGCCGAAGAGGAGACCACAACTGCAACTGTAACTTTGTACTAGTCTTGTGAGTGGGGAAGGTCAGGGAACCCGCAAACATCCTTTGTCAGAGCGTGGTATCTTTGGTATCTTGTCGGCATTTGAGCTGTTGCTGAGTGGTAAGTTAATTGTACGATGTATGTGTATTTTACTTAATGTTCATGATTGTAGAACCTAAATCTAGTGGGTTTACTTTGGTATAACTACTGCCTCTGAGAGAGTCACGGAAACGCCGTTATATATATGTTACGAAACCTTATAGGATGGGGTCCGTTAGAGAGAGCGTTATTCTTCGTGGGGAACGTGTAAATATCATTAAAACCGTGTTGATCGTTTATTCTATTGCCTATATGGGAGTCTATGGAGTATGGGAGCTGCAGCCTGACTTATAACAGTGTCAGCGGTTAAAAGTGTTAATGATGAATATCCGTCATGGAGTAAGTCTGGAAGTCATGCCTTCCAGCAGTAGATTAGGACTTTGCGATTGTTTTCTACAGAGGAGGAAGAACAACACCTTCTTGGTCTCAACTTCTTGTACTTTGATTAACGACATCGTGGCTTCTTGGCTTCCCGACCTATTGGTACCTGCCGATACCTGTTGATCTAACTGCGCAGTCAAGCCAGGGTAGAGAGGAAGAACCAGTGCCCAGATAGCGCCATACACCCCTAAAGGAGAGGTTTCCTTATGCTGAATGTTCCCATGTGTTTTATAAAATGTGCTAGAAATTGAATATTACGAAGCCATTTAATTAGCATGTACTGATTTGCATCAACTTCATTCCATCGAAATTCACATGAAATTGTATGACCTATGTTCCTATTATTATTGAATGAATTAATAATTATTGTATATATGTAAGCAATACAGATATCGTTTGTTATAACTTATAGAAGAGAGATAGTTGATTATTTAGTGTGTTTGTGCCGTGCCCATCACGGCTGGTGTCAGAAGAAAGTTAGTGAGAGAAAGTGGAAACATCACAAATACCATAACTAATACAATACCGTCATTGCTTCCCAATAGTACGCCTACTGGTCGAAATAACACAACGCCACCACTGTGGTGAAACAATGGTCAATGATATTATTACAAATCATATAAGGTGAAACGATGGCCCATCGTTTACATAATGCTTCGTGCACGAATCATAGCATATAACTTGTTGTACATAACATGGTTATCTCCAAAATGTATAACTCATACGTACAATGGCAAAAATACCAATACATACCGACCACTGATTAGGGTCTTTCTTCATCATATTAGGTCAAAACAAGTTACAACATTGCAATATAACACAAACACTGCTTGCTCGCAGTCCCCATTTGGGTTACATTTTCCAAAAATTACACCAAGTTCCATTGGTAACTAATATGACATAGCATAAAATCAAAATGTGACTAACACATCATGACTCTCTATCAGCCATCAATTCAATATTCAGTCACAGATGAACTATGTCCCCAATTACAGTACAATACTGCCGTCCTAGAAATTCATCTAGTAGGCAAAAGTATGGGTTACAATGCATTTCACTGATAGTGTACTACTTTAAAATACCCTGCTCAGGAAATCGGCACAGACATTTTCTCTGCCTTTTACGTAGTGAATCCTGAATCGATAAGACTGTAAAAATAAACTCCATCGTAATAACTTTGGACTGTCAAACTTGGCAGAGTTCAAAAACTCTAATGACCGATGGTCAGTTTGGAGCACAAACTCCTTTCCATACAAATACAAAGTAAACTTTTTTACAGCCCAAACAATAGCTAAACATTCGCGCTCTGAGACCGAATATTTTGTCTCACGAGGCAATAGCTTACGACTAGCATATGCCACAGGGTACAACTTTCCCTCGTGTTCCTGCATAAGACTAGCGCCTAATCCGCGATCTGATGCATCAGTTGCTAAGACAAACTCTTTGGAAAAATCTGGCAAACATAACACGGGTTTGGAGATAATGACATTCTTCAAAGAGGTGTACGCTTTCTCCTGCGTTTCATCCCACTGAACTATATTGGGCTGACCCTTTCTAAGTAAATCAGACAATGGTGATGCAATCGCTGAAAAGTTAGGAATAAATTCATGGTAATATCCCACTAATCCTAAGAATGCTTTCACTTCCTTCTTTGTGGTGGGTCTGGGTGCGTCTCGTACCTTACATACATTCTCGTCTAACAGGCCAATCATACCTTCTCCCACTGAGTGTCCAACAAAGTCTACTTCAGACGTTCCAATCAGACACTTCGATGGTCTTGCAGTTAATCCAGCTTGGTCCATCCTCTGCAGTAAGTCCTTGAGAGTCTTCACATGCTCGTCGAATGTCTCTGTATGAATCAGCAGGTCGTCACATATGCTGTCACATTGTTCATTCCACGGATCAATGGCTTTACGATCCCGTTCAGCGTGGCTCCTGAGTTCATCATCCCAAAAGGCATCCGAATGAATTCATAGTGTTCGCCCATGGTGACGAACGCCGTCTTGGGAATGTCTTGCTCTCGAACTTTCACTTGCCAGTAGCCCTTGCTCAGGTCAATCCGAGAGAATAATTTTCCTCTCGAGAGACTCTGAAACACTTCCAATGGCGCTGCTGTCGGATGAGGGTCGAATACTGTGATCTTGTTTAACCTCCTGTAGTCGATGCAGACTCGGTTGGATCCGTCCTTCTTCTTGACGACAACAATAGGTGAAGCATAAGCTGATGAGCTCCTTCGAATGATGCCCAGCCGTTCCATGGTGCTAAGCTCCTCCTTCAATGAGTCGCGCATAGCGTAGGGCACCGGGTATGGTCGTTGACGAACTGGTACTTCTGTCGTCAGGTCGATGCGATGTTCACCCAACTGACAGCATCCAGGGAGATTGGTGAAGACGTGCTGGTAATTCTTCACCACATCGCAGAGTTCTTGACGTTGTTCCGATGTCAGTTGCGTTGAATACTGGACATCTCTGTAGCCTTCATTCTGGTCGGAGCTTCCTAGGTCGGCAAGGTCCTCCGTCGTTCCACCGTTGTCGCCTTCCAGGTCGCAGTCCTCGATGATTGTCATGCCAGCTGACTCCACGGGTTGACTCTTGTCCATCATGTCGTCCTCTGCCAGTACAGTCTCAGCACTATCACCGCCGCCGTCCTTTATGGCGTTGACATGTTCAGGCGTGGTATCTCTCCTACTGTTGTCCATCCCACACATCTCGGTCACAATAGGTCTCGGTTCCATTGCCACTGCTGCTGCTTTTGACGTCCTTGGAATGTATCTCTTGAGGAGGTTGGCGTGCAAGGTCTTTTCTTTTGCACCCATCTTGACTCTATAGTCGTTAACACCGACAACTGAGACTACCTTATATGGTCCCTTCCATTGGACTAGGAGCTTGTTAGTGTTCGTCGGCAGTAGCACCAACACTTCATCTCCGGGGCGGAACTTCCTCTCTCGCGCCTTCCGGTCGTAGTAGGTCTTCTGTCTACCTTGAGCCTTGGAGAGTTCTTCCGTCGTTAACTTCCATGTGTCCTCCAGCCTCTCACGTAGTTCCATGACGTACTGGTAACTGGTCTTCGTTTCCGGCTCCTCTACGTCCTTGGTCCATAGTTGTCGTAAGATGTGCATTGGTCCTCTCACAGTTCTCCCATACAGCAACTCGAATGGGGCAAACTTGGTCGACTCTTGGGGAACTTCACGATATGCGAAGAGCAGCGGGTTGATGTATCTGTGCCACTGCTTGGGTTGCTCTGCGCACAGTCGCCTTAAGGTCTTCTTCAGTGTGCCGTTAAATCGCTCCACCAACCCGTTGCACATAGGGTGGTAGACTGTAGTGGTCGACTGTCGAATTCCCAGTAGTCTATTCGTTTCCTTCATGACATCTGACATAAACTGGGTCCCTTGGTCTGACAAAGATCTCTTCGGGCACACCCAAACGGCTGTAGATGTTCACTAAGGCTTCTGCTACCGTTTCTGCGTCGATCTTCTTCAAGGGTGTGGCTTCGGGGTAACGAGTAGCGTAGTCTATGTACACCAGGATATACCGATGTCCACCTTCACTTGGGGGGTCGATAGGTCCTACTAAGTCCACGGCCACTCGCCTAAATGGTACGTCCACTACTGGCATACTCTGCAGGTGCACCTTTGGGGTCGCTCCTTTGTCCACCGTCCTCTGGCATATGTCGCATGAGCGGCAGTATCTCGCGACGTCACCTTCAATTCCAGGCCAATAAAAATTGCTCATAACTCTGTCTTTGGTTTTCTTCACGCCGAGGTGTCCTCCGACGATCGAGTCGTGGGCTACACTCAGTACATACTCTCTCAGTTTCTCGGGTAGTACCACTTGCCTTATAACCGTCGCCTGTCTCAGGTCCTTGTAGATCCGGTACAGTACTCCTCCATGTTTCTCAAAATGAACAGATTTATTGCCTCTATTAGTTGGGATCTTCTTCTGCTCTAACTTCCTAATGACTTCGTTTTCTTCTTGGAGTCGGATAAGTTCCTCTCTATCCACTCCCGCGTGCCGTTCTGCCCTCGGCACCTTCAGCGACGTAGACCGGTCCTTCCTCTTCTCCTGGGCCCTCGTGGTCACCGCTCCTACCATCACCTCAGTATCAGGGTCGTACGGATCCTTCGCTCCGTCCACGTTCCCGACTACTAGGTCGCAGATGGTCTCCGGGAGACACAGCGGCGTCACTTTGCCCGTCAGGTAAGGCGTCTTCACGTCGATAACGGCTTCCTCCGCCGCTAGCAAGGAGTTATCGATCCTCGCGATAAGTTTCTTCCCACCGGTGAGCTGTCCGTCGTCCACCAGTGCTCGCCGCACCACTACACCTTCACAGCCGGTATCTCTTAGGACATCTACCGCTCGATTTCCAATCAAGCCCTTCATCACTGGTAACTTCAGTTTCTCCACGGTCCTTCCGTCACTGCATCCTCCGCAAGTAACAGGCACCGCTAACTGTAGCTTCCCGTCCTTCATTACCGCTTGAACGTTGATGCTGGTGTCAGCCGTCGTCGCATCCTGTCTCGACGACTCGTCCGCCGCTATCACTACGGCCGCCGCCGCCTTGTTCGGCTTGCCTCGTCCCATATCCTTCTGGGCTGGACACATCCTCCGAACGTGGCCTGGCTTTCCACAAAGGTAACATTTCAACTCACCTTTGTCGTTTAACTTTGCACGACACTCCGTCGCCTTGTGTCCCGGCCTCTGGCACCTATGGCAGACCTGTGGGCTTCTGTCTCCGTTGGGCCTCTGTCGCACTGGCCGGCTCTGCAGTCTGGCGCTCCCGCTGAGCGTCCGGTTCCTCGCTACCAGGTACGCCTCCGCTGAATCTGCGATGTCCTGTAGCGTCTTTGGTTTCCTCTCCCTCACATGGGTTGCAAGGTCTGGTGGGCAGGCATCCATGACTTGCTCTCTGACGAACAGATCTCTCACTCCTTCGTAGGTCTCCTCCGTCTTCGACAGCTTTATCCACCTCTCTAAATAGGTCTTGATCCTGGTCAAAAACATTCCAACATCTTCTCCATCTTCAGGCTTACCTTGTCTGAACATGAGTCTGTATCCGTCCTCTGACAGGTTGTACCTCTTCTGCAGCGCTTCCTTGACCTTGTCGTAGTCCTTGGCTTCGTCGATCGGTAGTCTGCAGAAGCACTCCAAAGCTCTCCCGGTCAGCAGGGCAGACAGTGATGTCGTCCAGGTGGATCTGGGCCATTCAGCTGTCTCGGCAAACCTCTCAAACCGCAGCAACCAGCTATCCAGATCGTCCTTCTTGTCCTGAAATGCAGGTAGCTTGGGTCTCTTAGAACTGGCGTGGTCGTCGGTCTTCTGCGCTGAGTCGTTGCCTCCACGTTGCTGGCGCATCCTCTCTATCTCCAACTCGTGGTTCATCTTTTCCCTTTCCAGCTGTCGTTCAGCCTCCTTCTCCTGTCGTTCAGCCTCCTCCTCTTGTCGTTCAGCCTCCTTCTCATGAGCCTGTCGTTCAGCCTCCTTCTCCTGTCGTTGAGCCTCCAGCTGTCTTTCTCTTTCTAGGCCTTCACGGAGGTAGTCCCGTCTCTCCTGCCCAGTGAGCTCCATAGCGTCCGCTTCCTGGCTAAGCCTTCCAATAACCTCCGACATGTTGTAGATAGCTTGTCGATGATATTCTACAATAAACTATGTAAATAAATCTAGTAATTTTGATCTGGTCCGCTCGAATATGGTCGTATCCCGGACGAGCCCCCAATATGTAACAGCTGAGGTTGTTCTAGCACGTTATAGTAGGGGGGAGTTAGTTGATCTAACTACAACCCTTTAGAAAACGAAACTATTACAGCTGTAAAATAAATAAACACGAGATCCGACGATAGATTAAATAATACTAAAGTTTAATAACTGTATAGTGAACAATAAAATACTAGGAAGACGCCAGCGAAACTAAATATCTACGCCACACAAAAGGAAACTCACTTACTCACCGACCAACCACTCACACAGGTCTATATATATAAACATTCCTACAGAAAGTTCCCGAAATAAACGTTACCTTTGCCCTCGCACAAACTAACCAATCACGCATCAATACGTCATCAGGTTACATCACTCAAGGCCAAATCTGGCGTACACATTCGTATCCACAACGTTATCGAATATTCGGGAACATACTAATATTTACTGAACGAGTCAAAACACCTGACAAGAAGCGAGCGAGAAAAAAAACTACTCACTAGAAAAGAAGGTCAGGTCACGGAGTACAGTACACTCTGGCGGTTGTCAACAATAAAATGAAAAAAGTAGTGGACACATGCTCAGCCACCAGCACAACAAAACCGGGGAAGGGCAAGGGGTAGCCCGCAGATGCTACACCATCCATCCAGCCAATGTAAACAAAACCCGGCTTTTCACAATTGAAACACACATTTAATCTTTATTTTGTTACAGCAATAAGAAATCCACGGGCAGAAACAATTTCAAAAACAATTTTCATGAACTTTCGTGTGAAGAGTGCTCACATTAAAAATGGTTCAACTATTTTGTTACTGTTGGAAGGAATTTAAAATACTGCAAAATATAAAGCAAAACAAAAAATGAGGAAAAAAAAGTGGCACGGGGACTCCAGCACACATTACCCTGCTTAGCTACACTAGGTGTACCGTTTGAATATGTGGTTGCGAGAGCGCTTTTCCCATGACATGGACGATCCTAAGTCTAATACTATTGTACCAGTTGCCCCTTAAGACCTAAGGAAGTAGGTTCTAATCCGTATGTTTTGTCCGGCCTACCCCTGACCAAACTCCACCCCAGCATCCAGTCCCTCAGCAGCGTCTTAAGGGAGGAAACTCGCCAGACCCTAGGCTATATTACAGGTTAGTTGGGCGTGACTAACCGTGCGAGTACCTTGGTCGCCCTGCGACCTCAACGCTGCATGGGAAAGGGGCCAGTAACCACCCAGGTTTCCCGAAGGTGGCTGTTCTGTACTATAAATATGGCGGGTTTTTCTTATATGGTGCAAAAACACCACCTGTTGGGTCCACAAAGGTATAGCCAAACATGCATAAATTCACATAATAAATCCATTTCTTCCCCAAACATACTTAAAATACATTGTTTTACCTCAAAAAGGTTCGAGGAACACCATAAGCAAAACATAAAAGCCTTCTACAAGAAATAGGGTAATAAATATCGTTTTTTCAAAATTATATAAACTGCACCCATGATTACTTACCTTTCCCCTTGACACTTTCCTAAAAACCGGAAGCGGAAGTGGTAATCGATACCATTATTTACTCTCATTTAATGAAATATCACAACAGGATGTATACTTTTTATGACATCGTCGTGGACATCTCACGTGCATTAACACCATGTTTTTTTTGTTTTTTTCTCTGGTTTGCCTAGCAAAATATTAGAATGATTTCACAAACCACTTGATCTCTGGCATTACAAGAAGATTACTGTTAAGAATTCTAAATTCGATACCAAATTGCACATCCATTACCAAGGAAATGAACTCACCACCCTTAACACACACACAAAAAAAACCCTAAAACTTTTAAATTTTGTTACATATCGTCCTCGTCGTGGCCAAACTGCCTCTGTCATGAAAACAAAATTCTACAGAAAAAAGGAAAAACTTACATTACAAACTAATTAATAACACAGCGAGTTGCATTCTCCGGAAACTTCATTTCTTGTACAGTGGAGTCCACTTAAGATAAACTCGCTTAAGATAAAATCTCGGTTAAAATAAACTTTTCTCATAGTCCCGATTTTTTTCTTCTTTACCATTACCAATCAACGACTGGTTAATATAAACGCCAACAACACAGCCTCCTCTTAAAATAAACCCTTCTTGTCAGCCCGCAAGTGTAAACCAGTACGCGATTCATACCAAACTAACTAAAAAAAAGTGGCTTTATAAAGCCAAAGTCGAGTTCACAGCACTGCCTGCAGTCTTTATGATGTAAAAGGGCCATGTGTGTGGAAGGGGGAGGGGAGCTTAGGTTGGAAAGGGCGATGCTTTCACTACCTTTGTCCAGTACATCTTAGTCTCCACATGGGTGACCCACTTGTGATTAGCCTAGCCTTCCTCCCCACCCACCTCTCAGGCGCGCATCAGCACATGGTGTTATACATTGCGTTTATCTTCAAGGTGAGGGTCACGCAGGCGGTTTATAAGAACTATGTAAATTATCCACCTCTTATTCTTATGTGAGATGTTTCCTTTGAAAATGGTTAAGATAAGCCTTGCTTAAAATAAACTTATTGACTTGGTCCCGAGAGGTTTATCTTAAGCAGACTCACTGTATTACCCAGTGGTGGCTGGTGTGTAGATAGCATAGCAGTTATGCAGTCAGGAGACAGACAGATTATGCATGGTTTCTTGTCGGCAGATGAGCGGTTAGTTGCAATTTGACAGCGAAATGAAGGAAAGCTTGTTTTGCGTGTCTCAGGTCATGGGACAAGCACATTTTCTGATGATTTCGTTTGGTTTGTGTGTTACAGAAAATGGAGGTGGCTGTCGGGCGCCAAATGGGCATTAAAAATTTTGTTGTATCATGGAATTTTATTATGTAAAGGTCGTCTAATATTACAATGGTGAATTTATTACTGCATTCTGGGTTGAGGGAGCCACAATAATGAGAAAATTGAAAATTTTCCGAATGAGATCTTTTGGCCACGACGCAGCCGACATACACATTTGCCCGTCTTATGGGCCATACCAAGGAACATCTACAAAATATAAATGACATTTATCGAATTCTGCACATGCACACAAACTTGATCGGCACTATACGTTTCTAAACATTTGGGAAATAGAAATACCAGAAAGGAGATTTTAGAGAATAAGGATATATTATTATGTAAAATTTACACAACACCCCGACCAAATTACAATATTATAAAGCATAAAGCCGAGAATATCGCAACATTAGTTCTTGTTTGTTCTAACTCCACCTTTGGCGCAACTGGGAAATACAGTGTTAAATGTTTGCGGCTTTAGTTATCCTTTTTGCATCTCTGCGTTTGCGGCTCTCACATGCCCACTGAACATTCCTTTTTTATAATAGCTAATATCTGTATACGCATTGTTTGGAAAGTGATTTTGAAAAATCGTTTAAAACCTTCTCATAAAGTTAGAGTATATTTGGTATCTTTGGAAAACTTCTCTGGAGAAGAATAATGACATTCATATGTTTACAAACAGAGAAAAAAAAAAAAGGTATGTGCTGCGAAACCGCGTTATTCCATACCGTGAGGGGTGCTGCGACCGGTTTATTATCGATGGGTTGTAAAACAGTGTGCACCCAAAAGGGGCATGGTAATGTGAAAAGGTTAATATGCTGTTGTCAGGTACTTTAAACAGTAGTCTACAGATAAGCAGCAAACACAACTCAGTATTTTCTTTATTTGGGTTTGTAATTAGGCTACTGTCTCCTAACAAGAAGCATTATGATAAGGAGTAAGAATAAATCGGAACTTCAAAACTCATTAAATGCTACAACGCATTTTAAACAAGCGTTAAAGTGTGCATTTTGTCGGTTTCATGACAAAGGGGTGAATAGATATCTACAGCTGTACAATGAGAAGGTGAACGCTTAACTTCTCTGTATGACGAAGGGGCCAAAATCAGTGTTGCAAGAAATTCAGTTTTGAAAATTTTATGCCACTCTCGTCATCGACTTCTTACCTTTTTGTCGTACTGCATAATATAAGAACTGAATCAGATTTAACAAAATTGCTCGTGTTGGGTAAAGCCTCCAGCAATATACTTTTGATAACCACAAAAGAGTAAATATCTCAAATCTGACCTATTTGCCCCTTCATCAAACAGATAAGTTAAGCATTCGCCTTTTCATTGCACAGCTGTTGTTATCTGTTCATCCCTTCTCCATGAATTTGTTATGCTTCTTTTAATACTAAAAAAATGTCGATTTTCAGAAACTGGAGATAGAACAAACAAGAACTAAAGTCGCGCTAAACTCATTCTATTTTTCTTTCTGTTTTCCAAATTTCCCTCACATTATGGTGATCATTACTGCTGCTGTCAGATCTAGATATCTAATATTGATAAGACCCTTTGACTTAGCAGTGCAGTATGGCAAAAGCCACTTATTTCTTTCTAGACTCTCCTCCACCAATCCATTTTGAATATATATGCTGATTCTGGTCAAATAACGTTGGACGGGTACATGTTTGTCAGCGATTACCAGGGCTTCTTTCAGAGCAATCTTTACCAGTAGAACCAACGCCTATTACTATTCAACATAATAAACATGAAAACTTATATGCTTAGGTACATTAACGCTTTAGGTAGGTTCATTCTATCCTGCTTCCATTCCCAAATCTCTTTCAGATTGAAGTCAAAACTACTAATGCAGCAAAACCTCCATTATGCTGTACATCAATCTCCAGCCGGCATTCCTCTGTCAATCTGATGAAGATTCTGACATCTTTGCAGGATTACTGGGATTTCTAAGGGGGCAGATTTCCTACATCAGACTGATATCCTTGCAATACCCTATCCAATGTATCATTCCTATGAGCAAACGATATCAGTCCTATGCGATGGATTTCTGTTTGGTTGCTACCTGGCCCTTGCTGAACTGGTCAATAAAATAATGTAGATGAATTTCTCTTTCCTGAACCCTCCAAATTCCCTTCTCTTCTGATAGTGGTTGTACGGATAATGCAAAAATGACTTTTAATCCACAATTTCTTCCCTACTTCTATGTCGCAATTTCTGCAGTAATGCAACACAGATTACTATGTTATAGACTCTGTTTCAAAGAAGCGCATTTTGTGCTGATGTT
Organism: Onchidella celtica; assembly: GCA_963931925.1. Taxonomy (NCBI): domain Eukaryota; kingdom Metazoa; phylum Mollusca; class Gastropoda; order Systellommatophora; family Onchidiidae; genus Onchidella; species Onchidella celtica. The sequence continues at coordinate 30,168,175 of OZ007579.1, forward strand.
GTGGGAGCAAGCCAAGAACACCTACAAACTCTGGATGTAAATAATTAACGTTGATTGTATGAAATAAAATATAACTAATTTTAACTACTCCACTGCAACGTCATGTTTTTTCCTGCCGTGTTTTGAAAAAAATTTGTAAAGTGAATGAACTAGCAGGCTACATGGTTTTAATAAGACATATGGTGCATGTTAATAGCGCACTTACATTATCAATTGAATATCCACGGCACACTCACATTGTCAAGTTTTGGGATGATTGTGAATAATAAATATCCATCTGTCCCAGGAGACAATGGTAGCACCTTGATTTGGTCGTGTCAGTCGCATTGAAAGCAGAGTCTGATGTGGCTCAGCAGTCTAATCCTGGCATGACAGTCCCTTCCATAGCCCAGACCAGCGAAGTGGTCAATGACTTCGAACATTTCATTTCCAATGATGATCGACGGTATAGCAGGGGCGACTTGACTCATGACAGTGGTTTCTTTGATACTGATGATCAGCCCAAACTCCCAGGCAAGCTGAGGAAATTGGTAGATCAGTTGCTGAAGATCCTCCTTGGGGTGCGATATCACAGCTACGTAATCTGCAAACAGCGTTTAGACTGTCCAAACTTTGGTCTAGGCTCTCTGACAGGCTATGTTAATTAACTTGCCATCACTTCTAGTGTGCAAATAGATGCCTTGCACAGAGTCCTTGACTTTGAAGTTCAGCAGTTCATGGTGTATGTTCACAGCATAATCAAAGGGTTGCGCAAAAGCTGTGTGCGTGTTCAGAGGGACTCCACCACTTGATGTAACTTGTATTGTTTATCTGGAACAGATCCAATTTGCATGTTGAGTTAATTGTCACAATACAGAAATGACAATGTGTTACAATTGATGTGAAATCAAACTGCACTATTTCAATGTAGTACTAGTGTGCATGCTAACTGCTCATATAGACATATCATTGGCATATTTTTACTGTTGACATTATGGACACCGTTTGACCATTTTCTCCTCATCATGGTTTTTCCACTAAGCATGACCTGACTACTGGTGAATCATTGACAAGACTTTTGGTCTGAAAATATGCCCAGGATGGATGAATACAATGTATCCAGCCAGCAGCTCTATGTCAATCCGATGTAGAATTACATAGGGGCAGTTCCCACAACCATCAAACTGATGTTAGCATGATATCACAACCAGTGGATCTACATTGGGATGATGTCATTCTTATGTGCAAACTTGACATCAGTCCTACCCATTGGGGGGATTTCCATAGGACTACAGGCTGGGTATTGATCATTCTGTCTTCGTATGGTTCTCAGTTTATGATTTGGCTTCCTACTAATGTCTTACACAGACTAGATGCTTTGTTGTACTTGTGATGTTTTGAGGAAATCCTATACAAATCTACACTGGATTTACTGGAAAACCTGACTGTACACACTGAGACACCATGTCACAATTAGTTTTCCCAGCCAGCGTCCCTATGTCAATGTGATGTAGATTTGTATAAGGATTTCCTCAGAGTTAGTAAGATTATCATAAGGATGGACCTCATACATCCAACCGATGGCAGTGTGATGTCATAAACACCAGGGGATTTTTGCTGGAATGATGTCATTCTTATAAGCAAACTTGAGGTCAGTTGTAAGCCAGATTGATGTAGGGTTACCAGGCAGATTAGGGTTAGACATAGATGTATGTTTAGCTCAGGATTAGAGTTTAACCTCATCTCTAATATTTCATCAACCAGTCATCTTTTTTGGCCAACTGTTCATGAGCAAAGCGTTTCAATTCGGTATCTTACATTTTACACTTGCATCTTTACTGGTGTGATTTGGAAGGAGGAAGAGAGATGTGAGGAAAAAACAACAAACGTATGGTAAATAAAATGAAAAGCAAAGTTACTGTTTCTGATGTGAATTCTTTTTCACCTGCTTGTGGTTACCAAAAATGTGGGATAAATTGCTGCTTTTGTATGTTTCCATGCTGGGGATTATTACCTTTGGAAGAAAGTCCAATTTCAGATCATGTCTGGACCATTCAAGAACATGAAAACATGCTGTACAAGTGTCTGCAGAAAGAAATTAGAAACAGTATTTCAATTCACATAATTACAGTTATCACTGATCACTAATATTGCGGTTCACACTTTCACCACAGCCTTTCCCAAGATTTTTTATTGAGTCGAATGCTTACAGCATCCAACAGATATCATGGAATTTTCAGCAAGCTGCTCAGGTCATAATTAAGAGATGGTTCATATCATACAAATTTGTTGATTCAATCTCTAATTTTGAGCCTTCCGATCATCTTGCTTTATTGATGTTAGTACTGCATACCAATATATAATATTAAGTCTAACCTTAATCTATCCCTAAATCTAAATCCTAGAACTTACTGCCAAAGCTTCAACATAGTAGTCTCATTCTTGTGTGGATTTGACCTCAACTGCATGAATAAAGGATTGAAAAATTACAAACATTATTTAAGCCCATTGAAGAATTAACCAGCTGTCTTATAAAAGTTAAACTGTACACCTTCAAAATAATTCTCTTGGTATAATGCTGCACTGTAGACCTATTTACCAGTCACCAGTACAATAGCATTCCCAGTGCAACACATAAGTTGAAAACTCTGATAAATTGTAAACATTATTTATTTATTCCTATGGAAGAATTCAAACTTAACTCCTTGCAAAGGTAAACTATGATTTCTGTATGTATTGTTGAAGCAATTGTTGAAACTAATTCTCTTGGCTTAAGACTGCACTGTATACCCATTTAGCAATCACCAGTACAACTACATGACATACATAATTAACATCAGACAATTTCTCATACTGACACTAGAAGAGGATAAGACCATGGCCAGCCAGCAACCCTACATCAATCTGATGTAGATTTCCATAGGACTGGTAGGATTACCATAAGGGCAGGTTTCCTGCATCCAACTGATATTGGTGCAATGTTGTAACCAGTGCATTTACATAGGAATGACATCATTTCTATGTGCAAATTTGACGTCAGTCCCCTGCATTGGATCTCCATAAGGTTGCTGATTGGGTTTCTCACTGTTGTATTCCCTGCAGAACCACCTGCTGACAACATATTTTCATCCAAAGTTTGTTTAATTTAAAAATAATTTCGGTGGTCTCTCCCAAGCCAGGCACACTATAGAAAATCTGACATGTAGGACTGACTTGCGTCAAGTTTGCACAGAGGAATGGCATTGTTCCTATGCAGATCTGCTGTTCACCATAATATCACATCAACATTAGTTTGATGCAGGAAATCTGCCTCTGCGGTAATCCTAACAACACTATTCTAAATAAATGTACGTTGGATTGAAGTAAGTATGCTGGCTGGGTCACACCAGATCACGGTTGGCTGAGTAGTCAAGTCCTCAGTTTCCAGAACTTCGCCTCATGAGTTCGTCTCCCAAGACTGCCCCTAGGGCAGTTCAGTATTTCAAGTACATGTATTATGACATATATGCCTGAAGTTAGGCAGGCTTGTGTAGTATCAGTTTGTTCAGAAATGGTTACTCTAATAATTTACATGGTTCTTACAGTGTTGATGTGTGATGTTATGGTTATGTAATGAGAAAAATGCATTACTAAAAAATAGAATTTTCACTCAATGCAGGAAAAAAAAACAAGACGGATATCAGTGAAAATTGTATTATTTCTTCAAAGTGCATCCATTTCTCCATCATATATCCAAATTTCAGGTTATTACATCCGTTTATAGTGAAATTGCAGCAGTTTAGATAAAATCACATTATGGCATATAATTATTGCAAAAAGTGAAATTTACATGTCATTCATAAAGCATCCCACTGATGGTGAAATTAAAACATCAGCAACTCAGTATTCAGTATTCAGCATTTAAAAACTTGAAACACATTTTCAAGCAATAATTACAGTAGTAAACAATTACATAGGTATTATTTGCCCGGGCAAAATTGAAGTTAAAATTAATAGATTAAAATTTATCCCTATCACCCCCCATATCACCAACAAAAATGTACAATTCATTATTAAACAAATAATATACATTCAAATATTATTATAATACTTTAGAATACAAGTTGTGAGTTGTGAACTGTTGTGAGTTGTGAACTGTGCTTAACAGGCTGCGTTACAATTTGCTCCGAGATAAAGAGAGAGAGTGAGAGAGAGAGAGAGGGTGAGAGAAAGAAAGAGAGTGAGAGAGATGCAAATCGAGAGAACAAGACTTTCTGTAAAGCACCTACAGCAAACTTGTTTGGATTAGGCGCTATATAAATGATCTCCATTATTATATAATATCATAATACATGTAGATGTGTAAACAACAATGACGGAAGCAGAATCAAAACTTTATGATATTCAAGTAAAGTTTCTTTGTTCCTGAAAACAAAGGAAAGTATTACACACAGAACAATAATACCTACTTTTCTTTCAATCCCAGTTAATTTGTAACATAATTTACAGTGTCTGTGAAGATGGAACAATTTGTGGTATAATATAATGGGATGTCTGAACTTGAGGTTTTGTTGCTACGGGTACTTCAGCATAATCTTCGAATTTGCCTAACTGTCTGGTCAGTTCAATGGTGAAATCAAGCTGGCTGAAGTACTTTGGTCGTTTAAGCTCTGGTAAATCTAGATTCTGGGTCCACCAGCACTGAAATAGAATATATGAGTTGACACGAGCAATATCAACAAAATGAGAAAACAAAGTTTTCCAATATTTGTTTGTTTTCTTCAACATATATTTATTTAAGAACTGATCACTCTTATCCACCCCACCCATATTAGAATTGTAATCCTGAATAGCTGCAGGTTGATTAACTTCAACGTGTTCAAATTCCCCATTTGTTTTAGTCCCTCTCTTTATCACATGAACATCATTGGCTGTGTGCATTGTTGTCATAACAGAAACTGTCCTATTGTCTTTCCACTGCATAGTCAAAATTTCATTACTCCTAGCCCAATCTCATATCACCTCTGTCTTCTTTTCCCATTGTTCTACATTTTTCAGTTCTGCTGGAAATCCCCCCCCCCCCCCCCCCCCTATTACTAATAATCTCCCACAGGCAGCTATTCCTTATTTCAAAAGATCAATGAAAAGCTGAAAACTAGAGTAAAAATTGTCAATGAACAATCTGTAGAGAGGAAGCAAGTTTCATGACAACATCATAAGCAAGACCAAAGGAACTAGGGTTTGTAGATTTTCCTAAGTAGACATCAAAATTATTTGTCTGTACTAGAATCAGCCAGTACCCAAAGTTTCATACCCTAGTTGGCTTCTCTCTAACATACTGTCTAAATGAGTACCTTCCTTTATTTCTGAACATCCTCTAATCTATGGAAAGATTCATGTCTGGCTGATATAAGCTCAACATTTCCTCCTAATAAAGGCAAACAGAAATCTAACTTTAGCCAATTTGTCATTCTTATCTTCATTATTCCCATTAGAAACTTTCAGGAGGAACAGAATTTGCTTGAACCTAAACCTAGTCATAAATGCCCTGGCCTATAAACCATTAAATAAACTTTTCCTGTTCCAGTATAAATCTACACTGGGAGCCTGGATCATGCCCATGTACATTAGCAGGTCCATAAAGCTATAATACTCATCTTCTATGTCCTTCCAGTTTTTGTAGAGTGTTGGCTTTGCTGGGTGCCACAGCTGCTGCATTATCATTTGTGTAGTTGCATAGTGTTTGGACAAGTGCAAAGTTGAAAAACAACTTGAACAAGTCCAGGGCTGTCAGATACTTCCTCCAGTTGTGCCTGGTCTGGCTATCAGGCAGGTTGACTCCCGCAGGCCTACTGGGCAGGAATGGTGGTGGAGCTTTCGGGGGCCCTTGGTCGAAGTCACCATATCTGACAATCATAAAACAAAAATCATGGCACTGAACAGTCACATAACCACTTTATGAATCCCAGTTGTCAGGTTTCAAACCATTGAACCACCTGAATCAAATAAGAATCTTCCCCACTATCTATAACAAAAACTTGAGAGCCATGAATCAATGTGCAGTAATGTATTCTAGACGTAACCAATGTAAATAAACCATGTTTCCGGTTTGCCGCCCGCAGTGAAATTATTCTCTAATGATATTTGCAACCTAAATGAAGGTATATTTTGCTTTAAAAGATATTTATCTGCACTAGATAGTGTACTCCCACCTTTGTTTTCTGCTAAAATGCAATTCCTTTTGAATTACACACAGATGGTGTAACAGACCAGAAAAGGAAAAAAAAACTTACCCTCAACAGTTCACATTGTTAGGCTGTGTCTGGGTCTCATTCTCCTCATCTGAGTCTTCCTCCTCATTTTCCTTGACCCACAACTCATCCTCGCTTGATTCATAAAGTATTTCATCGTCGGAAGGGTAATCTGAAGCCATTTTCAGCCAGGCCGTGACCGTGAACTAGACTTATAGAAAAATCCAACATCGTGGACCGGAACGTAAACAAAGATAGCGTCTTTCTCACGATCGTTTTTCCACAAACAACAACTGAAAACTAACGTTTTTGTATTCTGTGAATAAAAATAAGCCTGATTTGTAAAATAAATGATGTTTGGTAAGTCAAAATGTAAAAATATTGAAAATACAGGATATTATAAGCATCGGCCACCGGTGACCGAAATCCCTATTAAAGAATGTTTGAGAGTTAACAGCCTGATCTCAGTCATGACTTGAATGGCACATAAAGATGGGGAGAGCTGAAACTAGATCTATAAATAACACCATGCTTTTGCCTTCCTTTCATTAAAGACCCCCCCCCCCCCTTTTCCACACCTCAAAATCCTATGCCCTCTATCCAAGCACATCTAATAAAACCCTCCTGCGGATTTGGTTTTCCTTTCAATTCTGGGTATGAAACACAGAAATTTCTGTACTTTAGAATTAGAGACTCCAACAAAAATCAGTATGTTCATACTTCAGATGGAAGAAAAAAAAAAAGGACAATCACCTGCAGAAACACACACATGCACAAACTTCTGTGTATGCAGAGGCAGCACTGCTGGTCTCGTCTTTAAATTCAATATCATTCATCAGTATTATCATTTACGCCAATTCAGTCACATTGAAGCTTCGACATGTGCCTGTGTCATTTTCGTTTCAGAAAATAATCTTAACAGTATTTTTGAAACTATTAGTTGCATCCAAATTAATACTAACGAAACAATTCATCTTAACTCAAAACTGGGAAGGAGTTCCGTACTCGAGCGCCAAAGACCAGAAACTAACTAAAAGAGATGATACATAGCTACCCCGGGGGCTTTCCCTGATATGTCAATCTGACCACTGCCCAGACGAACATCGGCCTACGGCCTCGATGATACAAACTGACTAGACCCTCACGTCGTTACTTATCAATCTGACAATCTGACAACGTGGCGCTCGAGTAAGGTACTCCTCCCCAAAACTGCACAGTAGCCTATGTAAAATGAGTGAAATATCGGCTTAAATGAACTGGAATTAACAGAATTTAAAGTCCAGTAGTATTTTCTTAAGTCTGATTTCAAATATAAATGATCAATTTGGCATGTCAACTAACAGTGCCACAGCGATCTGGATCTGCCAGTAGGCTACATCTTTTTAGGAAGAGAAAGAGAACGGGAAAGAGATTTAAAAACAAGAGATTGAAACATCTGTGGCCTACTTAGCAAGCCACTAGGCTCCGCGTTCACTCCATTTATTTATTTATAAATCTACCTTATGTATTAGGCTAATTTATTTAACAATAACGTTATGACATAGTTTACACTGTATTACCATGGACAAACTAGCAGTCAAACAATCAGTCCATGGAATATTAAAATTTAAATTCCTCACCTTGGACAGTAAATGCAGTCGCAGGTCTTCATGGACCTCACTGTGCAAGGAAGTGTTTCAAAGTAGTTGCTGCTTTGTTAACACGGCAGATAAGGACTATTCTTGCCTTGCTCGAAAGACCCCGATCACTTTTACTTAAAAGAATGTATTCCACGAGAGCAGCATACACACTGGTTCTCAACGTGGGGGACATTGTCTCCTGGGGTGATTTTGATTTCCGAGAGGGGGGAGGGGTGGGTCAAAAAGAGGAAAAAGACGGTAAAGGGGCGAAAACGATGAAAGGGAGGACAGGGGGAGACAGACGAAATCATGAAAAGAGGACGATTTGGGGGCAAATACATGCTTATTCAAACGCATGTATAGCTTAGATGGGTTTCATGAACAGAAGACCTTTTTTTTTTTGTTTGTTTTGGGCTACATTTGACAAAGAATGCCTCCTGTTTTATGATGAATAATCGCCATGTCTGTTTTCATGAACAAGGCTTTGGATAATTGAACATCACAAAATAATTTGTGTGTCTTTTATTGAACTGTATCTATTTGGTTTGAGTTATTGGTGGTGGTATTGGGAGGGCCGGCATTGGGAGGAAGGGGGGGGGGGCGGTGATAGAAAATGTGAAGCATAAGTCGGCGAATTCCTAAAAAAGGTTGAGAATCACTGGTTTAGACATTAAAACATGAACAGTGGACGAACATTAAATATTTTTTCCCATGAAAATCTTGGGGAAAATGACCCTGACTTGAAGAGATTATGTGAAACACATGAAACAAAGTGAGTGCGGCTGATAAAACGTTCTTGGGAGCATGTCTATTTACATGATGAAAGAGGGGTTTGGTGGTGAGCAGTTCAGTTTTCTCGTGACTCCGCCTTGCACTTTGGAGCTTCGCAAAATAATTATGAACTCGCTCTTCCCTGGCCCTCTCTCTCCCTCTCTCTCTGCCCACCCTCCCCTCCAAGTTTTGCTTTATAATAGGTGACATCGAACTCTTTTGTGACATACCACAAGTGTAACCTTTTAACTCTTTTTACACTCGGAAATTCGACAGATCCCAGACACTGACTCTTTTTATCTGTCGTTAGGGGAGCGTAGACTAATTTCAAAGCCAATTAGTGAAAATACTGAGTTGTGGCTTATAATGAAAAATACCGTGCTGACCTAACAACAGCCTCTTCATCATAGCATCCACCAACCCAATGTAAAGTATTATCATTATTACTATTTTTTTTTCTTTCAGAATTTTGGGCCCGGGACGCGTCATTTTTTTCTTGGACGTGCTTTAGCTAATTCAGGAGCGGGGCAGCAACACACTCCCAAACACAGGGTCATCGGCTAAGGGATTTCTCGTCCTATCGAACACTGCCATGGGTGCTGCAGTCTCTGGACTGTACCTGATATGACTCTGAATGTCACCGAAAATCCCTGGGATGTGTTGGAGCTGTTGGAGAGAGAGAGAGAGAGAGAGAGAAAGAGAGAGAGAGAGAGAGAGAGAGAGAGAGCGATAGAGAGAGGTAGAGAGAAGGGGAGAGAGAGAGAGAGAGAGAGGTAGAGAGAGAGAGAGAGAGAGGTAGAGAGAGAGGTAGAGAGAGAGAGAGAGGTAGAGAGAGAGAGAGAGGTAGAGAGAGAAGAGGTAGAGAGAGAGAGAGAGGTAGAGAAAGAGAGAGAGAGAGGTAGAGAGAGAGAGAGGTAGAGAGAGAGAGAGAGAGAGGTAGAGGAGAGAGAGAGAGAGAGAGGTAGAAAGAGTGAGAGAGAGAGAGTGAGAGAGAGAGAGAGAGGTAGAGAGAGAGAGAGAGGTATAGAGAGAGAGAGAGAGAGAGAGAGGTGGGTTCACAGATTTATCCCGGATAATGCAGGGCACCTCATCTTGGTAAATGAATTTTCTTTGTGGGGAGCATAACGATAGTTGGTGCAGAAACGAGCTAAGATTTTATCTACATGGCCTAAAATGATTGTGCGTCTTTTCTAGAATGAGCGGAATCACCATCGATTTTCCCGAAAACTGTGGTTGAATTTACTTGAAATTGGGCTCGTATTTCATACTAAACTTAATAGGTCAGACTAGTCATTCGTTAGATTGTAGACCGATTTTGAGTTTGCTTCTTTGCGCTAAAGATAACTATTGGGTTACTTGCAGACAAAGATTTCCACAATACCAGACTGTGCGAGGTAGTCTTCAACATAATAAATGTGTACTTTAGCGCGTGGAGTATTGTTCGCTCGGTAGTCCGTAATCATTTTCCCATTTCGAACATCCACCGGAGATATGGGATGGATGGGTGGATGGAAGGCTGGATTGATGGATGGATGGATGAGCGGAGATATGGATGGAATGAGTGGATGGGTGGCTGGATGGATGGATGGATGGGCGGAGACCCTAACCCTAACCCTGCATTCATCCAACCACCGTTTTTCCACCCGTCCGTCCATCTAGCTATCTATCCACCTACCTACCTACCTTACCTACCTACCTACCTACCTACCCACCCACCCACTCACCTACCTACCCACCCACCCATCTATCTATCTATCTATCTATCTATCTATCTATCTATCTATCTATCTATCTATCTATCTATCTATCTATCTATCTATCTATCTGTCTATCTGTCTATCTGTCTATCTATCTATCTATCTATCTATCTATCTATCTATCTATCTATCTATCTATCTATCTATCTATCTATCTATCTGTCTGTCTGTCTGTCTGTCTATCTATCTATCTATCTATCTATCTATCTATCTATCTATCTATCTATCTATCTATCTATCTATCTATCTATCTATCTATCTATCTATCTATCTATCTATCTATCTATCTATCTATATCACTCTTTCTATCAATCTATCTATCTATTGTACCCAAATTACAAACCTTTCGGCGGTCTCAGCCTTCTAAATTCAAATGTACCCTTCTTGACATGGACACAGTTTCCGCCTCTGACAGGGGGAGGGGCTAATCCAATTTGTTGTGCCTACCATTATTCCTGCCTGAAGTCATTCGGCGAGATCTCAGATCACGCCATCAAGTCCCATACAGGTACACACAAATAGGGGCACTCACGCGAGAGAGACAAAGATTGAGAGAGAAAGTGAGAGAGAGAGGGAGAGGGAGAAGGCTGATGGGAGGCTGCGGTTGAGAAACACTTCTTGAGCTGGTGAGGAAGGTGAGTAAACATGCGGAGTGTTATCACTCATTTTCATCATTATTACTGTAGTTATCGGTCATTATCAGTGCCCTTATCACCACCACCATCATCATCATCGTCTTTACCACCCAACATCATCATTGCTATCACCACCATCACTATGATCATCATCATCAACGTTATCCTCACTACTGTCATCCTGACATCATCGTCATCATCGTCGTCGTCATCGTAATCATCATCATAACCATCTAAACCAGCACAACCTTCAGATTCATTGTCATCATAATTAATGCCAGGTAAATTGTGCAAAAGAAAGAAAAAACGGAAAGTGAAAAATAGTAGAATTCTTTTTTAAAAAATGCCTTCTGAAAATTGCAAAGCTAGTATAAAGTCAAATTAAAAGTAAATAAACAAATAAATAAATAAATAAATAAATAAATAAATAAATAAATAAATAAATAAATAAATAAATAAATAAATAAATTGATGGGTAAATGAATGAATGGATGAACTGATGGATGAATGAATGAATGAACGAATGAATGAATGAATGAATGAATGAATGAATGAATGAATGAATGAATGAATGAATGAATAATCCGCAACGAAAAAAACTACATTGACAAATCAAAAGGTACCTCAAATATACATGTAGAACATTACGCATCAATGTTAAGGCTCAGAATATCTGGAACATGGGATACTATTATGTGTGTCAAGTTTCTGTTCTCCTAATCAAGCAGCCAGAACACATTTTCTCTTGAGCCTCAGAACGTATTTCATGTTGTCATATTTTTATACATTTGCTGTGAACAAAATTATTAATTACAGCGTTTGTAATTTGCACATGTCCCTGATTTTGCCATTTATTACTTGTGTGACTGAAATCTATGCATGTGCATGTAAGGTATTTTGGAACCAGATCCCAACTCAGTTCTTGTTTGTTCCAACTCCACTTTTTGCACAACTGATCGATTCGACTTTAAACGTTTGCGGCTTTAGTTATTATGATGAGGACTTGGCATAAATCAGGACTGTACTATAACAGCTTGATAAGTGCCACCAGGTATTTTAAACAAGTGTCAGAGCGTGCATTTGTTATCTCTTTTTCACACTGAAATATTTCCAGTTTTTCAGGAAATAGAGCTAGAACAAACAAGAATTAAGGTCGCCAAAAGTACGACATAGGTGCAGGTTCTTTTAACAAGTTTAAATAAAAAAAAAAGTTGCAAAACTCACTCCGTGACAACCAAATATCCTAAAAAACAAACAAACAAAAAACCTGTGGTTTTCACCTACATTCCTAAAAAATAATGTAGTTTGCGATGCACAAATGAATATCATTGATATGCATTCGTATGATGCTCAGTAAAGACAATTTTATAGTTTTATAGTCGAACACTCCAGCTTTTTCTGCCCGCATTGTCTTCTGGTAGTTTAGCCACTGTGTGTAAAATAATGGTAATCAGGCTGTGTTTTCAATGTGTCGGGAAGCGGAAAGGGAAACGTCAAAAATCCATCAAGCAGTAAAAACAGCTTTTCCCGCACACATGAAACCATTCTTTTTATTTCACCACTTAAAGTGTTTTGACGTCTCCGTAGCCGTTTCCGTTTCTGTGCACAAGAAAACCCAAGCACAGGATCGCACAGAATGCCGAGAAAAGCATTTTTTTTTCTTTTTGCATGTTCAGATCGGAGGAAAACGATAGGAAACGTTTTGTAATCTATGTACCAAATTTCCAAATGAGTCTGGAGAAGATCGAATGATATGAATATATCAAGAGTCTGCTACAGCCGGGTAGGGATTTTTTTTCCCCACCAGTCGGATTTCCTAGCTGAGACCTATGGAAACAATTACAACAGAGCTAGCGGGGCATTAATGCAAGAAACAGCTTTGCTCGGTTTCAGAAATTGAGAAAATTGCCTCAAATTAGTAGATTGGCGATACACTTGAAATGAAATCCATAAATATACAGTTTTTTAAACTATTCATCCATTCATTTCATACACGATTGGTTAAATTATCTGTCTGTCCGTCTATCTCTCTATCTATCTGTCTACCCCCCTGCCTGCTTGCCTGCCCGTCTATCTATCTGTCTATCTATTTGACTACCTGTCTCTCTGGCCATATATATCTGTCCCCAGATGAAGAAATAGCAGAAGAATCTAGACACACGACACATTCATTATCTTCTCGAAATATCCCACCTGTAATTTTCCAACAAATCTATACACATGTTTATTGATCGATGTGCGTGAAGGGTTGCATCTCAGCTGGCCAAGCGTTTACCTTCCATCAGCGGTCCACCTCTGTCGTAGACCCCATTCCCACTGATCTTTATTATGAAGGAAGTAAGGTCTCCAGTGCAATCACAAAAAAACGCAGGACGTTAAATTCTGCAAATAATTATGGAAAGACGTAAAGATGTAGGGGGGCATATCTTAAAATATCTTGAAGTTCGTTATATTTTTTAGACTCGTTGATTTTTAGCCACAGCTGAGCTGACCTCTGTAACTCTTGGACAAGGTGTGCGCACTACGCAACTGGTCTGTTGAACACATAGTCTAGCAGTAGAAACACGGACAGGAAAATTTAGGAATGTTAAAAACATGGCGTGGAAAAGATAGGGCTCAACTTTGAAAACATGTCGTGGCAGAGCACGTCGGCACGGTAGTGGCCACTTTTGAGTTTTTCAAGGTTTCATGGGCATAAATATGATCTTTTAACAAAGAATAATAATTTTTCGCATGACTATCCGCGTTACCCAACCCTCAAGTGAATAGACAAAAATGTCTTCTCTAACGATCCTGAAATTTGTAGGCAATTTCAATTGTGTCACTGCTTGCGGGTGACCACTGTTATATTTTCCTGACAGCGGACATTGGTTACCATGGCAACCGAGGACAACTACACCTGCACGCTGAGTGAGGAGGCAGTGAATGCAGCGGCTCAGGAGTTGAATGAGGATCCAACCACACGTAAAATTGAGGTCAAAAACCTTCGACAGAGGCTGGAGAAATATCCCGGTGAGATCATCTTAATTATTGTGTACCATTGTTTGTCAATATTCACATCATCGGCTTCATCGTCATCATCATCATCATCACCAATTCCAAAATGGTTGTTGATAGGGGTGTATAGCATTTTACATTGGAAGTCATTGCTGAAGAACGAACACAAGTCAGTATTTTCTCTATGAGGCTTTATAATCAGACTACAACATTCCTCCGAACTAAAATCTTTCCGGCAGGGAGAACTTTCATGGGCACCAGAAAATCATGAATATAATCAGAGAGTAAAGATGTATAGAGAGATCTCAATTCCGCCACATCGCGAAACTAGGTCGCTGCGGTAAACAAGAAATTGAAGAATTGAAAGAGACCGTCTTCACCAAAGATAGTGTGCATGTCTGGTTACTGTGGTTCGTTCAGAATTTTGGGCTGACTGAAACTATTTACAACTGTTTGTAAGTTCTTACGCCCCGTGGAAATGCACAAACGGGTATTGTTTACCGCAGCGATCTACTTTCCGCTCCGATTTATATAAAACTTTGGCAGATGGTAACCTCTCTTGAACTCCCTGCTCATACGGGTTATTTAACTAATGCACGAGGTATCTTTTCAACTCCATAGTTCACAAAGGCGAGACAAAAACTAGACTTGGATCAGAGAGTGCCATAGCGCGGCCTTCGTTCTTGTTCGTTCCAACTTCGCCTTTTGCACAACTGAGAAATTTCGACTTTGAACGTTGGCAGAGCGAACCACTTCAACTCTTGTTTTTCTGTATGTTCTCAACATGGCACGGTCCCCAGGGCGTCTCTGATGTCTTCGTATGAAATGTTGACAGGTGAAATTTAGCGTCACGCAAGGCAACAAACTTAGTACGAGAAACCGACTTTTATGACAAAATTAGGGGTGAAACAGATCAGGGTTGGTGTAGGCGCCTGGCTGTTGGCTCGCCGTCCATAAATTTTGCTTCACATTAGCGCAATTGACCCTGTCCTCTCGGCGGGATACAATGGGAAGTGCCTATTGTTCTCGTGGGAAGAAAACATTTATGGGCGGGGAGCCAAATTCTGGCGCTTAGACCAACCTTGGACTGCTACGCTCCTTACACTGTCATTACTGAAGGAAAAGTCACCATAAAATTTTACAGAGCAGAACAGAAACATGATATCAGTATAATACCAGGAGTGAAATTCTTTTATAAATGATTGTCTTTATTAATCTTTACTGAGAATGCCATGGTTCAACTCTGTGTTAGTAAAGTATTTACATAGGCTGAAAATCTTCTCCGTGCATTTTTCTTCTTTTATTCTGTAATCATCATCATGACCACCATCATCATCATCGTTATCATCAGCATCATCATCATCATCTTTTTCTCCTTTATCATCATCGTCATCATCCTCCTCCTGCTCCTCATCGTCACCATCACCATCATCGTCCTTATCATCATCATTATCATCATCCCCATCACCGCCACCATCACCATCATCATCATCATTGTCATCAATCGCTTTTATCATCCTCCTTTTTTCTTAAATCCTTCTTTTCCTCCGTCATCAGAATAATTATTTATCTCTGTTACGGCCTTCTTTCACCTTCTCCCTTTTTCATTCTAACCACTTCAAGTCAGTTAATAAGATGACTAGAACGACTTTTAACAATAAGTGAGACTAGAATGTTCTGGAATGTTCCATAGGTCTCCAAGCTCGCACCGACACACCTTTTCTTCTTCGCTTTCTCCGTGCACGTAAATTTGACCAAGAGTTGACTTTCCAGCTGATACTGAGCTATTACTCCACCCGAAAAGATGACAAAGAGGTATTCAGAGGTACGTATCAACCAAGTCTCTCTTCTCAGAGTGATAAACAAATATACTGGAAGGAAAGGGCTCTGCCGAGCGGTCCAATTAAAATTCACATAGTTAACAAACATATCAAAAAAAAAAAAAGGGAAAAAGAACCGAAAAAAGCGTTGCTTTGGGGGGGGGGTGGGGGGGGGGGTGCTGAGGTTCATTTTGGGAGAATTTCTGCCCTAGGCATTTGCACATCTCTTGTTTTTTTGTCTTGACTTCCTTGTTCTTGTTTTGGATCTTGGTGTCTCTGGTACTGTCTGCGGTCAAAAGAACCAAAAAAAAATGGATTTCAGAGATTGGTCAAAGTTCTGTTACATTTAATGGAAGCACCCCTCTTGACTTATAGGAACTGACAAAAAAAAAATCTCTTTAGTAAAGCCCTGCGTTGGGGATAAAGAACTAAAATACAATATAATAAATTTGAAAAAATATTTCTAAATTATAAAAATAAAACAGTTGCCCATGGGTGCCAATGGTTAAGCGAGACCTCAAGCATGCACATTTACATTGGTTTTGTGAAACGGGGAAGAAAATTCCTCGCATTACAAAAGAATCTGCCCAGGAGGCCCACCATGATGTTAGGACGGCCCTGGATCTTGGATCCATTTTGTATTAATACAACGCAGTCAAAAGTTTTTATTATAGGCAAAAGTTGGGCGAATGTTCTACCCTGCTTGTGGATTCTGCATAATAATGAAATGTTAAGTATATCTCATTTTCAAAAGGCTGCATTCAGTTACCGAAAACATTGAATCGCAGTCAAACTAAAGCTGTGTTGTCATGTGTACGGAATCGGGAAAAAAACAACAAACCCAAATAGTAAAAAGAAAGAATATTTTCGTGTGTACGGAACTGACAAACATCCATCAAGTGACCAAAACAAAGACAGCTTCCATGTGTGCTGCGTTGCCATTTCCCAACGCATCATGAAAACACTCTTTCTCTTTACCACTTAATGCTTTTTTGCCGTTTCCGTTTCCACACACATGCTTAAGTCTCTTGGTTACTCGTCCCATATTCTGGCCTTTAACAAAACCAATACAGTGGCTTTGGACTCAGCGTTTTAGAACCCTTGAATTACTCACATCTGCCTACGGTAATAGTCTGTCATTGTGTGGCGTTTAAGAGGATTTGGTGGTATCAGGTTGTCACGCTGACTTTGGTTGGTTTTCCCACAGATTTGAAGCCGTTCTCTGTCCGTCATGTGTTTGACAGTGGCTACACTACTCCACTGGGTATCCGGGATAAGCAAGGGGCAGCTGTGATCCTTGAAAAACCAGGTAAAGTTTTTTGTAGGTTTATGACAGGTATTTGTGCAAGAGAAACACAGAGAAAGAGAGAGAGAGAGAGAGAGAGAGAGAGAGAGGGAGAGAGAGAAAGAGAGAGAGAGAGAGAGAGAGGGAGAGAGAGGGAGAGAGAGAGGGAGAGGGGGAGAGAGAGAGAGAGAGAGAGAGAGAGAGAGAGAGAGAGAGAGAGAGAGAGAGAGAGAGAGAGAGAGAGAGCTGTTGATATTGATGCCGAGTCTTGGGAAAGGCCTTGCACAGTCATGACCACACCAACTGGTATAATTGTCCACAGCATCCGCTCCGCTCCGTTTTATTGCGGAAAATGACGTTTGACAAAGTAAAGCACTCCTTGGCTCTACAGCGATGAGGAGCGGAGCGGAACAGATGCTGTGGACAAGTATACAGAGGCAAAGAGTGTTTTTCTTTGCCATACTTCATTTTCCATAAAATAGCGGAGCGGAGTGGATGTTGTGGACACGACCCACTAAGACGAGAAGGACCGCTCTCCAAATTCTGAAGACAGAGGAAAAGAAACTGATGAAGGCAACGGATGGCAAGCGGGCCTACAGAAAAAAAAGAAAAAGTTTGGAACACTTCGTGAATCTGAGACTTCCTGAACATAGATGTATACACGATTATATTTTTTTCTCCCCGTATGAGCGTGAAACAAAGAGATATTTAATCATCAGAACCATGCTTTAATGGAACTTAAGGGTGAACATAAAATGCACATAAAACTTCGTGACCATTTGACCATTCGAGGTGTAGATGCTAAGATCAGTGATCCTACTGAAGCAAAGACCTCAAACCACCATGAGTACGCGACCAAAAAATTCTAAACCTTTGTGTATTGCCTCACTTTCTGACTATAAATTACCTAGACATATCCATTTTGAACAAAATCCAATTTTTTATATTATTTATTTACATATTTTTTTAACCGCAAAAGAGACACATTTTTGACCGGGTACAATCGAAAAGTATGGTCGATCCAAAAGTTCGTTTCTCGCCTGTCTTTCTCGGGTTAGCTAGACATTATAACTTTGACCGGCGAGACTTTTAATAATTGTATTTACAGATTTTAAACTTTCCTTTCTGCAACAGGAAGCTGGGACTACAGCAGGTACTCAGAAACAGATCTGATCAAGGCGGATTGTATCACAGTCTCTAAAGTCATCGAGGTGAGTCTGTGCATCGTTACGGGCAGGCTGTGGTAATACAGCGCATCTGCCCGGAAACAGCGCATCTGCCCGGGACAAAGTAATGGTTATTGGTGCACTAATGCGCATCTGCAAGTATGGCACTTTCTCCACATTGGTGCCATCCATAAAATACATACGCTCCTTTTTGACTATTTGTCCCCTTCCCCCCCCCCCCTTTCCCCCTTGTACCCGTTCATACCCGTGGTCTCATACCCACCCCCTTCCCTTGTAGGGCAGTAGGACCATTAGAACAACAGTCAATGTCGATGAGGAGGCCCCAAAGTGGCATTTCGTATGGGCTATCTGATTGTTTCACTACACACAGGATTTCTATATATGTATAATCAAACAACGTAATTTTTGAAACAACAACAACAACAATAAAAAGGTGTATAAAACGAAACTTTTTGATGTATTATAAAATTGAAAAGCGTACGTACTCTCCATAGACCTCGCCCCTAGATTTTTCCCCAGAGTGTACGTTCTTTATGGATAGCATATTCAGCGAAGTCTTTCAAACCAATGGCAGAAAATTATTTTAAGTGTCATCCACAGAGAAGAGGGGGACTTGAAAAAAAATAAAAATAAAATATACTACAACATACAATCAGAGAATCCAAATGCCAACATCGAAATTAACATTTGTTGTAGAGAAGCGTAGGCAGGAGATTTACATGTCAGTGACTCTTACAATTAACTTATGTATTCGTTTGGTGTACTCGTGTTTACCTTTGCTGCAGGATGAAGAGACGCAGGTTTACGGTATCACATTACTGGTAGACTATGGAGGGTTTACACTATCGCATCTGGCCCGAACTTCTCCATCCTTTGCCAGGAGGATGTGTCGTCTTTGGCAGGTATTTTAATCAGTCTGTTTGAATGTCTGTCTGTCTGTCTGTCTGCCTGTCTATCTGTCACTGGACAAGTCCGGTCTTGGGCGGGGAACATACTATTTTGAATTTTAGTCCCACAGTGCATAATTGCTAGTTGTCCTTCTACATTAATCATTTTTAGTGACAGATAGATAGACAGCAGACAGACAGACAGATAGACAGATGGATAGATAAATAGACTACAGATAGATAGATAGATAGATAGATAGATAGATAGATGGACAGACAGATAGATAGATAGATAGATAAATAGATAGATAGGTAGATAGATGGATGGGTGAGTGGGTAGGTAGGTGGATAGGTAGATAGGTTGATAGATTGATAGATTGATAGATTGATAAGATTGATAAGATTGATAAGATAGATAAGATAGATAAGATAGATAGATAGATAGATTATACACCCATCCATACATACTGTCACAAATCCCAGACTGGGAGATGTAATAATTATAACAGGACAACAATCACGAACGAACACGTATAACACTTAACAGGACAACCCATCAGACTCACACATTTATTAAACATAAATATAAAGATAACAGTGCAATTACATACATTATATTATTCAATTTAACTGCCGTCCAACGGCCTTCTTTCCCTCAAGCACTCTTCCTCGGGTCCACAACCCGGTAGTTACTTTTAAAGACACTTCGGCCTCAGCCTCTCCACTCAATGTCTTAATAACACATTAGTATTTCTTTCGCACCGCAGTCTCTCAATAGCAACTACCTATGGCAATAACACCTTAGCCTTCCACTAGCACCTCAACATGGCCATAGCACGTTAATAGTTCAATTCACATTAGTATCTCAATGGCACAGTATATTAATATCACATGTAGTACATCTTGGGAGCACATTAACAATTCGATACACATCCCTGTCTGTGGCCAGACTGCCACGACTCATGCGTTCCTCCTGTCCTGCTCGACAGCTTCACTCCACTGGCCTATGCGTAGCCTTCGGCCCTATTCTGGCCTATCCCCTGTGCTCACCGCGGGTGACTTCTCGGCCCGACCCCGGCACCTATAAAAATAACATTACATTGGTATAATACCATACCATTTCTATTCACTTCACCCCTCATTACAAACCATGAAGCGTACACACAATAGTCCACCTTTCACTCACCACACGTCTTACGGTAACACACCTCCCCCGTATTACACAGTACTCACTCTCGCTACGAATCCATGAACCTAACTTACATCTATCGCTCATGGCGCACATTTCTATACACAGTAATCAAGGACTTCCACATTCCTCACATATACTTATTTACATCATGGTCATAGGCGAATATAATACATCAATCATCATAATTATCAATCATCGTTCAACCTGCCAGTCATCACTGGAAAACACATCACAATTTCCCGACTGCTTTCATTCACGTCTGCCTCTTGGGACCTTCTAACTTGCAGTGATATGACTGCCCAGATCTTGCCTGTACTAAGCCTCAAATTCACTCACAACATGCACGCTTTTCATTACTTGTGGGCCGTGAGTTAACTTTATTCTACCCCCTTCTCCCCGTAACTATTGATCCCCGCTCACTCGCTCGTGACACATACATCCATCCATTTATCCATGCAATCACTTTTAAAACCATTCATCAACATGTCCATCTGTTTATCCATCCATGCATCCATCCAGCCATCCATTAATCCACTTATCCATCTCCACAGGATGTATTTCCGGCCAGACTAAGAGCTGTACACATCGTAAACGAACCCGCAAGTTTCAGCAACATTTTTGGCCTATTCAAGCCATTCCTGAAACAAAAGCTTCTGGATCGGGTAGGTTTTTGTACCAAACTGAGATGCAGCATGTACATTTTCAATTTTTATTTCTCGAAACTGATTTGAATGCATTGTTCACAAGTTTCTGTACAAAAGCAACTAACTGTTCAAAGACTACAGTTTCAACTGAAGTAACAAAACAGCTTGTAACATCGCTGTTTCTCTCTAGGCTGGACTATTGTAACATACTGCTAAGTGATCTTCCAAAAAGTAAAATCAATAAGCTTCAGTTAATCCAAAATAATGCTGCAAGACTAATAACAAGAAGAAAAAGGATAGATCACATAACACCAATATTTAAGGAGCTCCACTGGCTACCTATTGAGCAGCGAATAAAATATAAATTGGCTTTATTTTGTTATAAATGTGTCAACAACATGTCGCCAGAGTATATTTCAGAACTTATAGAACTGCATCGCCCTGCAAGAGCATTAAGATCATCTTCTGACAACCTTAGACTAAAAGTACCCGTAGTGAACCTAAAAAGTTTTGGTGAAAGGGCTTTCAGCCATGTTGGGCCCAGGGTGTGGAATGAGATTCCTTTAGATGTCCGCAGTTCGCAAGTATTTTCACAGTTTAAAAGGATGTTAAAATGTCATTTGTATGAGAGTTTCTAGTCTATGTAAAAGCTATCTATTATTATTATTATTATGTGTGTATCAATGTGGGTTGTGTGTGTGAGTTTACCCATGTATTTTTTGACATGTTTCTGTAAAGCGCATAGAGCATTTTTGTAATGGATATGCGCTATATAAATGCCATCCATTATTATTATTATTATCTCCGTTGAATAATCATGAACATCATGATCTCCAGAGGTAGATGAAAATGTTTAGCTGTTATGTCCCTTGACAGAGCAAGGGTACTATAATTTACAGCTTGGGACCATAGAAACGGCTTTTTAATAAGTCGATCTGAATACGATTTCTGACAAAGTACACAGAGGCAAGTATAGAATCTGACGCAGTTCCAAAAGGTTCAGGGCAGCGTTTCTCAAGGTGGTGCGTGGGACTTCAGAATGGGGTGTGGGGGTGTTTAACAGAAATCTTAATTTCATAGTGCATTTTTGATGTCGTTTGTTGATGTCGTGTTGGTGCTTTCCTTGTTTAGATCGGATTAAAACATCAGGCTGTACAGATATACACTGCCTACTCATTTTGCCCAACCATGGCGGGGAGAACTTTTTTTTTGTTTTGTTTTTGAAAATTGAAGAGGAGCGTTAGGCAAAAAAGGTTGAGAATCACTGAATTAGTGTAAAGCACGAGCCCCAAAACAAAATTTCAAATAAATTTACGTTATTTTATTGTCAATGTAAAACACTATCGTGTCAAGAAATTCGTGTTGGCAGTAATGCTTCGTGATTTTTCATACATATTTATTCAGACTTTGATAACAACAACAACAACAACAACAACAAAAAATTGATGTAGTTTCGCTTTGAAATGGAAGTTCAGAAGTTATTCTCAGCAAATTAAAACATGGATTTTCTGGTAGGGTCGGGTTACAAATCCATTTACAGCAATTGAAACAAAGACCAATCATATCTGCCAGAGCAGTTAAAGAACCGCCTCTTGCTGATCTCATCGGCCTTTTGACACATTTGGTGTTAAACAGAGAATTTTCAAGAAAGTCCATGTTGTTCCCACTCAATCTAAATTAGACACTATGTAAAAATGTATGTTGCATGTATATTTCACAGATATTTTTCCACGGCACTAAATGCTCGGGTCTTCATGAGCACATAGATCCCAACCTCTTACCCTCTGCTTATGGAGGTACTGGAGCTGATGTTACTGACACGGTATGATATAATACTGGTGCTGTTGGGAGATAGAGAGACGTAGACGCGTTGGGGACTTTTGGTTTAGAACCAAGGTGCTCGCCTTTCATGCCGAAGGTACCGGGCTCGATTCCCAGTCGGCACAGGCATGTTGGAGAATTGGGGGAATTTCCTGTCCCTGATCCTATGGTAGGTAAGATCGAGCACCTAGTCTTCTCGGATAAAGACGAAAAACTAGATGGCCCTGGTGCTCGTTGCGCACGTCAAAGATGCCTTGGCAGTTGGAAATCCAGAAGAGCAGGCCTAACAAGGCCGGATACCCTGTCAAAATCTAAAAAACACCTAATCCCTGCCCGCCCCACCCTGCCCCAGCCACCTAACACGGATACAAAGTACAAATACAACAACGGGAGAAAAACAAGAAAAAAACACACACACACATGAAAAAGAAAGGTGCAAATGCCAAAGGCAGAGATCCTCCGAAAACGAGGAACTCAGAGCTAGAGAAATAGGAGTGTTCATAAGGCGGAAGGACCAAAGCTGTAGCATGTCATTGCGTCACGCAAAGCCGAGGGAAAATCTGTTTATTTTTGCATTCAAGTTCTAAAATAGATTTCATTCACAAAATACCAAGTTTTGTAATAATCAAGGGCTACACATTTTTGCGTCAATTCTGTTTTAATTTTATGGGAAAAATTTTAGTATTTCGTGCCAGGGACTGAATATTTGATTTGTTCACATTATGAAAAGGACAATTTTTGTAGGCAAACGCCAAAAAAAAAAACAAAAAAACCGCAAAAATGCTTGGGAGGACGAAACAGGAGAATGTTGTATAAACTGTCCCGAAAATAGTATTTTACAAGGAATGTGCCGTTTACGAATGCCAACGGTAATTGTTTTTAGTCCTCACCAGGAACACATCTATGCCATATCCAAATTTTTGCCCACTAAAAACGAAACTTCATTCAGAGGCGAGCTATTTTCAATGCCTCCTTCTTTACTTTTCCTTTAGTCCTCTCAACATCCCCCCCCCTCCCCTTTTCTCTTTCCCCCTCACCCTCCCTCTGCCTCCCCTCTCTCTCGCTCTCCTTTTTCTCCCATCACCCACCTCTCTCTCTCTCTCTCTCTCTCTCTCTCTCTCTCTCTCTCTCTCTCCTCGCCCCCTCTGCCTCTTTCGTCTCACGCATACTCTCTCCCTCTCCTCCCTTCCAGAATTTCCTTCTTTCATTCATTGTGCCACATGTCCGCTCTTCCCTAGATCTTTCTGACATTCCACATTTTTCCTCGCTGACACAACTGTTTCTTCTTATCCTCTCACTCTTTTCCACTCACACATTTCCGCCCTTAATTTTGTTTATTCTTCCCATCTGTCATTCCAAAGCGTTTAGCCACAGGTAAAATATTCTCTTCTGTGCCTTCATTTCAGACTTGGAGTGACGTCATTCTCCAGTGTGACAAACAGTTTGAAGAGGAGTTTAAGTTTGGCTTTGTGGACATGCAAGTGGCCTCAGCCCAGAAGGCGGAGCCAGAGAGCCAAGGGGGCGTGGCTACAGAGTCTTTAGTGGGGACATTCAAGAAGCTGGAAGTGGAATGAGCAACCAGTGATATCACGTCCTCACTCTCATGCAACGTTAGCTTGTTAGAATAATCAGTCGCTTTCAATCTGTCAAAATTTTCTAATTAAGATATTAGAGAGCACTGTCATATTGCACCTTAGTGCTGCTGTCAGCTCAAGTTGAGGTTCCTTGTGAACAGGGATATATCTTTTGTTCTATATAAAGTCCTGGCATGTTGTTGGATGTTGATGTGTTAGCCGCGGTGGCTGATGTTTTAGTGTGTGTGTGTGTGTGTGTTTGTGTGTGCATTTGCTTGCGGAGGGGTGTGGGTGGAGGATTTGTGAAGAAAGTATCATTATATTTTTATGTAAATGGGGAAATGAAAGGGGGGTCATGGCGAGTGACAAAAATCAACACCAAAAAACTGCAGACATTTACTAATCGATGTCTCAGAAACATCCTCCACATCAGGTGGCCAGAAGTCATCTCCAACGAAGAACTGTGGGACAGGATGAGACAAGCCCCAATTGAAACTGAGATAAAGAAACGGAAATGGAGATGGATGGGCCACACGTTACGAAAGCCTGAATCCAACATCACTAGGCAGGCTCTGGTCTGGAACCCACAAGGAAAGCTGAAAGTGGGTCGACCAAAACAAACGTGGCGCAGGAATATCGATGCTGATGTGAAGGCAGCCGGAACGACACGGACCGAGCTAAGGAGGACCTGCCAGAACCGTGTGCGTTGGAGGAGTGTTGTTGCGGCCCCATGTTCCTCAAGGAATCAAGAGGCTTAAAGAAGAAGAAAAAGAATAGTTACATTGTCTGTTAGGTTGCCTTAACATCATTGTAGGGCCTGGGGCCCCGGGCAAAGCAATAGGCTGCAGCTCACCCCCCCCCTTCCCAACTACTCAGAAACCTATGTAAATTTGCATGTATGGGGCCCCCTAAATTCTTGGGGCCTCATGGCAACTGCCCAGTGTGCCCATGCTTTGAGACGGCTCCGTGTGTTGTAGGTATAAGGCCGAACATAATTGGTGACTTCAAAGAACATTATATCTCAGGTCCTAACATGCTGTGACAAATTTTTCCTGTACAACTTTATCTAGAGTTGCAATAAAATAATGTGAAAACGAGATACAAGTATTCTATGATGGTTCTGCTGGTGTTTAAATTAAGAAACCTGTTACACATTGAACACTATGAGAATTTAGTCTTGTATTTCCTGCATTGTTCATCATCATCATTGCCTTTCTCACCCTGGATCAGGGTATAGGCCACCAACAAACACTTTCCATCCCTCTCTATCATGGGCCAGTCTCTTTACATTATTCCAAGTCTTTCCGCTTCGTTGCACATCATTTTCTCTGGCTCTTCTCCACGTTCCGCGCGGCCTTCCTCTTGATCTCTTGCCCTGGGGATTCCAATCCAATACCTTCTTCGCGATGCTGTTTCCTGGCCTCCTGAGAGTGTGGCCGATCCATCTCCATCGCCTCCTACCAATTTCCTCTCTGACTGGGCTCTGTCTTGTT
Source organism: Onchidella celtica (assembly GCA_963931925.1). Classification (NCBI taxonomy): domain Eukaryota; kingdom Metazoa; phylum Mollusca; class Gastropoda; order Systellommatophora; family Onchidiidae; genus Onchidella; species Onchidella celtica. The sequence continues at coordinate 30,194,066 of OZ007579.1, forward strand.
CTTTTCCAAACAATTTCATTGCTGACCTTGTCTGTCCATCTGATCTTAAGTAGCTTCCTCAAACATCTGTTGATGAAAACTTGGATTCTCTTTATGCAGGCCTGGGACGCATTCCAAGTCTCACATCCATACAACAGGACTGACTTCACGTTCGAGTTGAATATCCTCAGCTTTGTTTTTAGGCTGCATTGTTGCATGTGCATTTTTGCCCTTTCCAGACAAGGAGGACTGATACTTTCAAGAGTTGTGTAAAAATCAGCGTTTTTTTCAATACGCTTCAAAATCGAAACTTAACCGATTGGAATGACAATAATACATCACAAAAATTAGTAGTGAGAGAAACAACTTCCTTTACAAAACCTGAAAACCTGCTAATTGTCGCATACGAACAATGTGGCAAATACCCGTCGATTTTATCAATGTAGTTTTAATTGAACAAGTTCCGAAAATCAAGCTTCAGAAAGCTCCCCTCCCCCCCCCCCTCCCCCAACCCTCCCCCCACCCCCTCACAAATAAAAAAAACACCTTTACTTAAAAGCGCAAAATGGCCGATATGCTGTTAAACTCAAACTCCAACAGAAATGATTACGAATACTCTAGGAAACGTTGCAAATCTTCACTTAGAATAATATAGCAGTGTCAGTTGGGACGAAAAATTGTTTATTTGGTGGTGAAGGCAACAAACTTTGCACAGTTGCTGTACACTAGCAAGTATGGATAGAACCACCTCATCAGATGACCTTGACCACCTCAAAATGACCTCTGACCTCAGTTAAATTTCTTTGCATTTTGAATGATATCGATTCAGGGCTACAAAAACTGAGAGAAAGGGAATACATTTTATTTCTTAAAATTTTGATAGGAACAGTGATGCTATTCAGTTTTTTTTTTTTTTTTTTGGTAATGACCATTTAACTTTCCACAGTGACCCTCAAACTGACCAGTGGTCTTTACGACACCAAAACCGTGAATCATTGATAATTCCCATGTTCGATACTAAAATTTGAAATTGAAGATGAGCAGTATGTGCTCACACATCCCTTGTTAGTGGCCAGACTGACCGTAGGCCACAGAACTGACCAGAATGACCACTTTTGCCAAACGCTAAAATTTATCGCTTTCTGAAGGACTAGAAATTTTTCAGCGATATCGTGACATGCAAAATATAATGGTAAAAAAAAAACAACAACGCACGACGCGCCGACCTTTGAAATAAGTGAAGTGACCATCCAACCGATCATTATAGAAATCAAAATCCTGACTGGACACGTTAGTCTTGAAACAAGGTGCCCGCCTCTCATGCCGAAGGTACCAGGTACGATCTCCGGTCGGCTAAGCAAGTTGGAATTTTTAGGGGGGAACAATTCTTGTCCCTGATCGTATGGTAGGTAACATTGAGCACCTAGTCTTCTCGGATAAGGACGATAAACTCAGAAGGCCCGTTTGCATGTTGCCCATGTCAAAGATACCCTGGCAGTTGAAAGTCGAGAAGAGCAGGTCTAAAAAAGGCCGCTGCCAGGATAACATTCTAAAAAAAAACAGAAAACAACAAATCCCTACCACATAAACACACATAGGAACAAGGAAAATAAAAACAAGAAAAATGAGGTGTAAATGCCAAGAACAGCGAAGAACCTCCTAAAATAAAGACCTAAACACAAGCCTGACCATTTACGGACGCAGCTAAAGAAGATTCATGTTACAAGCAACCAGCTTAATGCAGGTCGACATACCACAACGGAATGAGTTGCCACAGACTGTCACTACTGTCAGGGATACAGGCCTGCTACCAGAAACTTTCGCCTACAACTCTGAGGCAGGTAAGAGATTGGGCACAATTGAGCTAACAATTCCATACAAGAGTCGCATTGAAAAACATCAAATTGACCAATGTCCAAAGGATTTAGCCAGAAAGATGTGGTGATCTGAGGTTTCACCTGTCAAGATCGGTTTCAGAGGATTTGTACGTGCATCAGTGTATAATCCGCAAAGCTGGTGGGCATAGGGATGTCAGCTTCATGTTTCTCACGTTTCTTTCGGATGAGATCAAAATATCTGTCATAAGGGATATTCACCAGAGCAACCCCCACCCCGACCCCTTTTTTCCCTTCAACATTCGGTATTTTGCACGATCAAAAAATATTGTACTGCCTATTGGAGTTAACCTCCGAAGAACGGCTGAGGTATCGACAATCAGCAGGTAATATTTTGGCATTTCTTCGCTTGTCGAAATTTGTTCTAGTAGACATCAAAGCAGTTTGGATTGGTTATCATACATCAGCATGCGGCCTTCACCTGCTAAGGATGGAGGATAAGCTTGATATGCGTGAGTAAAAGACTAAACCAAATCGTCACACCGACTCCGGCACGCTGAGAAAAAAGGCTGCAGACTGCTTTTGCATTTTGAAGCGGTGATTTAGCTCCAGCATGACTTTGCGACGCTCTTGTTCTCCATGCATTTTTAATGGTACATCAGATAAAATTTGTAGTGCATGTTTTTATTCTCTCAATCTTATCAACATACTGATTGCGTCACTGAATTCCTTTCTCTTTCAATTTTCTTACATTCTCGACGAAATGGCACTTTGCCATAGTGTTAATAGAGATAGCAACATGGGTTTGTCTTGCTACTTTTGAAAATTGATTTCTAAATGCTTCAAACACATCCAGTAGTACCAGAACATCCGACAGAAACTGCTACTTGGCTTCGTTGTGCTCTCCGCTGTTCTCTGAAATATTGTATGATTTCGGTGATTTGTGTTTTTGTGCTGTCTTGCAACGATAAATCACGTCTTATAATTTCGAAGCAATGCTGAAAACAGATGAATGGGTGTCATGATTCAGATGTTATTAAAACTCACGCAGAGAGTGAGTTGTTTTTTTACCAGGGCCATGAAAAATTGGCTGGTGGCCTTGAACGGTCCTCGCCAAATTATAGTTGGTGAGTAAATAAATGTAAAGTTAAACTGTTAGATTCACGCTTGTGGGTTTTAATGTTCGTGATTAATAAGTAATGGAGTAGGGGTGAAACAAGGTGGGGACAGTTGACATTGTTAAGTATGACTAGACAAGTTTTTGCACGTTAACTGGCTGGTAGAATAGTGCAGACGTATTACTACAATTAAAATGGTGGGAGGTTTCGACCTATGAGATAGCTGAACTAATTGGGCCAGCGGACTAGCACGCTGGGTAGTTAGATAGTATAAGACATCGTGTAATGTTCAGATTTGGGGAATACAGACGAGAGAAGCATCGTTTCGTGAAGTATCTCCGGTTGGCCAGTACCTGAACTGTGTGGTCTGAAGACTAAGAAGTCCTTGCTAACGGACTGACTGAGCTCTAGAAAGAAAGGTCTGAGTGGGCTGACCTTTGAAAGCCCACGCTGCGCTATTTTGATGTTCGCGCCTCTCAGTAGGCGTGAGCAATGGTAATATATCTTAATTATTCAAGTATAATAGAGATCGGAGACAGAGAGAGAACTACAGCCTCATAGGAAGACTAAGGAAACCCCAGCTGGCACTCGACCACGAGTGTCCTGTATGATAGATCTATTGCCATAGTATGATTGGAATAATATAGCACATTGTTGATGAATTGAATAGTGATTGTGCATAAAATATAGTCTTTTGGCAACTGCTTAAATTACCTACAAGCCGAAGAGTGCTTCTGTAGGCTTTGAACGTACTGGGCTCTCCTAACATTTAAGCCCATATGATTTATGGAGAGTTTGCCTGGCGACTGGCCAGTGGCGACTCAACTGTCACTTTAAATTGATATCCAGTTTCGTATAATATACCTATTTACTATTGATTGCAGTACCTCCATAGTTACATGAATATCATTGGTTAAGTTATTAATTAGAGTTTTTGGTTTGAATATATACCTCTATTGTCTTTTGTTTTGTTATTAATATTTATGTAAACTATGGCCTGACCGGCCTGACATATATACGCTCTAGTTATTTAGTACTTTTCTTGTGTGGTTGTGTCCGAGTGTGAGTTAGCTGCCTCTCGTGCAGTCGTAACATCCCCAAGACCCTAACTCTGCTCGTGACAATGGGAAAATATCAATCAATTTAGTTGACTTGGAGGGAAATCTTTCAATATTTTTTTTAGTTGTATCGAAATATCCGTGTATCTTTTAATGGATGGCTGTGTGATTTGTTGCTGTTTATGAATGGCTGTGTGATTTGTTTCTTTGTTTATGAATGGCTGTGTGATTTCTTCCTGTTTATGAAATTGAATGGCAGTGTGATTTGATTTGTATCTTTGTTTATGAATGGCTGTGTGATTTGAAGTTAGTGTGGTATGACAGAAATTGCGGAAAGAAACAGAGCATCCGCAAATGAAAACCAGTGTAAGATACAGCATTCTGAATGTAAACTCATCACCATATATTAAAGATGTAAGGCCTCCAATATAATCATGAAATTCTTTTTAACTGCTGCGCCTTACATTCTACTACATATCACATTGCTAGTAGAAAGACGTGCAGGGCTGCGTCAGCAAAATATTTTAAAAGGTCTTGAACTTCGCTATGTTATTATATTTTTGTTGATTTTAAGCCACAACTGAGTTGAACAGAAGAAAGCGTTCAGATGTTTTGAACCGGAAAAAAATGATAGAATTTTTCTGGTAGAATTAAAAAGTATCACAGGAAATTTTGTTCTGCGCTTCAGTTTACACCTTGCGTCACTTTAGTTCTTGTGCAGTAAATTATTTTGACACCCGTGGAAAACAAACGTTTAAATAGAGAGTTCTGCTTATAAATGCTGTTGTTATATTTTGGATTAACAACGTTGAATTCCACTTCGTTTCCCAATTGCTAATGACTTAAATCCATCGATTAATTTGACAAATTGATAAAACACTGCAACAATTGAGCCCGTATAATATGGTTTTATTTCTTGCTCCCTTTCATCTGAATTCACTTATTGATACCAAATTGCCAGTCCCTGGGGCAAGGCAGGTATTGCGCCCGCTACCCGTGGACCGTTGGCTTGTGGCAACGTATATTTGCCCAGACATGTAGAAAAACAGTACAGAGCGTTCGAACATTGGGCAATTTCCTGTTGGGGGGGGGGGGGGGAAGAGGCACTATTTGTTATTTATTACATGTAGTATTAATTAACTATTTTTTTCTTTTGAAATTTTTGGTTTCCTAAGAATTTTGCTCCAACCGCTCCTATGGCACCTCTCATGCCACGCCACTAAATCCAGCTTGCTATCATCATAATTTACAATTGTACTGTAACGGAGCCAGAGAGTGAACATGTAAGCCGCTAAAACTCGGTGACCACTCAACCAACAATTATGAAACGTGAACTGCCTCAATTTTTGATGATAAGTTACCTACAAACACCCGTTTTGGTCAAAATTCAGTTTTAAATTTGATTTGTTTACTTTTTTTTTCAGACGCAAAAGAAGAAAAAAACAAGACGTACATCAACTAGGATGGAAAAGTATGATCAGAAATTTCATTGCGACTCTGACCATCGCTCAACCATCTTGGCTCTGCACCCATTTCTGCTTGTGGGCGAATTCTGATTTCGTGAGAATTTGCTCTTAGTCGCATAATTAAGGTTGTTTTTTTTCATGACCATTTAGTAGACTTATAGTGTACTAGATGACCTACAGGGCATCGCCCGGAATAAACAATCGTGTGCTTCCCCCACCACTCCCCCTCTCTCACTCGTATAATAAAACTACATACTGAAAATATTTTACACCATTCAGAGCGTTTTGATGTATGGAGTTGTCTGTTGGGGAGGAAACATCTTACAAAAAGATAAAAATAAGATCAATATTTTAATTAAAAAAGCATCCAAAATTTGTATCTGTGATCTGCCATATTTTGATGAGCTGTACACTGGTGCTTGTATTAAAAAAGCTAATATTATTATAAATGACCCCCAACATCCCCTGAACAAAGAATATATAAGATCTGTAAGAAGTTTAAGGCTGTTGTCAAAGAAAACTAAAACTGAGCGCTACTTTAAATCGTTTATTCCATCATCAACTAGGATGTTACAATAATGTCGTCATCTTGATCGTAATCTGTGCACTTGAATTGTGTCCTGCGTGTCAGGTCAATGTGTTTTAGTTAGGGAAGCATATTGTGTGCACTGTTAATTTTGTTTATTTATTAGTGTGTGTGTATATATGCGTGTGTGCGCGCTATATATCATACTTTCTGTTTCTGTAACTGTATTGTTATGTATTCAATGATCAAAACAAATTTCCTTGTACAAGGACGAATAAAATCTATCTTATCTTATCTTATCTTATCTTATCTTACAGTCTTGCTTCAGAACTCATGCGCACCAGAACACTACGCACCAAACTGAACGTTTGCTACGGTTACTTTTTATGACATGCACGGTGCTAAATAAATTACGAAACAAATATGCAAAAATACAGATGTCACATAGCAATAAAACATTGTTATTTTTAAAAAATACATGCTTGAAGTAAACAACTTTTAATTATAGCCATCATCTTCCTTATCTCAATTGTAACTTTCCTGCTAAATTTAAGGCCTGAAGAGTGTATAGTTTGGTCAGTTAGTCATGCCAAAGGTTGCAAATTACTGAAATATAATTATATAATAGAAATAGATATTGTAGAAACCACTCGAGCTGAGTTTTTGTGGGAACTTAAACCGAATGATATGTGTATAACTATGTGTATCACTGGTGATACATTTTGGTGCCTAGAGGGTTAATGATCGGCACTTTAGCTAGTTGATTTCATTTAGTTTTCACCTGGACATATATTCAAAGTGTGGAAACATCTCGAAATGTCTCTCCTTCATTTTGCGCATTTTGTCCTTTCTGAAGGAAACTAAAACAGAGCTACAACTTAATGTGAAGATTTTATTTAAGATAAGATAAAAATCTCTTTATTATCCCATAATGGAAATTCACTTTCACAGAGAGTTTAAGAGCATATATGAAACACAGCTCAAGTATCAATACATGGATAATATGTCATAACTTAACATCAGGCATAACATCGAGTAATAATTATGGCATGGAACCTTAATAAAATGTGGCACTCATCTCGCCCATCATTACATGAACAAAATATCTGAATATGAAGTCTAAGACATGAAGTAACATGGAATGGAATGTTGATAAAATATGGCACACATCTAACTATATTACTTGTAGAGACGAACTGCCGATGGTAAAAATGATCCTCTGATTCATTCTCTCTTTGCTTTGATGTATAGTTTTCTTTTACCCCTATGTGACCTAGAAATTTGATGAAACAAGAGGTGATAGCTGTCATTTAAGACAGGTATAACTTCTTTTACATAAGTATATAAAGGTCAAAATTTAAAAATTTGTAATTTTAGCATTTACTGTTTATTTAAGATAGATAAGAAGATAACATAAAAGTCGCTTTATCAGCCCATGAAAGAAATTCTCTTCCACAGAGCGTTTTGAGCACATACATGGCACACATATCTTACCTCTCATTACTTAAACAACCATGTATCATAACTCAGTAAACTCAATATGAAGTGACATGGAAAGGAACTTTTACGTACATAACCCTTCATAATACCGGCATTTTCCCATTAGATTCTCACTGATGAAATTTTAAGTAATCAAATAAATGACAGTGAAGTATCGAAACCTGCAAAAGATGCAAAGTGGCTTTTATCGTGCTGTCTCTTATAACATCCTGGGAAAACATCCACTGATTAATAAGCTTATAATTTTCTAGATGACGTGCCGGGCCTTGTGCGGAATAAACCTGTGCTCTCTCTCTCTCTCTCTCTCTCTCTCTCTCTCTCTCTCTCTCTCTCTCTCTCTCTCTCTCTCTCTCTCTCTCTCTCTCTCTCTCTCTCTCTCTCTCTCTCTCTCTCTCTCTGATAATATAATAAAAGCACTAATCTATAGTCTTGCTTAACTCATGAGCGTCCGGACACTACGCACCAAACTGGACGCTGATGTGGTTACTTTTGAATGAAACGTACGGTAGTGTATCAAAATGTGGCCAAAATTGAGGATGAACATTAGAACTGCTGACAGCAAGATGAAACAATGCATTTTCTATAAATTCACAGAGAAAACCATTTAAAAAATCCAAACTTCGGTGCACCCTCCACGGTATTTGAAACCTACATGCAAAATTTAGTTACTGCTGGTGTCCAAATGAAGAAGCCTTTTCCATTCACGGGTGGAGAATTTGTGAATTAATATATAAATTTTCTACCGCATTTTCTGCCTGTTAGATCTGACAAGGAAGTTTAGATAAGTAAAGTTGTTGTCTGCCGATGTATGTCAATGCTGTCCAGGGAAGTAAAGCTGCTGTCTACGGACCATTGTTACTTCCCCCAAAACTGTCCAAGTAAGGTTTCTGTTCCATGGGCCTATGTCAGCTCGCTCACAGCTGTCCAGGTAAGTAAAGTTGCTGTTTGTGGACTTTTGTTACTTCTCACAAAGCTGTCCGAATGATGTCACGATTCTGGGGGTCAATGTTAGTTCTCTCAAAGCTGTCTGTACAAGCGACGCTGCTGTTCCCTAGGACTATGTTAGTTCCCACAAAGCTGTCCAAATAAATGGGGGTGTTCTGTGGGCCCGTGTTCATTCCCACAGAGCCAAAATGGGGCGAAAAGTAGAATGTGTATGTAGCAAAGCCTCGTTAAGAAATAATACCGAAACGATACATTAAAATTCAAAGAAAAAGGGAAGTCAAATAAATCTTTGTTGTTGTGGTAGTTGTTTTTATGTTTTCCTGAAGAAGATTTCTAACCAAAAGATTGATTTGTGTCCCTTTTTTCTTTGTATTTTATTGTATCGTTTTGGTAATTATTTCTTACTCGAGGCTTCTGCTGCATACAACCTTTTGGTTTTGCCGTATTTTATACTTTGCTTCAAGCTTTGCTGCGACAACACAGTTTTTCTGTGTTTTTTTTAAAGAGTTCGTTCCCACAAAGCTGCCCGGTTCTACAAGTTTCTGCACTGAATGATGTTAATTTCTCAAACCTATCCAATGTGGCACATAGTAGTCTTCTTTCCTGAAACCCCGTGAAATACGAGAGCCTCCTCTTGGGTAATCAGCATTATACACCACTGTCCCATTAGACAACCAGCCTGCCCACCAACTAAATGTCCCGGTAGACATGATCACATGATCACAATTGGCCAATAGACAAAGATGAACTGCACGGGAGGCAGCGGGCATGAATACCACATCCTTGACGGCCAGATTTTCCTGATTCCAAACTCTGTCGTCACCTGTCACAAAGAAAGTAACTGGTCTTCCCTTGAACTTTTCTCTCATCCAGTCAAAGGCTTTCAAGAAATAACTTTTACGAGCCACTGTATAGCCTGATCCACCTCGCTTTACAAAGTCCCCACGGCGTACATGCACTCCAACCAACACTCCCTTGTAGGTAATATTCTTCCTTATCGGCTCCAGAATTGTGTCTGCCTCTCGCTGAAAGGAATCCAGAAATTCAAATTCTTTTCTGATTTCGTCTTTTATATGATCGAAGTATTTCCAGGACTGGAAGAATCCATTGACAGTAATGTTGGTGCAGTTTTCCTTCAGTGCGTTTATAAAAGTTGGCACAAATGTTCCATAGAGGCCTTGACGTTTAGACGTCCATCTAAAAGAGATAAAGACCAAAATGAACGGAATCACAATTTGGGTCAGCGGGCAAATTTCGGTGTTTGTTAACGAAGTGAATTTTTCGGAAGGTGCCAGGGTAAAGGCAAGGGCCTGTTTACACTAGAAGGTTTTAGGAATACAAAAAAAGGAAATGAAATTTAGCAGTAAGTGTGTTGCGTTTACATTGTTCCGAAATCGGAATGGAATAAGACCATTTTCTAACTCTTTTCCGATCTCCCCCCCCCCCCCCCACCACTTGAACATGAAATAGTATTTCCTATTTTCACTCCGATTTCGGAAAGGTCACAACCTCCTTGGTTTAAAAAGGCGTTCGGTGGAACTATCGATGAAACTTTCACCAAAACATTTTTGAATGTTGAGAGCTGTCTTTTAGGATACTAAATCGCCCACATATCATAAAAAGCGGACGATAACCAACGCCCCCGGAATTTGGCGCGTGATAAATGACCTGAAAAATCAGATTAATTTCAGCATTGAAAAGCTGAACCGAACAGTTTCTTCGCTCGACCAGTGAGAGGAAAGGGCGGCCGCGCGAGTCTCCATCTCATCCACATGACCAAAACAAACAATGCACATCATTCACTTCTCATTCAGAAAACAGACCAATGTAAACAAACAGCCTTTTAATGGGAAAATCGGAAACGAAAAATCGGAAAGCCAGGAGAGTTCTTCCCCCACAGACCCCCATTCCTTTTTTCTATTCCTAAAACTCAACACTGTAAATAGGCATTAAGGCTAAGTGTGACTCCAGAGAGAAAAGCGCGCTGGAAATGGGCGCGTATAATCAGCGTCAATATCGCTGACCACATACAGAGAGAAAATGCTGCTCGCTCGTTTGTCAAGATGGACCTCTTGAAACAGCATCGACGTACATCCTGCTTGCGGTTCAACGGACAATCAGCTCGTTTCCGTCTACACAGTAGGCAGCCGAAACGCTGACTTAAAAATTCATTTGCCATTTCGAAACGCGCCGAGACGTAGAGCTACCAAAGAGTATGTAGGTAAAGAGAAAAATCAGTATTGGTCGATTTGTACCGGGACACGGGAGGCTCCGCGAAGCCACCGTTAGCATGGAGCGGAAAGATGGTTGCGGGGGAAAACAATACCCTTTTGTACATTTTCACCGGGAGTAAGAACTTACAAACTGCTGTAAATAGTTCCAGTCAACCCAAAAATATGAACAAACTACTTTCAACAGATACGCACACTGTCTTTGGTGAAGACGGTCCCCTTCCAAGTCTTGTTACCGCCGAGACTTAGTTTCGCGATTTGGCGGAATTATGATATCTCCATACGTACGTACTCCCTGGAGCTACAAACCGCAATCGGCACCTCACTGGTAGTAGTCCTTGTCATTTTGTGGGTCACCGGAGCTCATAGCTGTTCATTCACAAAGCTTATTATAATAAAGTACTAATTGGCTCGGCGGCTGTCTTCGGCTTTCTCTCCAAGGGCACCCATATGCGGCCAGGAGCAACATGCGTCAGTTTTTTAGATCTCAGTCCGAAAAACGGTCTAGCTACCTGAAAAGAACATAAGGGTGATCTTTTTTAATCTCCAAGGTGACAAGTAACTTTAATTAGCAGTGACTAAATAGTGTCCTGTGGCCGTATTCATAATCCGTACGTTACTTTAAGTAAATGCGTTAACCGGTACGTGTTAATGTCAAAAATTGAAAAAATGGTATTCATAATCAGTATGTTGATTTTACGTATTTGCGTTATCGGCCTCAAATTTAACACAGCCAGGCCCCTTGCGCTAACATGACGTTTTGCGTTATTGCCTTTCCGGTGAAGAATAATGGCGGTTTTTTTAAGCCTACTGCGGTGTCGATGCCACGAACATTTTCATCCAGTGGTGCCTAGTGAGACAAAAATAATGACGGAATACAATGCAGATCACACGATACTATTATAATAAAGCTTCACGCGCATCCTTCATGAAATGATTGAGCGCCATTTGTGAATAAAATGCTTATTTACAGAGGGAATCGAGCGTGTGTTCACTCGACCTAACTAAAACACACCAAGCACCCACTGCTGCAACATTTCACCCGCTACGCTTCATTGCTCTTCTTCCCCTCGTTTCCCCATTTAAATAATGCTCAGGAATGAGCTCGGATAGGTTTGGGGACAAGGTGGTCTAGAGGCAAGGTGCTCGCCTCTCATGCCAAGGGTCCCGGGTTCTAAACCCGGGCAATGCAGGCATGTTGGAAAGTGGATTTTTCTCATATTTTCAAGTCCCTGGTCCTATTGGGGGGTAGGATCGAGTAGTTCTTGGAAATTGGATTTTTCTCATATTTTCAAGTCCCTGGTCCTATTGGGGGGTAGGATCGAGTACCTAGTCTTCTCGGATAAGGACGAAAAAATTCGGAGGGCCCGTGTGCACGTTGCGCACGTTAAAGATACCTTGGCAGTTGGAAATCGTAAAGAGCAGGCCGAAAGGCCGCTGCCCGGGCAAAATTGGAATTAATAGATTAAAATTTATCCATATCATCTCCCCCCCCCCCCCCGCCCCCCCCCCCGCCAGAACAAGAAATAATAAAACAAGTAAAGTGAGGTGTAAATGCCAAGGGCAGCGAACCTCCTAAAATAAAGACCTCAAATCAAGCTCGGATAGGTTTATTATGTGTGTAGTGCAGAATAGGGTGAGGTTGGTGGGCTAACCGGTCAGTTGGGTCGAAGATTACAAGATAGATCTCGATCTATCTCAAGCGCTCGGTGCTGTCATTAGTGGTCTAACAATGAAATGTTAAGTTTAACTGCTCTTACTACCCCCGCTCCTGAAACAAAAATGTTAATTATGATTAATGAAAAAATTTTCCCAGTCTATCAAAGTGGGTTTAAATAATATTTTTAAAAAAAAGTGACCGTGAATGCCGATGATTTGAGCCAAGTACCGTGTCTTCTGTGTTCGTTAGCGGGGCTAAACATGCATGACCTTTCTTGTGTGCTCTTTAACCTTTAAACTCTCCCCTTGTCCGTAAATTTATTAAACCCTTGGGACGCAACGGGTACTGAACGTTGAAGAGCTCCACAATCTTAACCCATTGGGGGTGGAATTCCGCTAACGTATTTGCGTTAATAGCCCACTGTTCATGAATGCCAATTTTAACGTTAATACATTATAACGTAACTGCTTTAAGTTAGCGCACTATTTTAGCCTAGCGTTTATGAATACGGGGACAGGCCCGGGTAATGAAAAAAAAAAAGACTCTTTTTTCGTCTAGCTTTAGGGTTAGCAGTTACATTACAATTGGGTAGCCAGCCAAAATATATTTTTCGTTGGCGAAATGGTCATAATAATGTGTTTGGAAGTTGGCAAAAAAGCGGTCAAAGAAAAAGGCCAATAGTGAATAATTTGGCTACGTTGCCTAAAATATATCATTGAAATGTACTTACAGCCAGGAGCGCAACAGCAGATTTGGATCGGTCGACTAATTGGATGGTGACGTCACGACACTGAGTTTCAATAAGATTAGCTGGTGGGCGGTGTCTCATTGACACAGTGCCGTGACGTCACCATCCAAATTAGTCAGCGATCCCAAGCTTCCAGTGGACGCCTGGTCTAATTAAAATGAGACATTTGGGAAAAGATTGAAGTTTGTAGAAAGATTCGATGGCAATAAAGAAAATACAAACTCTGACCCTTCAGTTTTGATGGGTTCAGCATGGTGTGTGATCTTGAAGACCAATTCTAAAGCATTTCTTTGCGTGATAAACATGTCTCTGCCCGTCGTTCTTGCCATGCCAAGGACACTCGCATATCTGAACATGTCATTTCCCAGCCTTCCTCCTTGTCTCGGAATTTTTAAAAACAAAGGTCCTTTTTTGTCCGCGCAGCCTGATAATTTCCTTGCGTTAACGAGTATATTTGTTTGATTTTTCTTTACTGACTGTGATTTCTTTTGGATTTTCGTTTTATTTCGAATTTTCGTTGTGATTTCGAAATTCGTGACTTTTTCCCTTGCCACTAAGTTGTCGTACTGTGTCTGCCCTAGTTTTGGCATCATTCTGGAAGGAGAGAAAACGAAAGCATATTAAATGTACGAGATTAAAAAATTGTGATGATAATAATAATAATAGTGAAGATCACTTACATAGCGCCCACTCCAAAAGATTTGCTCTAGGCACTTTGCAGAAAGACTTGTTCTCTCCATCTGCCATTCACAAACACTCTCTCTCCTCCCCCCCCCCCCCCCTATTCTCACTGTCTCTCTCTCACGCACAATCTATTTCATACACTCTCATACTAGACATACATAGATACACACACACACATAATATAAGGGCATGAGGCAGAAATTTAACAATAAAAGAGAAAAAAATAAATGAGAAAATAAATGGACTGGGAATAAAACTTCACAACTGAACGAGTTTAAATACTAAAAAGAAAGAATGAAGAAGGAGGTGAAAGGGAATGGAGGGGTCACAATGTATTTTTGGCTAAGTATTTTTTTTTTGGAAGTGCATAGGTAGTGAAGATATCCCCCACCTATACACTTTGCATAGGTAGGGAAGATATCCCCTGCCTATTCACTTTGCATAGGTAAAGAAGATATCCCGTGCCTATGCAATCCGTATGTGCAAAGTGCATGCAGAGAAGATATTTTTTGACTAACCACTTAAGGTAGGCAAGGAAAAAAGTTTTGTCTCTGCACACTTTTACAATAATACATGTACAATGTAATTACATTCTGGCTCCATGGGCTTAAACTTAAAGCCTGTCAGATTCATTGTCCCCTCATACATGAACATAAATTGAAGAAGCATTAAGAACATCACAAAATCTATGGGGTCGCCTTTCTTTTTACAGCCTTTTCTTTTTGCCATATTTTGACAGAGGTAGGTTAGGTTTGCTGTCGCCAATGGGTCGTAATGGGGATAGGCGCTGATTTGGCTTCTTACCGCCGGATGATGAGTGTGATACATGATCATTACCTATAATTATAATGTTTCATAGCTATTGCAAACATAGCAGGCAAAGCACAGGAAGAAAGGAATATCTTCCTTGCCTAAGCAAAGTAGGCCTATTACACAAGAAATATCTTCCCAACCTAAAAAATATGCAGAGACAAAAATATTTTCATTGCCTAAGTTACGTGGATAGTCAAGATATAATTATCTTCTCTGCATGCACTTTGCACACATAGGGATTGCATAGTCTGGGGATATCTTCCTTACCTATGCAAAGTGAATAGGCAGGGGATATCTTCCCTACCTATGCAAGGTGAATAGGTAGGGAATGTCTTCCCTGCCTATGCAAAGTGTATAGGTGGGGAATATCTTCCCTATCTATGCACTTCCTTCTATTTAGTATCGCGATTCAAATCAAATGAACTAAATTTAGACCAATAATAATTCCACACGCTTAGTGATGACGTAGTACACTATCTTCCCTACCTATGCACTTCCATTTTTTTTTTGTTGTTAATTTTCTTTTTTATTGACATTTTGGAACAGGCCATTTGCTTTGAACCAGAATTATATTAATAAAAGAAAAGGGCTCTTCTTTTCGTTAGTTGGCAGTTCATATCTTAAAGGATAACCTGGCCATCATACCCCGATAGACAATCTGGTCACATGAAGATTTGTTTATCCATTTATTTATTTTTATTATTTATTTACTGATCTATACATTTATTATTTTAGAAAGGTTAGCGCGAGTTTACTCAAGCCCACACGCTTCATGTCTTGTTTCAGGGTTTTGTCCCAAGCCACGTTCAATAAAGGCCTACCTCACTTTCACCTACTATTGGTGGTGGAAGTTGTACTTTTATAGCAAAATTTACAGTGTTCACAATAAAAAAAAAATAATTAAAGAATTAAATTTTTGATTATTTCCTTCCTATAGGAGCGAGGAGCCGGCAGCACGGCCTGGGGCCATCGTCCCCTTTGTCCTACCTAGGGCCAGCCTTAGATAATCGGGGGCAAATTTTACTCACTGATAGCCTTGGAAGAAATATATGACCACCAGGTACGACACTGCACCCACACAGACGAACGTAAAGGCAAAAGTCCAAGCGTTGCATTTATCAAACATTGTTTGTCACTGGAATTCTGTCAGGAAACAAGAAAGAATGGACATAGAATCTGAAAGTCACGATGAAGAAGAATTGCGTTATGTCCAAATTTTGCCGATTTTCCCATTACTGCTAGTACTTTGGCTTTTCCAATGCTGGGTTTTCATGCCTACCGAAACAGAAACGGCAATAGACATGTCAAAAACCCTTCAAGTTGTGAAATAGACAGAATGTTTCCATGTGTATAGAAATACACAAGGAAATACATTTTTTTTAACTACTTGATAGATTTTTGACGTTTTCGTTCCCGCTGCCTTTTCCGTAGACATAAAGACTCGGCTAAACTGTCTTCCATAATGTCTATAAACATCCATGTTGTAATCTTTCACGTTGTCTCGGAAACTTAATTCAAAATACGTTTATGAGGAAAGGTTTATAATATTTAACTGTCTCGAAATGTCAGTTTGGACACAGTCTCTTCTCGTCGACAGCCTGATTCTTTACATTGGCTTGTCCTGAAACGGCACAAGTGTATTGGCATTTCATCTGTTCACTTTTGCAACTCGGTATAAACGTATTTAGATAAGGAACACATAAAAAAAAACAACAACAACAGTTTTCAAAACTGGGTCCTTCAAAGCAATAGAATAATACATATCGAAGTAAAATAAAGATACCTAAGATCGTTTTTGCCATATACAGTTTGCCTCAAGGAGGTATTAACCCTCGTCCCACGCTGCGAGAACACGTCCACGCAACGACCAACGTGTGGATAGCCGGTGGCCAATCAGGCGTTCGCCCGTGTGTTGCGGTTAATCGGGTCATTTTGAACACGTGCATCGTGTTCACTTTAGTACGCTATAACAGAAATAATCTGGATAAATCATGAGTGACCCCTATAATATGTGGATAAAGTACTTGTGATGAGATGTATTCAGTTTTATTGTTGAATAGAAGGCTCATAATGAAGAATTTTCTACATTTACATGTCTTTTAAAAACATTTTCCCCAATTGCCAAGAGATCCGCCCTTTCTTGTCCCTAAGTTAGGCCATAAAAAGAATAGTTGGATAAATTATTTGTTAAGACAGGTACTTAACTTTTAGTAACTGCATGGTGTCATCGTGACATTCCTTTCTCCCTCCACCACCGTTGTAAAGCTGAGTCTGCATTATTTTTGTTTTCTTAGCACAACTTTCTCAATCATTTTGTCAAGAGATTTGATTTCCAGCTCCAGTACATACAGTCATGTACCTCAACGCAACAGAATATCTCTCTAATAACCATATCAAATAAGACAACCAACCAACAACAGAGTCAATCATTTTATCTCTGGTTTCCCGAATGACAAAGCTACCAACAGATTCCCTTATGCAGCATTAATCATTATGCATAGAGCAACTGCCAGTCAAGTCCAAAGTTTTCCTTTGATTTTCCCCACTTTAAAGTTCTCACCTGCCAGAACTATTACATGAGTGTGACAAAATAATGGTTATCATATTTCGTCGGACGTTACCATTTTGTTAGATGTAGGGGTGACAGGATAAATAAAATTAACACCTGGAATGGGTGTAAGAAAACGATTAATGGGAGCAACCAAGTAAAGAAACAGATGACGTGGAGTTGCCATGCCACAAAAGTGGCCTCGCGCAGGACGAGGGTTACAATATGAGGCGCAATAATGTGGCCTCGCGTGCTTCCCGGTTTGAGGGCACTAGGCCTCCATGGTGGCCTCGCGCAGGACTAGGGTTAATTATAGTTTGAAGTGTGTCTCATTGTATTAAGGTTCCGTGCCATGCTACTCCATGTATTACGCCTGTCACTGAGTTGTGATATGTTTATGTAATGATGCAAAATGCATGTGCACCATGTGTGTACTCTTAAAGGCTTTGTGAATGTGGGCTTCCTTCGTGGGGTAATAAAGTTCGCCCACAGAGCTCTACAGATAGACTAGATCCGGAAGTATGTGAGGTCACTGTGCACCCAATGATGCATCGAGGACAAACAAATACAGGTCATGGTTTTGAAAAAAAAAAATTTGAAAAATGGTGAGCACTTTTTGTGTTGTGTCAAGTGTGGACTTTACTAATTAGTTCGTCTCAAAATTCGTGGCTCGTCTAAAATGACAATATCTTGAAAAGGGAAAGATGAAAATCACTGAAACTTTGCATACCCTTTTTTTTTCATTTACCTCAACAACAAATTATTTTCAAAATTGATTCATGTGGCAATAAGTAAACTCCTGGCCTTCATAAAAGTATATGTTTTCCGAACCGAGCACAGTATCGTAAATACTAACATGTACCGTATACTACACTTTAGCTCTGGGTATGACGTTAAACTGCATCCGTAGAGCGGTTGGTGTCTAAACCGGCTCACCCACCAAGTTCACTTGATGAGGATGGTGGTGGAACACAGCAAGATTTAAAAACAAGACTTGTCAAAGGACGGATGATCCCAGAGGGGACAACGGCCACCCACAGGTCCCCACTGCTTTGTGGGTCAATTCCCGAACAAAGGCTAGCGGTGAGACCGTAAACAAACCGGCAGCAGGCAAGGGGAAACCACTGCTGTATTTTTTCCAAGAAAAAATCATAGAGACAAAATCGGAATTCAATTCAGTTAACAACGTCAAAGGGGTTCAAGATCAGAACTCCTCGTTCGGGAGGGACTGTCCTGCGCAGCAGGTGGCACTCGGTCGTCATCAAGCGTCTGCTTACAAAGAAACGAAGAAAACAACAAAAATAGCGATTCGGAATGTGAGAACAACGCATCAAAAAGGAAAATTAGAAAATGTTAACCAAGAAATGGACAGAATGAACCTTAACATCCTGGGATTAGCGGAAGTAAGATGGATCGGCGCAGGGTTAATAAAGATTGACAACAAAACATTGATATTTTCTGGAGGAGATAAACACCAAAGAGGAACAGACATCTTGTTCGATGAAACAACAGCAAAATGCCTCAAAAGCTGGTGCCCCAGAGTAATTGTTGCCAAACTAGAAGCTAAACCTCTAGATATAGGCTAGGCATAATTCAAGTATACACGCCAACGTCAGAGAGCGAAGATGAAGAAATAGAAAAATTTTATAAAGAGATAAATAGAGCAAAAAACTACCTGAAACTCCAGATATGAAGATAATAATGGGCGATTTTAATGCCAAAGTAGGAGATCAAAGAGTAGAAGATATGCCTGTTCTTTAGCTCCAGCATCGCTTTGCGACGTGTTTGTTCCTCAAGAGTTGAAGGCATCTGTTTAAGTGGTTCAATGATGTTTGTTGACTGTGACTTTATTATTTTATCAACATACTGACTGCAATACTGCTTTCCTTTGTCTTACAGGTTTCTTACATATTTGACGGTATGGCATTGTGTCATAGTGTTAAAAAAGCTGTTAATGAGGACTTGTTTCGCCATTTCTGAAAATGGATTTTTAAAAAATTCTTCAAATACATCTAGGAGTACCGATTAAAACTTCTACTGGGCTTGATGGTATTCTGCGCTCTTCTATGATTTTTTATGGTGCCTTCTAACAATGAATCACTTCATATTGCTTCGACGAGGTGCTGAAAACAGACATATGAATAGCACAATATCAGTCATTCTAGTTGACCTTGAGAACATCTTCAATAATTTCGTGCGTTGTATCGAAATTTCCGTGTCATGACGTGACGAAGAACTAAATTTTAGTCCCTTGAAAGTGCACAAAAGTACAATTACACAGGATATTTATCAACGCTACAGCTACGTCATCAATCTCCATTGGTCACTAAATGCCACAGGACTTTGTTTTAGGGGGTTCGCGGCTCTTGCCATTCACACCTCACCTTTTCTTGTTTTTATTTTTGTTTAAATTGTTCTTTTTTCTGTGTTTTTGTGGTAAGGAATTCATTATCTTAGAATTTTGCCCGAGCACGCCTGCTCTTCTCGACTTTCAACTGCCAGGGCATTTTCAACTTGCGCAACGTGCACACCGGCCGCTCCAAGTTTTTCGTCCTTTCCGAGAAGACTAGGTGCTCGATCCTATCTACCACAAGAATTTTTCCCCTGAAAAAGAATTCCAAATTGCCTTCACCGACCGGGGATCGAAGCCTGTATCATCGGCATGAAAGGAGAAGACCTTGCCTCTAAACCAGAATAGAGCTATTCGTCACTGGCACCTTCGTCAGGGATTTTATATGAATAGTTTTCCATCTTATGCTTAAGCACCTTTACTTACTTCTAACCCGAGACAGTTTAATTCTGTGCCAATTAATTAATATCACAAGGAAGTGTACTTATCCTGCCATTCTTGATTGAAAGGTTATAGAAAAATCAAGTCCACTAGATTCAGAACGAAGCCCAATAATACTGTTTTCTGCAGTCAGAAATGTGCTGGCAAGGTCAGGGTGCTTGTGTCATTACCCCAAAGCCGTTGCATTTCTTAATCTTTTCAAAAGGTTTGTTAATAGAAGTGGATGAAGCTTTCTGGGGACCTTTTGAATTACTGTTTTACGATATAACCGCGTTCAAATAGAGCGGGGAGTGGCGAGGGTGTTTTATAAAACAACATTAAGCCATTGATTGCCTGAAATGTCATTCGTCCATTCATTCTAATAATGCAACCCTGCATGTTTACTAGGCCCCCTATCTAGAAACATATTTGTAAAGACTCAGGCTTGAATGCCTCAGAGGAATAAATTAAACAAACTAGAAAGTCCCCCCAAAAAAGAAAAAGCACATTGGTCACATTGGCGAACAATGCAAAACTGTACAATAAATTCCGGGAGAAATGAAAACAGAATGACTCTGTTGGGATTCATTGTCTATAATAATTATTTTGTTGGTGTTGTTGTTACTTTCAGTTTGCCCCACATTTTAGCCATGACACTAAAGTCGCATGCCACCCCACGTTGTTGTTGTTTTTTTTCTAAACTGAAAAATACTGCTCTACTGCCCTGTAAGATTATGACGTACCTCCTCTCCCCCTCTCTGTCTGCCTGTCTGTCTGTCTCTTTTTCTCTCTCTCTCTCTCTCATATAATAAAGGTGATAGCCATTTATCTATGGATAGCGTACAGTTTTGCTTCAGAACTCATGCGAGGACACTACGCACCAAATTGAACGCTTGTTATGGTTACTTTTTATGACAAGTATGTCACACAGAATGACGCCAAGATGGAGAATGAAAATTAGAACTGTTGGCAGCATGATGGATCAATGCATTTTGCATAAATTCAAAAAGAATACCATTTTTAAAAAAATGCAGACTTCGGTGCACCCTCCACGGTATTTGAAATCTACATGCAAAATTTGGTTACTGCAGATGGCCTGATAAAAAAGCCTCTTACAGAGATTCCGTGGTTTCCCACCCACTCTGGGAACTCTGAAGGACAGAAACAAGCAAAACACACGCCGATTGTGTTGATCTTTGTTTTCGCAATGTGATCCGATCCAATTTTATGTGTAGCGGCAGCCTCGTTGAGGAAAATGACGGAACACTTTGTTCTGTTCAGCTCAGTTGTGGCTCAAAATCAACGAAAGTATTAAAAACACAGAGAAAGTGGAGATCTTCCAAATTATGCCCGCCTACACCTTGACATCGTTCCATCCGTAATATGATACTTTGTAGACGTTGTCTGAAAAGACTTCAGCTGACAGTATATGGAACAAGAAGGTAGAATGGCCAAGAGACCCGATTTGTGGTTTGCCCCCCCCCCCCCCACCCATAGGAGGCAAGGGAGTCGAGGGCTGGAACACTTAATTGACAGGGGTTCTCTTTCTCTGAAAATCTCCTGTATTTATTTATCTACCTATTAATTAAATAATCTATTTATTTATTTTCGAGATGGCACGATACAATGTGGGTCTGACTGCCTAATCTCTTTATTGGTGTCGGAGACATTTTTCTTCGCAATAGCATGGTTCTGTGCATGGCTGTGGGATTTTCCTACAGCTGCAAGAGTCTTGGCATTCTTCCAAGTAGCCTCACCTCATTAATTAGTTCTTGGCAAAATTTTAACATGTCCGGTAGGGGTGTCCAGAACGGGAAGAGAGGACCTTTTCGCTAAGCTATCGGGCAGCCTTTCTTGTGGATTTCCACTGAAACTGGTGGCCGATCTCCAGACAAACATGCTAAGCTTGAAATACTAAACATTTGATCTGTTCAATAAGAACATGCCAAGGTGGGGGTATTCCATCCATAACTCTGCGCGCTGCCTTTTCTTGCAAAAAGTGCTCTTCGATAGTACTTTCTTAACTCGGAAGTGCACACACGTCCACTGAGAACCTTTCTACATCATCAGTTGCCCTGTCTGGAAGAGACATTGTCGATCATGGCTCTCCGTTCCAATCTGTCATCAGTCAGAGAAGGAGTTGTGGTTGTGACGTTTGTTTGTTTTCCATGAATTAAGACTTTCAGTGAAAGTTTTTCTCAGTCTACCCCTGCCTTTCCTGCCTTCGATCATCCCTGTGACTGCTAGATGTTCGAGGCTCCTGAGGCGACAGACGTGTCGTAAAAATTTCTGTTGCCGCTGTCTTATTGTTTTAATTAATGATCTTTTCAGATTAGAATCTTTTCTACAAAAAGGCAGACTGACAGATTTTGAAGTATTTGTGTATTAGGATATGATGAGCTCCAAGTTGCCCAAGCTATTTTCTTGCCTTTACTAAGGAATGAGGAAGTGCCGTTACGGCTAGTCAAAGCGTGAAAGAACGATACAGTGGCTACTCAGGCATTAACTGTTTGGCGGTTGCATGCACTGGAATATACTTGAAATTCTTCCGATTGGAAAATCAACCCAAAATATTTCCAGAGTTGTGCAAAGTGGGCAATAGACAAGAATGACAATATCTGTGTGCACAGTCCTAATTTTTCTTATGGAAGGCATTTAAGACACGAAGCCACATCTTCAGGTCAGCTTCTTCCTACCCACATAGAAAAAGGGCAAGATTCACGAACACTCTTGAACTGCCCAGTCATTTATTTTTGCAATTCTCAAAAAGGGTGCCGCAGCTGAAGCCCGCCTAATTTCTTGAGCTACATATATGAAAAGCTCGTGTCTCTTGTTAGTTTTCACAGAGAGTCTTCCCAGTTCCTCAGCCTGCATCTTGGGAGTGATAACGACTCTTGGATCGCGGCTCTACCTTCGTCACGGTTCTCAAAGTTGATATCAAGATATCTGTCAAATACAAGATCCACCCGAGCAAGCCAAACTCCTCCCTTTTTCTTTCTTTAAGACAATGGTGTGCTGACATACTTTGAATAATCAAAGCACCTGGACAGTGGCTAAACCATTGGCAGCCAATAAATATTTGGCATTTCTTGACTTGGTGGACTTTTTTTCTGGTACACATGACAGCAGATTGGATTTTTTTTTATCACACTTTAGCATTAAAAAAATATAAAAAAAATTGGGCTTGCATTGCTTTGCGTCCCGCTTGTTTCCCCAAGAGCTGAAGGCCCTTCTGCTTTAGTGCTACACTGATGTTTGTTGTCTGTTATTTTAGTCTCTCATCAACCTACTGATTGCCATGTTCCCCCCCCCCCCCTTCCCCCTTTTTTTTTTTTTGTTCCTTTCAGCTTTCTTACATCCTTGATATGACAATGTGCCACGCCAATGCGTTAGTAGAGACTTTTAATGAGGTCTTGATTTGCTATTTTTTCTAAAGATAGATTTCTGAGTGCTTCAAACACATCCAAGAGTATTGATTGGAACTTCTGATTGGCTTCTTGGTGATTTCGCTCTTCTGTGAAATTTTAAGTGGACGATTTGTGCTACATGTTTTTGTGGTGTCTTCCAACAGTAAATCACTTCTTATAATTTTGATGCAATGCTGAAACATCATATGAATGACACATTATCAATCACTCCAGTTGAACTAGAGGGAAATTTTCAATAATTATTTTCTTGAGTTGTATCGAAATACCCGTGTCATGACATTACAAAGCATTAAGTTCCCCCCCCCCCCTTTAAATGTACCTACCGCTTAAAAAGGATATAACTCGTCAATACAACTGACGTAGTTACATTAGATCTAGATCTACTCTAGGATGGGCTGGCAATCCCCAGCCTCATCCAGACACATCAATTTCAATTTACAAATGTGTATACCAGACACTCATGCTAGATCTAGTTGCATGTAAAATGCATTGTAGTCTTGCATTCTTCCGTAGCACTTCTACTGGAAAATTTAAGGTCAGATCCACGTTCATCGTCGAATCAGTAGGTAGAAACTTACGATTAGTCCCTGATACGAGATCAGGGAGCTGGAGATAATAGCAGTAGATAAACTCGTAAGAGCGTATGGTCTCATTCCAATGTCTATCAAGACGTAGACATGGCTTTAACAATCTTCTGATTCTCTCAGGCTGAATCACCGCCGACTGCCCTCGCAGAAGGAAATCTCTGCATGGAGTGCTCAAACATAGTAATGGCTCTGGTTATATACCGTGCGGCCATCTGCAATTCCCCAGCCAACTGCCCAAATTTGATTGGTGCATCCATTTCGAGCTCAGCTCGTAGTATTAATAGATTCTATTAATAGTAACAGACAAGGTCAAATTAAGATATCAAAACCCTTGCCAAAGTCTCTAACCCTCTACGTTTTATGTACGAACTTACTCACTCCCTTTTCTCACCCCTGTTAAAGTTTATCAAAATCACGGGGCCGAGAATTGCACCGTCACTGTTACTCATCCATTTATTCTATCCTGCCCCACTTTCTTTCCATCTCTAAGAAAAAGCGTTACAAAAACAAACTGTCCACGAGAATAGTTCAAGGACATTTGCACTGGCTAAAATCAATGAGACCCTGAAATAAACAAACCGTGACCCAGCACGACAATTCTAGTCCTAACCCTTGACACTCTCACAACTTTATGGTGGAGAGGGGAAGGCGGCAGATGCTTAAACTGGAGTATGTTATGAGATTGTGTGAGAATTGTAATGAACTGGAGGATGAATTTCACCTACTATTATCTTGCAAAAAAAATAAAATAATAATTATAAGGAAACAGTTTTTACCGTCTTGTCCAGTTGTTAGACCAAGCATGTTTAAGTTCATAAATTTTCTGTTGTCGATGCATGATAGAGAACTACACTGAATTTCGTTTGGACTGTTCTGCCATAAAGTATTAATTAAAAGCCATTGGGTGGCGAACCATGATCGTTGATATCTGTTCCAGGCCCGGCACTTGAAGGAGAAGAAGACTAAGCGAATACAATAATGTCGCTTTGCGACTTCTCCTGGTGAGGTCTGAAAATTGAATTCTTCTTTATGTGAAAATGTAAATCTTTGTGATATTTTCATGTATAGTAAATTCATGACAAGTAAAGATGGGAAAAGAGAAACGATTGGGTGGGGGGCGGGGGGAAGTTGGATTGAAACTGATGGCTGTTGGTGGCAATTTTAAGTTGTAGTTTACTGTATATTACTGTAAGTAAATATATAATGGTAGTAGGCAGCAGGGAGCGGAGAGGGTGAATGACCGTGGTTTTTTTTTTCTTTGCTGTTGTTGCTGTTTATCTGTGTAATTTGAATTGGCCATTAGGCGTACAAAAATCTTAAACTTGGAACTTGAAAAAACCCAACAACTTCATTTTAAATGGTATTTTGCTTGGAAAGCAGCAAATATTAAACTGAGTCAGCTACCATGTGCTCTTATTGCTGACAATCTGGAAAGTTCGGCAGTGGACAGGGTGTTAGAAAAACTATTGTTTGTATATATGACTTGAGTGTAATCTCCAGCTCAAAATAGCTTAGTGTTCCCAGTACTTTATTGAAGAGATGGGGAAATACAGCGCAAGGTTGCTTGCATACCTTCAGCAAGAATAAGTCCGACGTGTTTAGGCTTAACGAAGATTCTGTTATTTGTGCCTGGCTTGTGTGTGATTGGCGGGCGCTTCCGGTTGGCTCTTCTCCTATGGTATCTTTCTTTTTATTCTGTCTATCGTCTTGCCTTTTTCCATGCACAGTGTGACCGTCATCGTGTCGAAATATTTTGTCTATACTCAAAGTAAAAAGTGTTCCCGGCTTGCCGTCAATAGCGCTTTCCATTGATAATATATAAAAAAGCATGTAAGGCCTCAATGTAATCCTGAAAGGCTTTTCAACCACTGAGCCTCTCCAAAATATATTACACACACAAAGACATGAAGGTGTGCTTGGGCATATTTCAAAAGGTCTTAAAATTCACTTTATTTTTAAAACTTTCGTTGATGTTGATCCACAGCTCGGTTGAACAGAAGAAAGTGTTCCGACATTCTGAGCTGGGGGAAAAAAAAGACGCATTTCCTTCGAGTAGAAATGAAAAGTATGACAGGATATAATCGTTCTGAGCCTCAATGTACACATTGGTGATCGAAACTTTAAAAGCCACACCCGTGTATTGCCCGAATCTGCGGGCCAACTAGTAATTATATACAGAAAAAATGTGCTATTGGAACGATATATCGCTTAAAGACTTGGGGCGTAAACCTATTTTTCTTTTTAAAGTTGTACTTTCAACAAAAATAATAATCAATGATTATATTATTAATCCCTGTATCTCTATAATTGTTGCATCTTATCGTAAGTTTTGTATGTATTCTGAGACTTGTCAAGGTTTTATTAGGTGTGTCACAGAAGGGCGAAAATTGTATTTCCTTTTTACACGGAGAATTGAACTCATGCATGCGACATCATCTATTGTAACGCCTCTAGAACGTGACAGGAAAGTCCGCCTTGATAAAATATATATTTTTTATGGAAGAATTTTATTAAGTTCCATATAAAATTAGAAAAATAATTTCCTAGCAAGGCAAATCGAATAAAAAACCAAAACCACTGTATGCAAAGCTTCAGTGATTTTCATTCATCCGTTCCAAAGATGTTGCCATTTTAATTACGACACGAATTTTGAGACGCACGAGGACAGTCCCTTGCCTCCTTTTGGTGGTAAAGGGAATTGCCGCCATATCTTATCGGACGGAAGAGAGGAGTCGCAGCGGAGTGCCTTCTCTTATCTATTGTATAGCTCTGTAAGTTTATTGTATCATAATTCTTACCTTATCTTGAAAAAAGTGACACACTGTGGAAATCATGAAATAAAATATTTTGTTTATGTGAAAAGAGCAGAATGGATCTTATCGCTTTATCCACACCATTTGACCAACGGTTTGTTGACAGGCTAGGCACCAGATGTGTTTGTAGCGAACATTGAAATATCAACGTCTCAGTATTTGAAAATATCATGGTAGGAGGAAAAAATCAAAGGAGTCAGTGTTGAGAGACTCTAGTCTGAAAAGATCATTAATTAAAACAATAAGGCAGGGACAACTGAAATTTTTAGGACACATCTGTCTCCTCAGGAGCCTCGAACATCTAGCAGTTACAGGAAAGATCGAAAGCCGGAAAAGCAGGGGTAGACAGAAGAATAATTCATGGACAACAAACAGAAGTCAGAACAACAACTCTTTCTTGAGGTTGGATGATGACAGATCTTAGTGAATAGCCATGATCGCCAATGTCTGTTCCAGACAAGGCAACTGAAGATGATGAACTTGTTTGATTTGCTCTATTGAAGTGTAAAGAAATCTTGGGGTGTTCAAATTTTGAGCGATTACAAGTAATAGAGAGTATAATTATATGTACAGAGAAAAATCACCATTGGTCGATTGGCAGTGCGAGACACGGGAGGCTCCGCGAAACCACTGTTAGCATAGAGCGGAAAGTTGGATGCAGCGGTAAATAATACCTGTTTGTGCATTTCCACGGAGAGTAAGAACTTACAAACAGCTGTAAATAGTTTTAATCAACCAAAAATAAAAAAAAAGGTGAACAACTCACAGTAAATTGGTATACACAATCTCTAAGGCGCAGACGGTCTCTTTCAATTTTTGTTTACGCCGTCACGCATTTTAGCTATTTGACAGTAGTGATTTCTCTCTATAAATACATACTCTCTACAAGCAATAAACAGCTAACTTTACCTTTCTTCGAGAAACCAACATTTCAATCCCTCAGATGTGTTGACAAACTTCTCTAAATTAATCTGATATCTGTGACAGAGAAGCACACTTCGTGGAGTTTTCAACAGGATACACCACACAGATTTTGTTATCTAGCGTATTAATTCTCTTACCTGAACAAAAAGAGGTTTGCTCCTCACAGATTCGCTCAGAATCTTGCCTTTCAAACCTCTCGCCGAACATGTGTTACATGTGTTACAGAGGAGCGTGTATTGGTGTTACACAAAAATTGTTGTTTATTGCGGCAGTGTCTTGCTTAGTTGGTAGAAAATTAATCATTGAAGATTCAACTCTCGGTTTGGGAACAATTGCCTTTCATCTTCACCGGCCGGAGATCTCATCATGCAGTTTTAGATACAAGAATGCTTTTTTTGAAAAATTTAGAAACAAATATTTTTCTTAAAATTTAGAATTTCTTTTTTTTTTTTTTGAAAACTGCAGCGTTGGAAACAAGTGTTTTTTTTCTTTTGTGAGTGTGTTCTTTTAGTGTTGTTGCTGTTGCTGTTTGCCTCGTCGTCCCTGACAAAGATCGGTTTTTAAAAAGAATATGAGCTAACGAATGGCATGGTTTGTCCTTGTCATTTGAGTTAATTATATTTTATCCCCACAATCTTAATGATTTAAATAATATGTTTCAGGTACCAAATGCAACGTGTGAACATTATTCCAATCTATGTCTTTAAGAACAACAAAAACTTGGTGCCATTTAAAAGACCGTATAACATTATGAAGACCGGGGTTATCTCTCTCTATCTCTCTTACTCTTTCTCTAACTTTCTCTCTCTTTCTCTCTCTCTCTCTCTCTCTCTCTCTCTCTCTCTCCCTTTCTCTCACTTTCTCTCTCTCTCTCCCCCTTTCTTTCACTTCCTCTCTCTCTCTCTCCCCCTTTCTCTCACTTCCCCTCTCTCTCTCTCTCCCTCTCTCTCTCTCTTTCTCTCACTTTCTCTCTCTCTCTCTCTCTCCCCCTCTCTCTCAATTTCTCCTCTCTCTCTTTTTTTTGACTGGTAGAAAAGAATGGCTTTTTTTTTTTGTTCAATGTGACAGATTATTATAGACATCATACACGTCTTTTGGAAGAACGGATTCATTTCTTGAAAGTGTTGGAATTTCTCCGTACTGATTTTCTCTGAAGTTCGAACAATGATCATGGCATTTCCTTCACTCTAAGCGTCATGTCAGCTTGATATTGGGGAAGCACAGACCAGACGCCAGTGCGTTTAACTTAAAGTTGATACTTCCGTCTGGTAGGCATTGCAGTGCCCTGATATCCACTATTTGGTGGTTGTCAAACCTTTTCCCTGATCACACGGAAGAAATGGGGACAACACTGTCTAAATTCTGACAGGCGCTGTACGATAAATAGTGTACACTGTCCAGCTTGTCTGACAAGTGCAGTCAATCTACCATAGGTTTTTCTTTCTTCTTCGGCGCTCCTTCCACAGACGAGTGCAAGAAATCGCATTCCATCTGAATGTTCCATTGTTTGGGGGTCCTCAAAAATGTATGAACCCCTGACTCTTCTAGTGTCACCGGAACTTACACCAAATAGGCTTGCCCTCCCGGATTCCTCAAATCGGCCAACCAAATCCCCCGCTCTTCTGGACTCCTCAGAGCATACAGCAGAACTCCCTTTGCATCTTTGATCCTCAGAACCCACAACAGATCCCCACACCCTTCCGGGCTCAACAAGACAAGGAACCGAACCACTTGCCGTTCTGAAATTGATACTGCTTGAAACAAAACTTCTCGCCCTTCAGCAGTTTTGACAACCTGAATTTGAAACTCCTGCTGTTCTGGATCAGTTGTCACCCGAAACTAATATTTTTGTGAACATGGCGCTAGCTGCAACTCACACAATTCATAACACAACCTGTATGTATAACCAGGCAATATTCAATGGAAGAAGTTTGATAACTGTCCCATGACCTATCATTCAACTGACAGAACAGTAAAACGAGTGGAAGAAAAATGCCTGTGCAAGTCGGAGGGAACTCAATGTTCTGAAATAGATGACTTTGAGCAGGACACTATCTTCTGAGAATTCTGGGAAAATTTTAAACCATTGATGAGAAACGTGTTTACGTGAAGAATTTTTGTCGACGCACCCGTAAAAAATTGATTGAACAAAAGAAAAACGTTCTAAAATATTACCTAAAATTAAAAGGAGTGAGACTACAAGTTTGCCAGCACATTTGACCTCACAGACTGGACAATAAGAAACGGATGCGTCAGTGAACATATCCAAGAAAAGAAACGTTCGACATTATGACAGGCTCTTCGAGCGAAAGAATGACTGTCTGGGTGTCTTCTTGGTAAACTCAACACCTGCCACCCTGCTATTGTGGAAAATCGATAAAACATAATTATGTACGGGGAACGACAGTTTCAAACCATGACTGATCTATATGTGCATACAAGGTGACAAATGTCACTGAAAGTAATGAAAAAAATGCTTTATGCAGTATAAATGACTGAGGATAAATCAATGAGGCTAGAGATTAAATTCTTAATTATTTGTTTATTATTTAGTCACTTTGGCGGGGGATGGGGGGGGGGGGGAGGGAAGGGGTAGGTAAGAGCCCCAGTAACTTATAAACAGGAAAGACTCACACAAAAAAGAAAAAACGTAACATACACTGAATACTGCTTGGAGAAGGGCAACATTATGTTTTTGTTGTTTTTGCTTTTTATGCACACAGCTGGACTAACATTATTCTACATTAACTCGACATATTCTGACAATATTCCTTGTGGTAAAAAAGAATGCCTCGCTCACACAGCAACAAGCAGCCAGTGAAAGGCTATTTCTAATAGACAAAAAATGCTCGTCTACTATCAAATTTTCCTTCCCATTATTTTCGGCAAATGTTATCTGGAACCTTCCTTTAAAAGTGTCACAGATGTGTAATAATGTCAAATTTAGATATTTCTGTGAGGAAAATGCCAGAAAGGCTCTCAGCATCAAAGTCTTCACAGAAGGTTTTTTTTTTACATATAGATGCTGACGCATTCCATGAAAGTCCGCTGTATTTAAATGTTTTTGGGGTGTTTGCGTGTGTAATTAGCCAGAAAAAGGGAAATTAATGGAATAAAAGAAAACGGAGCTGTGGCGCTTGGCCTGTTTTCTATTGATGTTTTCACTTATAAGCTCATACAAAGGCTCATGTTCATTTGCGTATAATTTTGATCCTGATCTATACACGTTTCCGCTAGTTTCTCGGTCTACAAACTTTTCAACAAATGATTTTCAAAAGAATTTCAACTTAAAACAGGATGAAAAATACATTGAATTAAATCTCATTTATCTGGCTTTCTGTGTGATTTATTTTTAAACACTTGCGCTAGATCAGATCGACGCACTACGACCCTTTGTTATGAGGGTGTCAATTCGGTACGCGCAGCTCAGAGCATAAACCGCAAGACTATGTCCTGTTCTAGCTATAAAAACACACTGCTTAACACATTAAACAATGCAAAAAGAAGTATATTTTGCCAGAAGAAGGATTGAACTTAATTTTTATGTAGGATACATGCCGTTTCACATAAATACGCAGCCGTAATAGCCTTGTAATGTTGGCCTAAAATAATATGCCAAAACGGGATTTCGCGCCCGTAGCGGTCCAGTTTGGACTATCTACTTTAATTCAATGTATTTTTCATAGTGTTTTAGGTTGGAATTTCTTTAAAAATCATTTGTTGAAAAGTTTGTTGACCGAGACACTGGCCGAAACTTTAATAGATCAGGATCGAAATTATACACAAATGAACCCCCAGCCAGCCTTTGTGTTATAAGGGAATGCCAAGATCAGACATGGTGCAGGTTTCAGCGCCACGCCCCGATTGTTTTTATAGACCTATCTAGCGCCTGATTTCGTCACCTTTGTCCGACACCCAGAGCTAAGATACGCTCCCCCAACCCCCTACCGCCGGCCCCCTTTTTTCCCTTTAAGGTACGGTAGAATGACATTATTTTGAACAATCAAAATTTATTGTACTGCCTATTGGAGGTAATATCTGCAGGGCTACCCAGGTCGATATCATTCATGACAGAAGATATCCTGATCTCATCTTAAAGAAATGTGAGAAACGTGGAGCTGACATCATTATGCCCACCAGCTTTGCCGATTGTACACTGATGCTCGTACAAATCCACTGAAACCAATCTGGACCGGTGAAACTTCAGATTGGTACATTTTTCTGGCTATTTCCTTTGGTCATAGGTTAGTTTCAATTTTTTATGTTTTTCAATGCGACTCTTGTATGGAATTGTTAGCTCAATTGTGCTTATTCTCTTATCTGCCTCGGAATAAGCGATCGTTTCTGGTAGCAGACCTGCATCTCTGACAGTCTGTGGGAACTCATTCCTTTGTGGTATGTCGACCGGTATTTTCTGGTCTGCAGTGCCCTGGAATAAGCTGGTTGCTTGTAATATGAATGGGAATCTTCTTTAACTGCGTCCGAAGATCGTCGAGGTTATGTTTAGGTCTTTATTTTAGGAGTCTTTGTTGATACCAAATTGCACGTTCCCGGGGCAAGGCAAGTATTGCGGCCTCTCACCCGTGGACCGTTGGCTCATGGCAAGGTTTATTTGCCCAGTTGTGTTGAAAAAAAAAAGAAACAAAGTTAGTGAGAAAAAAAGAAAGAAAGAAAGAAAAAAATTAAATGAATAAATGAATTGATAATAAAAATGAATGAGTAATGAATAAATAAATAAATAAATAAATAAACTGTTCATGTCGTCTACAGTGTCCATTAAAAATGTTGCCGGCAGTCATCTCAGTGGAGGTAATCGGTAATAAACAGGTTCTGTAAGCAGTTAGAAGGTTGTCTCCTGTACTTCGTGATTTTTTTTCCGTACGAGACTTAGTAAATTCAGGAGCGGGGCAGCAACACACCCCAAAACACAGGTCATCGGCTAAATGATATCTCGTCCTATCGAACACTGTCATGGGTGCTGCAATCTCTGAACTGTCCCTGATATGACTGAATGTCACCGAAAATCCAATATTGTTTGTTTTCTTTGTTTATGAATGGCTGTGTGATTTGTTCCTTTGTTTGTGAATGACAGCGTGATTTGCTCCTTTGTTTGTGAATGGCTGTGTGATTTGCTCCTTTGTTAATGAATGACAGCGTGATTTGCTCCTTTTTGCTCCTTTGTTAATGAATGACAGCGTGATTTGCTCCTTTGTTTGTGAATGGCTGTGTGATTTGTTCCTTTGTTAATGAATGGCTGTATGATTTGTTCCTTTGTTAATGAATGGCTGTGTGATTTGCCCCTTTGTTTGTGAATGGCTGTGTGATTTGTTCCTTTGTTAATGAAAGGCTGTGTGATTTGTTCCTTTGTTTATGAATGGCTGTGTGATTTGCCCCTTTGTTTATGGATGGCTGTGTGATTTATTTCTTTGTTAATGAATGGTAGCATGATTTGCCCC
The DNA here is from genome assembly GCA_963931925.1 of Onchidella celtica. NCBI lineage: Eukaryota > Metazoa > Mollusca > Gastropoda > Systellommatophora > Onchidiidae > Onchidella > Onchidella celtica. The sequence goes on from OZ007579.1 coordinate 30,227,155, forward strand.
TTTATTTGTGAATGGCTGTGTGATTTGCTCCTTTGTTTATGCGTGGTTGTGTGATTTATTCCTTTGTTTATGAATGGCTTTGCGATTTCTTTCCCTGTTTATGAATTGCAGTGTGATTTGTTATAGGTATTTTATTTATGAATGACTATGTGATTTATTTATGAATGGCTGTGTGATTTGTTCCTGTTTATGAAATTGAATGGCAGTGTGATTAGTTTCTTTGTTTATGAATGGCTGTGTGATTTGAAGTTAATGTGGTATGACAGAAATTATGGAAAGAAATAGAGCATTCGCAAATGAAAATCAGTGTAAGATACAGCATTCTCAATGTAAAATTATCATCATAATATATTGAAGGCTGTAAGGCCCCCAATGTAATTGTCAAGAATAGATTTAATTCATAAATGTCTCCACTGACTAAATTTTTGTGAGAGAGCAGTGAGTAATTTTTACAAACGTAATTATTGTGCGAGCCAGCATAACTTGGTCTCGTAAACAATTTGTTTTGAACAGTTTTTTTTATAATAGATAAACAGAAGGTGTGGGGAAGGATAGACGGACAGCGTAGGTGTGCATGACTGAGCACTTTTTATATCTCGTGTTTTGAACTAGGTTTAGTAGAGAGGGAAGGGGTGAGTAGGAATTAAATGTTGTTGAGACGTCGGTTGACGTACAGAAAATCCGTGATCCAGAGTAAAAGCTCGGGGTTTTGAACATGTTAAGAATTTATTGCTATAAAATTACATTTTATTGTCTTGAGTGATTCGACATTTGATGTCGACCCAAGGTCGTTGCGTAGGGCTGTTACTTAAAATAACTCAGTTCGGCAGCTGAGCTAGAAGTGGTTGCACCAATCACAATCCAGGAATTCTAGCTCAGCTGCCGAACTGAGTTATTTTAAGTAACAGCCCTACGCAACGACCTTGGGTCGACATCAAAGGTCGAATCACTCAAGACAATAAAATGTAATTTTATAGCAATAAATTCTTAACATGTTCAAAACCCCGAGCTTTTACTCTGGATCATGGATTTTCTGTACTCTACAGACGTCTCAACAACATTTAATTCCTACTCACCCCTTCCCTCTCTACTAAACCTAGTTCAAAACACGAGATATAAAAAGTGCTCAGCCATGCACACCTACGCTGTCCGTCTATCCTTCCCCACACCTTCTGTCTATCTATTATAAAAAAAACTGTTCAAAACAAATTGTTTACGAGACCAAGTTATGCTGGCTCGCACAATAATTACGTTTGTAAAAATTACTCACTGCTCTCTCACAAAAATTCAGTCAGTGGAAACATTTATGAATTAAATCTATTCTTGACACCATTGTATGATTATAGTAATTGTTATTCTTTATTAGTCAAAGGGACACCACTATGATATTACCATACCAACTATAATTGGAGAGTTATGAAACTTGAGGAGGGAAAAAGAAAATAAACATGGCTGCCATCAGACCACAAATCTAAACTGTGTCTTTCAATCAATCTTAATCATAACAATCCTACAGCTTTCATCGTCATCATTTACATTTTCAAAATTGGGCAAAAAGAAAAAGTTGTATGTAGCGAAGCCCTGCGTGAGAAATAAAACTCAAACGATATAAAGCAAACTAAAGAGAAGACAGAAAATACACAAATTTTCGGCTTTCGCCTTTTTCAAGTGAAAAAAAAATCGAACAATAAAAGATTTCAATAGGAAATGTATAGAATCAAGCGAAACGGGATATGTTACTTAACTGCGAGTTCTTGCTTCGTTAGCAGCCCCAAAGCACGTCCGTCTGCCAAATGCGACAGATAATTGTCTGTGTGTAACTGATGATACATTCTGGTGCCTAAAGAGTTAACGATCGGCACTTTAGCTAGTTTATTTCATTTAGTTTTCACCTGGACACATATTCAAAGTGTGGAAACATCTCGAAATGTCTTTCCTTTATCTTGTGCATCTTGTCCTTTCTGAAGTAAACTAAAACAGAGCTACGAGTTCATGTGAAGATTTTATTTAAGATAAGATAAGAATTTTTTTATTATCCCATAATGGAAATTCACTTTCACAGGGAGTTTAAAAGCATATAATTATGAAACACAGCTTAAGCATTCAATACACGAATATCAATATCAGGCATAACATAATTATTATTATCGAGTAATATGGCATGAAAATATTGCACTCATCTGGCGAATAATTATATGAACATAATAATCATATCTCAATATGAGGCCTAAGATATGAAGTAATACGGTATGGAACCTTAAAAAAATATGTCACACATGTAACGCATCATTACATGAACATATATCTCAATATGAGACCTAGGACATGAAGAAACATGGCATGGAAGGTTGATAAGATTTAAGACCGATATAATTTCTTTTAAGTTAGTATTTAAAGGTCAAAACTTAAAAATTGGTAATTTTATTATTTACGGTTTTTTAAAGATAGATAAGATAAGATAAGATAAGATAAAAATCACTTTATTAGTCCATGAGAGAAATTCTCTTTCACAGAGCTTTTTGATCACATACATGGTACACACATCTTACGTATCATTACTTACACATATCTCATAACTCAATAAACTCAATAACAGGTATACATGAAGTGATACGGTAAGGGACTTTTATGTACATAATCCTTCATAGTACCGGAGTTTTCCCATTAGATTCTTACTGATGAAATTTTAAGTAATCAAGCAAATGACGAGTAGGATCGAGTACCTAGTCTTCAAGGAAAGGACGAAAAATTCGGAGGGCCCGTGTGCACGTTGCGCACGTTAAAAATACCTCGGCAGTTGGAAATCGAAAAGAGCAGGCCGAACAGGCTGCTGCTCGGGGAAAATTGAAATTAATAGATTAAAAAATTTATCCATATCATCCCCCCACCAGCAACAACAAAAATTTATTATTCATTATTAATAAATATTCAAATATTATTTGAGTTATGATATGAATTGTAATATATGTGATGTGAGTTGTGAACTGTTGTGAATTGTGAACTGCGCCTAACAGGCTGCGTTACAATTTGCTCTGTGATAGAGAGGGGCAGAGAGAGAGAGAGAAAAAGTGAGCGAGGCTGGGAGAGAGAAAGAAGTAGTATAGTGTGTTGAGCGCTTCGCAGGCGCTCAATTCTGCTCTGTGGTTGACATGTTGCTTCTGTAAAGCGCATAGAGCATTTTAAATAGATATGCGCTATATAAATGCCATCCATTATTATTATTGTTATTATTATGACAGTGAAGTATCGAAAACTGCCAAAGATGCAAAGTTGCTTTTATCACACCGTCTCTCCTAATGTCCTGGGAAAACATCCACTGATTGGTAATTTTATAATTGACTAATGACGTACCGGACATTGCGGTGATTAAACCTTTGCTCAGTCTCTCTCTCTCTCTTTCTCTCTTTCTCTCTCTCTCTGTCTCTCTGATAATATAATAAAAGCACTAATCCACAATCTTGCTTCAGAACTCATGGGCGCCCCGACCAAACTGAACGTTTGATGTGATTACTTTTAAATGAAATGTACGATACTGTAACAAAATGTCGTCAAAATTGAGGATGAACATTATAACTGCTGACAGCAAGATGAAATAATGAATTTTCTATAAATTCACAAAGAAAATTTTCTCCCTTACCTGCTGTTAATCTCTCATACCTATCCAATTTGGCAGATAGTAGTCTTCTTTCGTGAAACCCCAAGCAATACTAGAGCCGTTTCTTGGGAAATCAGCATAATACAACACTGTCCCATTAGATAACCAGCCTGCCCACCAACTAAATGATCCGGCTGACATGATCACATGATCACAGTTGGCCAATAGATAAAGATGAACTGTACGGGAGGCAGCGGGCATGAATACCACATCCTTGGCGGCCAAGTTCACCTCATTCCAAACTCTGTCGTTACCTGTCACGAAGAAAGCAGTTGGTCTTCCCTTAAACTTTTCTCTCATCCAGTCAAAGGCTTTTAAGAAATAACTTTTACAAGCCACTGTATAGCCTAATCTTTGTAGCCTTATAAAGTCCCCACGGCGTACATGCACGCCAACCAACACTCCCATGTCAGTGATATTTTTCCTTATCGGCTCCAGAATTGTGTCTGCCTGTCGCCGAACGGAATCCAGAACTTGAAATTCTTTTCTGATTTCCTCTTTTATATGATCGAAGTATTTCCAAGACTGGTAGTAGCCAATAGCAGAAATGTTTGTGCAGGTTTTCTTCAGTTTGTTTATAAAAGTTGGCACAAATGTTGCATACAGGCGTTGATGTGTAGACGTCCATCTAAAAAAGACATAGACCAAAATGAACGGAATCATAATTTGGGTCAGCGGGCAAATTTCAGTGTTTTTTTACAAATTGAATTTTTCGAAAAGTGCAAAGGTAAAGGCAAAGGCCTGTTTACACTAGGAGGTTTTAGGAATACAAAAAAAAAAGGAAAGGAATTTAGCAGTAAGCGTGTTGCGTTTTCAATGTTCCGAAATCTGAATGGAATCTGACCCGTTCGTATTAATTTACCGATTTCCCCCCGAAAAGCTGGGAATATGACCATTCCTAATTTCATTCTGATTTCGGAAATGTCACGTGACATCTGCCTCAATTTAAAATGGCGTTCGATCAAACTGTCGATTAAACTATCCCCAAAACATTTGTGAAGGCGAGTGCTGTCCATGGCATACTAAATCGCCCAAGTATCATAACAAGGCGAGGACAAAAGCCTTTCGAATTTTAGCGGGTGATTAAAGATTTGAAAGATCAGATTAATTTCTCATTCATACATTGAAAAACTGAACCGAACGATTCTTTCGCTCGACGAATGAGAAGCGAATGCTGGTCAAGAGAGCGTCCATATCAGTCACTCGACCCCAAAAAATGATGAGCATCACTTCTCATTCAGAAAACGGACCAATGTAAACAAACAGCGTTTCGGGGAAAGCCAGGAGAGTTCGTCTCCTACGATCTTGCATTCCTTCTTTCTATTCCTAAAACCTACCAGGGTCAACAGTCCTTAAGCGTGTTGCGTTTACATTGTTCCGAAATCGGAATGGAATCCGACCCTTTCTCAACTCCTTTCCGATTTCCCCCTGAACATAGACTAGGACTGTTTCTATTTTCATTCAGATTTCGGAAAGGTTATGCGTCAGGTGACAACCTCCTCCGTATAAAAGGGCGGTCCGTCGAACTTTCACCAACACATTTTTTGAATGCCGAGAGCCGTCTTTGGAATACGCATCATAACAAGCGGGCGAGAACCAAAGCCCTTGGAGTTTTAGCGAGTGGTAAATGCATTGAAAGATCACATTAATTTAACATTCATACTTTGAAAAGCTGGACCGAACAGTTCCTTCTCTCAACGAGTGAGAAGCCAGTGACCGTATTCATAATATGTGCGTAAACTTAAGTTAATCCCTTACCCGGTGTTAGTGCAAGATATTGAAAAAAAAATGGTATTTATAAACCATAGTTTAACTTAACGTATTTGCGTTAACCCATTCACCTTTTTGCGCTAATTTAACGACAGTGCATAGGTGCCGTAAAAACTGAAGTATTTACGTTCGAGAACTTCCGGTGAGATAATCAAGAAACATGGCGGCCATTTTGATGCATTCGCCTCAGAGACAGACAAGAAGACCCAGAGTTTAGAGAACGCATTGCACCCCTTGGACTGTTTTGGCGACAGGGAACTGTTCGAAAAATTTAGATTCAGACGGAATGACATATCTGACATAGTTGACGAGCTGGACAACGCCTTGTGGCAAGACACGGGCCGAAATGGTGCCCTGCCAGTTGCACTACACGTTTGACTAACAGTGCGTTTTTTTGCAACTGGGACGTTTCAGGATGCAGTGGGAGAGGTGATAGGCGTCAGCCAACCAACAGTCAACTCTGTTTAGCAAAAGAAGAAAAGGCAAACCTTCTTGTGACATGTTAACTGTAAAAAGTGGTTACTTCACACGGTACAGATTTAGTTCCTCTCTAAAGCCCAGTCGCACACGTAGTCATCATCAGCTGTATAAGCTGTATAAGTTTGCACACATGTTTTGGAGTGGATGAAAATACCACATAGATCTAAATCAGTATATTATGATTTTCAGGGGGATGATGTGAAGAATGAGTTGCTTTAAATGTTCTTTACCAACCGCGCCAAAATATCAGACTTCAAATATCAAACAGGGATGAAAATCACCCCCAAATCTGTTTTTCAATGCAAGCCTCAGCCATCATCTGAAAGGTCTGGACTAGGACTAAAGTTAGCTCTAAGTAAATCTTACTGGTCCTTTTGTGCAACTTGTTTTACCTAAAGTCTCACGCTGCCTAAGTATGTAAGCGACAATGTGGGAATTCGTTGTTGGCATACAATCATATTTCATGAAATATTAGTCTATAGCCTTTTTCTGGAGACATCTTCAATGAGCCAAACTGTTCAGAGGGTGATGGATGCATTGATTGCCATGATGCCTCGATATGTAGGTCCACCTTTCAAGGAAACAGCACAGCGAAGTAAGGCAGGTTTCCAGTTAATGGCAGGACTTCCAGGCAGATTTGGATGTATTGATGGGATCTACGTAAAAATTCAAGCACTCCGGGAAGATGAGGATGTATAATGTCAACCGCAAAAACCATCACTTAGTAATTGTCCAGGTAAATATATTTTATCGTACAAGTGGAATAGCTCAATTTAAACATTTAGAATGCCTTTACTAAGAAAATATTGCCTGAAACTTATAAACATACGGGTCATACAAAAGCAATTCAATTCGATGATTTGACACTTAAGAGAATTGAGTTTAGAATTTTTGAAACTGTCAGTCAGGCTGTAGTGTTGGAGAAAATTTCCAAAATTGCAACACAATGACTCAACCGCCCTATTCTTTTTATAATAAGCCAGTTGTATTAGTTGTAATGTAACAGTTTCACAGCCTGATTAAGCTGTTACTGTATAGGATGAGCTTTTGTTAAATTTAAATATATGTCATCCTGATTCCACTTTTAGAGGCAGGCAAACATTTTTAAGCCACTAAAATAATAGTTGGCCCATGAACGGAAATGTCTATAGCGGTAAGAGGACAATTTGTGGTATCTTGCGTTTAGAAACGCATGTCTCCTGCGATTGGTTCGAAAACTGATTGTCCTGTTGCAGTAGATGGTAATCTTAGTTCTAAACTGGCCTGTTGGTCCAGGATTATTTTTATAGAAATTTACATCTGTGAAAAATTATGCAGCATATAGGTCTATAACGGTGAAATCAAAATCTGTCTGTGATTTGTAGGAATATCATTTAATAACTGATTATATAAACGATGCAAATAGGACTGAAATTTTAATACCAAAATTTCAAAATTGAGTCATCATCATTAAGTGCCCTGCCGGCAGGCGTTGGCGATCATGACCCTCCATCTCTCGCGATCTTCCGTAGCCCTGATGTCGTCGTTGGTGGTGTGCATTCCCAGCCAGGCCTTTAGGTCGTCCTGCATCTTTATGCGTTGTCGTCCCCGGCTTCTTCTTCCATTGAATTTCCCAGTTGTTACCGAACGTTCTAATCCTCTTCTTCTCATTACATGTCCAAAAAAATTTAATGTTCCCTGTCTTTTTCTTACCGAAATTGAGTACGCACCGCATAAACATTTTGTAATTCATTTGCTTTTGACGAATTGCAGAACTGTGTGCCATTGCTCGATGGAGATAACCCTATATCAAGTTAACAGATTCTATATTTCCGATTCAAGACTTTCAGTTGAAGGAGTATTCGGATTTCATGTCAGATTATGTGTGATAACACTCAAGATTATTGACAGTCCTGGGAGCTTTCATGATGCCAGAATTCTAAGAGAATCGGTCCTTTTCAGAGGCATGGACGCTCGCCCGCGAAAGGTGGATGGCATGGTGTAAGGGGACAGTGCATATCCTCTAAAGGAATGGATGTTGAATCCGTTTGTGCATTTCCACGGATAGTAAAAAACTTACAAACAAGATTGAAATACTTTCAATCAACCCAAAAATATGGACTAACCACAGTAAACAGATAAGCACACGGTCTATGTTGAAGGAGGTCTCTTTCGATTCTTGTTACCGCCGCGAGCTAGTTTCACGATTTGGCGGAAGAGATATCTCTCTATACGTACTGTCTGAAGCTACTTACCGGAATTGGCACCCCATCGGCAGTAAGGCTGTCTTTATGGGTTACCGAAGCGGCTCATAGCTGTTCATTCTCAAAGTAGTCATAAGCTTAAAGCAGCTATTGGCTCGGCGGCTGTCTTCAGCTTTCTCTCAAGGGGCACCCTTAGGCCAAGAGCATATGCGTGAGTTTTTTAATTGCCCAGTCAAAGAACCTGTTCGGTTACTTGAATAGAACAAACGGTCCTTTTTTTTCGAAGCGCATAAGAGTAATTTTCTTTTTAAACTCTAAGTGACAGGTAGCTTTAATTACCGGTAATTAAATAGTTTTTTTGGCCTGGGTAAGTAAAAAATCACTGGCCTTAAGGTTAGCAGTTACATTACATCTGGGTAGCCAGTCAAAATAAATTTTCGTTGGCGAAATGGTCATGGTCATGTTTGTGGAAGTTGGCCAAATAGTGGTCAAAGAAAAAAGAACAATAATGAATAATTTGGCTACGTTGTATTAGAATGTACTTACAGCCAGGAGAGCAATAGCAGATTTGGATTGATCGATTAATTGGATGGTGACGTCACGACACTGAGTTTCAATAAGATCAGCTAGTGGGCGGTGTCTCATTGACACATTGCAGTGACGTCACCATCCCTATCAGTCAGCGATCCCAATCCTCTAGTGCTCGTCCGGCCCAAATAAAATTTTACAAGTGGCAAAATATCGAAGTCTGTAGAAAGATTCGTTGGCAATAAAGAAAATAATTGTAAACTCTGACCCTTCAGTTCTGGTGGGTTCAGCGTGGCGTGTGATCTTGAAGGCCAATTCTAAAGGATTTCCTTGCGTGATAAACATGTCCCTGCCCATCGTTCTTGCCATGCCAAGGACACTCGCATATCTGAACATCTCATTTCCCAGCCCGCCTCCTTGGGTGGGAATTTTTAAAAACAAAGGTCCTTTTTTGTCCGGGCAGCCTGGTAATTTCCTTGTGTTAACGGGTGTATTTGTTTGATTTTTCTTTACTGTCTGTGATTTCGTTTGGATTTTCGTTTTATTTCCCATTTTCGTTGTCATTTCGAAATTCGAGACTTCTTTCCTTGCCCCTAAGTTGTCGTACTGTGTCTGCCCTACAAAGGGTTTGGGCATCATTCTGAAAGGCGAGAAAACGAAAGCATAATAAGTGTACGAGATTAAATAACATAACAGTAATAATGATAATGATAATAATAATAATAATTATAATAATAATCAAAAAAAAATTGCTCTAGGCACTTTGCAGAAAGTCTTGTTCTCTCTATCTGCAACTCACAAACACTCTCTCTCTCTCTCTCTCTCTCTCTCTCTCCCCGACTCCTTCTCATTGTCTCTCTCTCTCTCTCTCTCACGCACAAACTATTTCATACACTCTCATGCTAGACATGCGTGAGTACACACACACATAACAGGCGCATGAGGCAGAAATTAAACAAGAAAACAGGAAAAAATAAATGAATTGAGAAAATAAATGGATTGGGAATGAGACTTCACAACTGTACGTGTTTAAATACTAAAACGAACGAATGAAGAAGGCGGTGAAAGGTAATGGAGGGGTCACAATGTATTTTTGGCTAAGTTTTTGTTTTTTTTAATTTTTGTTAATTTTCTTGTTTATTGACATTTTGGAGCAGGCCATTTGCTTTGGACTAGAACATATTAATAAAAGAAAAGGGCTCTTCTTCTCGTCAGGTGGCAGTTCATAACTCGAAGGATAAACTGGCCAGACAATCATTTTTATTGCAAAACACATTCTGGTCACATGAACATTTACTTATATTTATTTATTTATCTATACATTAATTATTCTAGAAAGGTTAGCGTGAGTTTACACACGTACACACGCTTCCTGTTTTGTTTCAGGTTTTTTCTCCAAGTCACGTTCAATATACCTCACGTTCACCTACTATTGATGGTGGAAGTTGTACGTTTATAGCAAAATTGACACTGACAGTGTTTACATTAAAAGAAAATAATTGAAGAAACCAATTTTTTCATTAGTTCATTCCTGTAGGGGCGAGGGGCCGGCAGTACGGCCAGGGGCAATCGTCCCCTCTGTCCCATCTATGGCCAGCCTTGGATAATCGGGTAGAAATTTTTACTCACTGATAACCCTGGAAGAAATAGATGATCGCCAGGTATGACACTGCACCCAAACAGAGGCACGTAAAGACGAGAGTCAAAGCTCTGCATTTGTCAAACATTGTTTATCGCTGGAACTCTGTCAGGATCAACAAATAGGAGAATCAGTTAGGACAAAAATGGTTCATTTTGTGATCAAGGGAAGAAACTTTGCAAAACTGTAAACAAAAATTGGCATACAAAACATTACCAACATTTTTGAATAGCATCGATTCAGGGCTAGAAAAAGTGAGAGGGGGGAGGACTTTTACATCCCCTGAAAATTTTAATAGCTACAGTGATTCTCCATAGTAATTTTATAATGACCATTTAGCTTTCCATAGTGGCCCTCAAACTGACCCACTATCATTGGTCTAGCGAAGCTGTGTATTATTTTTATTTTTCCGTATTGGACATTCAGTTTTGAAATTGAAAATGAGCAATATGTTCTCACATATCCTTAGTTAGTTGCCAGACTGACCACGGGCCACACAACTGACCGAAATGACCAATTTTGGCAAATGCTAAAAGAATGGACAGAGAATCTGAAGCTGTCGATGGAGAGCAATCACGTCGGCTAACGACCACAACTGATTATGTCCAAATTTTAGCCATTTTCCGATTCGAGCCAAAACTTTGGCTTTTCTAACTGTCTCCCTTAATGTCTATAAAAATCCATGCTGTAATATTTCATGTAATCTCGGAAACCCAATTCGAGATACGTTTAAGTCCAAAGGTTTATAATATTTAGCTGTAAAGAATTGATAGATTTTCTCGAAATGTCAGTTTTGGACAGTCTCTTCTGGTCGACAGCCTGATTCTTTACACTGGCTTGTCCTGAAACGGCATAAGTAGGTTGGCACTACAGTGCATGGTTAATATTTTTATTATTGTCATTGTTATTATCTTGCCACATATTCTTCGACTGTTTGGAAGTGAAGGAACTTACTTTTTGTTTGTTTGTTGTTTTATTGATCAAGGTGAAGAGCAACATTTTTCGAATGTTCAATTTTGCAAATCGATCTAAAAGCATTAGATAAGGAACACATTTCATACCCTTAGATATTCTTTTGTACAGGTGTGCAAAGTTCCACCGCTTCTCTTCCACCTCACATTAACGGTGACGTGGCATTCCGGGTGCAGAGGTCAGGTTATCAATCATTGGTAATTGTTTTTGATGACAGATCAATTATTAGTAATTAATTATTGTTTAAGATGGCAGTGTGAGACTAATTGTTTTGGACAAATTGTTTTGGTCTGTCTGTCTGCCTCTGTCTTTCACTCTGTCTGTATGTCTCTCTCTCTCTCTCTCCTTCTCTCTCTTTCCCTCTCGCTCCCCCCCCCCTCTCTCTCTCCCTCTATCTCTCGTGTATAATTATACATTGTTTATGATGGCAGTGTGAGACTAGTTGCTTTATAGTCATTGATCCTAACCTGGCTCTCTTTCCTCTACTCCTCCTTTTCCCCTCCTTCTCCTCTTCCTCCACCATTAACACAATCCTCCTCCTCCTCCTCCTCATCATCATCATCACAACCACGACCACCACAATCACCACCACTGTCATCACTACCACTTCCACTATTACCAGGAACACCAACACTACTAAAATCATCATATCATATCATCATCATCATGATCACCATCAGTTTCCTCGTTGTCGCCATTGTAAAAAAATAACTTGGCATATTGTGATATAATCACAACAGAGAAGAGAATGGAGTTGCTTCCATAATTTTATTATTCCAAAGGCAGCCTATTCTTCTCCGATAGCATTTCAACAATGCTAAACATGTATGCACGCTTGCTCTCTTTCTCGCGCTCTCTCTCTCTCTCTCTCTCAAACACACGCACACACACACACACACACACACACACACACAAACCCTAACAACAGACACACACACATGCAAACAAAAGAAATTTAACCCAAAAGCCTAAAGGGAAGTGAATAATAAGTGTAGGGGTAATTTATTGTCGTCTTTGAGATTGACGACCCTCGAGTAGTGCAGTACAGAGACTGCCAAAAAGGAATCAAGTGATAAGTGTTGTGGGTGTTAAAAGCTGTTGTGAATATAGCTCTCCACGCGACCAATGGACAAGCTACTTCGAGAGGAGAAGAGAGAACTGTGTAAGAAGTAAATTGTTGAAGTGATTATTGTGTCCCAGTCGACACGTTTCCCACTATTAGAGCGTTGAGGTTGCTGTAAACCCTCAAGAGAGCACTGTGACGGCACCACCAGCCAGCCCCAACTGTGGCAACGCCGAATCAAGCCAAAATAACGGCGTTTAACGAAAAGGTTGACCAGATCGGCTCTTACCTACATAGATTCGAGGTGCATGCTGTGTGCGTCGGTTGGCAGAAAACTGAATACACCTAATGCCTTGCGAACCTCCTTACAGGTAGAGGTTTTTCACGGTCTCAGCGTGAGGACGTAAGAGACAACGAGTTGCTAAAGAAAGCTTTACTCAAGAGATTCCAGTACACTGAGAACGGCTTCCACCAGCGTCTCCGGACGTGTAAACCAGAACCGTCGGTAAATTTCTCCACCTTTGTGGACCGTCTAAAGCATTTCCTGAATCGATGGAAAGCGTTGGCCGGTATTACTGACCCTGGATTTGATAATATAAACTCTACAATCTTATTGTCAAAGATCAAATTTACAGCTGGTGCCAAACAGATCTTGTTGCGCATCTAAAAGAACGCAATCCTAAAACTGCCAAAGAGATCACGGTGTTAGCGGAGCAGTACGCAGGGGCGCACCGAAATCAACCCCTGGCTAAAACTAAGAATACCGATTAATTTTATGTGAATGTTGCTAAGGGTTCCCCAGGAAACATATCCAGGAAATCCCGACCTTCGTTTAGACAGGGGTCCATTAGTCGGACTCAGTCCAAGCCCCAAGGTAGGGGAGGGAAAAGGAAACCACGCGCCTTTCCGCCCAAACTCGAATCTCCCGCCAGACGTGCCTTTCCGAGCAACTCGGCACGTCACGATCAGTTTAACGGACCCCCTAGTCCACCTCGTCGCCTTTCGACCGAGAATACAAAATATAATCGTAACACTCGAAGTACTACCATGCCGGGTGCCGTCCCGGTGATGTCAGCCCTCCATGAGAGGGGCTTCCTGACACTTTCCCAGGGCCTTGTCAATGTTATACGTGCTTCGGTCTTGAGAGACATAGGGTGTGCCACTATTGGCGGGCGCGAATCACTCGTGCTGCCCACACAACTCCTTGACCAGGACGCGATTTGTGTCACCTTCGGTGGCTCGGTGGAACGCTTAAGCCTTTGTGAGGTTTACATCGACACACTCTTTTTGACGGGCGTTTGTAGAGCATGCGTTTTACTTAACCCGGTTACCGACATTATTATTGGCAATATGCCTCAGGTTAAAGATGTCCCTACCGACGAACTCGACGTGTGGGAACAAGAAGAAGACGTCCCATGTGTCACCACGAGACGACAGGCACAGCGACAAGCCGATAGTGCCTTAGGGTACAAACATAAAGGCCACCGAATTCTGTCACCGAGCCACTAGGCGCTTTAGGTGAGAAGAATTGCACTATATAAACGGACCGAACCTAGGTGGGCTCTATGTGCAGTTGTTGAAATTATATAGAGCCTAGTGGCTCGGTGACAGAATTCGGTGGTCTCTATGTTTGTACCCTTACATACGTCCGGTATAGACTTAGATATAACCCAGAGTGCTTTCCGTGACGAGCAGCAATCCGAGGCATCCCTGAAGCCATTATTCACCCAAGTCCATCCGGATAATCCGGGCACCTCGAAATTTGTTATTGAAGATGACCTACTATATCTCGTGTTTGTAAGCAGAGGTAAACCATTCAAATAACTAGTGGTGCCTAGTTCATTTCGCGGCGATATAATTCGCCTTGCTCACGACACATCCTTGTCAGGTCATCACAGCAAGTCTAGGACGAAATCCCGCATCTTATCCAAGTTTTTCTGGCCTGACGAACGTAAACCATTACGTGCCGCAATGCGACATTAATTTGTCAAAAGAGAACCCCTAAGGGTAGAGACTCACTCGCACCGTTACAGGAGATGCCAACGGTATCAACCTCTTACGAGCGCTTGGCTGTGAATATCGTTGGTACCTTACAGAAATCCGACAGATGCCATCGTTCCGTCTTGTCGGTAATCGATCACGCGGCCCGTTGGCCGGAGGCGGTCGCCCTTAAAGAAATTTCGGCCGGCCATGTTGCTGAGACACTCGCGACTGTTTTCACCAGGGTGGGATTCCCAAATCAAAATGGTATCAGGCAGAGGACCACAATTCACTTTAAGTATTGACGTTTTTTTTTATATCTTTTTATTCTTTGTTCTTGGCACAGCTGTGATGAGCGATTCAACGTCCATTCGTTGAGGTTATAATAAACTACTGTGCGCTACACACTAGGCCTGACTTCTCTGTAGGCAACACAGCTTAGCCCCTTCAATAAACTACTGTACACATAATTAAAAAAAAAAAAGGCCTAACTTCTCTGCGGACGACACACCCTTAAACACTAGAAAGAATTAACAAACAATTCTTTACGCTTTACAAGCGTCGCGACAGACACCAAGCGCTAAAGAACAAGCTTTGTCTCTGAATGGTACCAGGGAAATAATTATGAGAAACATTACAAGCGCTTGTCTACATGCACTCTCTTTCTCAAGCGTCAAGCGTTCTCTCTGTAATAATAATAATAATAGTTCGTCCATCAGGTATGATGATGAGCTTAACAACACCAGAGGAATAAAGAACAGAAATTGTTGAGAATTTCAACACATGGACAATAAAGAGAACTAAAGGACACAGAGGACAGAATGGAAAGACTGTTCTTTCATGACTTATGGCTTCTCATGTGACTGATAAGTCCTATTTTTGCCCTGCAGACCCTTCCGCATAAATGACAAGAGTGCTCCGTTGGTTCAGTACCACTGGGCCTTTTCTTGCGCCGTTCTCTTTTTTTGATAGCCTGCTGGACTCTGTCAGCTTCCCATGCTTTGCTGCCTCTGATAAGGGCCGCCCTCCAATTTGCACGATCAAGCGAGAGCTTTTCCCACTCACTCACATCAATGGCAAAGGCCATTCTCTCTGTAAGCACCCTATAACTAAAGTAATCTCTTGCATAATTGTTGTTTTCTTTTTTCTGTTGATTGTTTGCGAGGTGACCGTGTGTTCAGTCGAATGCCCTGGCCTTCAAGGCAGTTTACAGCCGCCTCGTGACAACATTGGTATCCATTCATCTTTGGACCTCATGTTTATTCATATACAAATAAAAATCCTAGTTATTCCTGTTGACAATAACAAGTATAAAAACTATTACACCCCACGCCCATAATTATACAAACTATTTCAGCAGGGAAATTCAATCCTCCTCTTTCTTAGTGTGCACGTCCTCCATTTCTTACTTCACTGTCGTCTCTCAGCTTTTGTTGTTGTTTTTTCATGTCCCCATTTCTTACCATCATTTTGACACGAGGAATGCTGGAGTAAAGCACGAAGGGGAGAGAAGGAGGATTTTATGTTTTTCTTTGTTTGCAAAAAGGGTCAGTTTGACCTAAAATTCCATCCCGTATCGTGACATACCTGAACAATCCCAGACCAGGATTCAACTTTAAAGTACAAAATGATTTTTAAAAAAAAAAAAAGAGAGAAATTGCATCAATTAAATTGAAAGGTTCAGCCTTTGTTCCCATATATTATTATCATAATGCGACGCAGCTGCACCCCGTCTTGAGTTGTTGATTCAAAAGACTGAAAGGCTTTATTCAAAACCTGTTTTTTTTTGTTCGTTTTATGTTGTTGGATTTTTTCTAGTTGTTGTTTTTTTTTTTTGCCACATTATAAGCGATCTTGTGCAGGATAATGACACACAACCTGCATTCACAGACCGACATACACACAATACACTGCATATTCTCAAATCAAGACTTAAAAATTATCGCACAAAAATGCACTAAGATGTTCAAAATTTCTCCGGGAAATCTAATCTCTTGGCTAGAGTTTCTAAAGAAACAGGATGATCCAGGATCTTGCACCATGAAGATTTCCGTCAATCATTATTCACATCACTAGTCAGAGCACAACATCGTCTGCATAAATTAGAATAACATATAACTTCATATTGTTGTAAGTGCAGTGATGCGCGCACAGACACATACAGAGACATAACGTCTTAGATAGATAGATAGAAAGGATAGATAGATAGATAGATAGATAGATAGATAGATAGATAGATAGATAGATAGATAGATAGATAGATAGATAGATAGATAGATAGATAGATAGATAGATAGATAGATAGATAGATAGATAGATAGATAGAAAGATAGACAGACAGACGACAGTATTACGCACGGACGGATAGATGGATGAATGGATGGGTGGATGGATGGATGGATCAAATCCCACTCGTTATGTTAACATAGTCTCACCCTTTCTAATGTATGTACCACAGAGTTGATACCTTCATCATGTTATTCTAGTCAAAGTGTATGTGTAATGAGAATGTGTAGATTCAAATTCTGGTTAGTGACCATTCACAGCTAACGTGTGAAAGTGTATCACAATTTGTGCTAAACTGTTTGAACAAACTCCTCTCTGTGTTTTATTGCATTATCAGCACCGGTTTGCTTTCAGGAAGTTATTAACATGATAATGGTATTTCTCACTCTCAGTGAGTCTCATTTACATTATCTCTACCTTTTGTAATCTGTTTTTACCCCTGCACTGTTGTATTATCATAGTTTTATCTCACCCACTAATGAGTTGTTTTTTTTAAAAGGATTTTCGCTTCTTTTCCCTGCACATCTGCCAATTGAAAGACTATTTCATTAATCGACACTTAAAGGAAAAGTACAAACTCATCCCATATAAAGGCAAACTGAAACTATCAGTTAGTTATGATTTCCATGTAAAGGAGAATACAAGTGTGAAACATTGTAATAAACTTCACTTGTCATTTAATATGCTCTATGCAAGGAAGTATCTTGTGCATACCACCACCATTATGCAGAATAGTATCAAGTACATACCATCACCACTATGCAGAGAAATATCTTGTACTTTCCATCACTACTATGCAGAATACTATCATGTACATACCATCACCACTATGCAAGATAGTATCATGTACATACCATCACCATTATGCAGAATAGTATCAAGTACATATCATAACCACTATGCAGTTTAGTATCATGTACATATTATCAAAACTATGCAGGGCAGTATCATACACCTACTATCACCACAATGCAGAGTGGTATCATGAGAGCAGTTACCATTGTCTTGGGCTCTTTCAGACTGGTGTTTAATCCTAATTCAGGCAAGAATTTCGATTTCTTTCATGTAAAAATATATATATAAATGCAGGTCAGTCTTGTTAAAATAAGGGGCAGTGGGCAGGTCTGTCCTTATTACTATCAAAACATCATCAATGTTCCCAGAATGGCAATGACCAGATCTGTGCTAGCCACAACTTTTGACTCCAAATATGTTTTTCAATGTTTGTACCTTGTTCCACCCTGGCACATATTATTTTCATATTGTAATTTGTGTGTGTGTGTGGTTAGGGTGTGTGTATGAAGAGAGAGAGAGAGAGAGAGAGAGAGAGAGAGAGAGAGAGAGCGACAGAGAGAGAGAGAGAGAGACAGAGAGAAAGAGAGAGAGAGAGAGAGAGAGAGAGAAAGAGAGCAAGTGTACATACATGTTTAGCATTGTTGAAATGATATCGGAGAAGAATAGGCTGCCTTTGGAGTAATAAAATTATGGAAGCAACTCCATTCTCTTCTCTGTTGTGATTATATCGCAATATGCCAAGTTATTTTTTTACAATGGCGACAACGAGGAAACTGATGGTGATCATGATGATGATGATGATGATGATGATGATGATATGATGATGTTAGTGGTGTTGGTGTTGGTGATAATAGTGGAGGTCTAGTCCAAAACAAATAGTCTCACAATTACCAATAATTGATCTGTTATCACAAACAATTACTAATAATTGTCAACCTGACCTCTGTGCCCGGACTGCCACGTCATCGTTAATGTGAGATGGGAGAAAAGCGGCGGAATTTTGCACACCTGTACAAAAGACTATATAAGGGTACCAGACTAGGATTTTTAGTTCAAGCACCATGTAGGATTTTGAATATAGTCATACTACTTTAAAAAATTTTAAGCATGATGGAACCAGCACCAAAGACGGCAAGACAGTCTGATCAGAATTTCCTGACTTCATACAAGGCTTCTTTCCCCGGTTACGTTGGATCCTCAAAGGGACCAACGTTTGCCGTCTGCCGCTTGTGCAAAACGGACTTCTCCGTGAAGCGGTCAGGGCGCTTTGATGTCCAATGGCATATTTAGACAGCCAAAGATGTCAACGCAACCAAGGCATCGACAACAACAAAACCTATAAACACCCTGTTCAAACCACAGGAGAGCAGCCATGAGGAAGACATCATTCGCACAGAGGTTGCCTTTGTAGATCTACTTGGGGATCTTAACCCGCCCTTCACTGCTGCAGACAAGTTTACAAAGCTGATGAAGGAGATGTTCCCAGACTCAGTAATTCCACAGGGGTTTAACTGTGGCAGGACGAAAGCTACAGCCATTGCTGAAGGCCTGTTTCAGGCCCAACATGGGACAGAAGACCCTTGAACCCCTCGTGCTCCTCAAACACAGAGGCAAAAGGTACAAGTACAGTGCACAGACACTGAAGTACCTCAAAGGAGCCACCATGAGGTATCTGTCTATGTCCCAGCCAGGGGCACAGACTCAGTACCTAATCTGTCATGTGTTGTTCGTCTTGTTTGTTTGTCTTATTTGTTTTGATATGTGTGTGTGTGTGTGTGTGTGTGTGTTTGTCTCTGTGGTGAAAATGGGTCTTAATATCTGAGAGTATCGGTGAGTGAACTCTTTTATGAACCTATAAGACTCTTTTTGGTGCGAAACTACTCTTTTTTGGTGTGAGGGTACCCTGCTTAATTTTCGTGGGTTGGCATCTCTGTTGGGAGTTTATCCTCTAAAAATTGACCAACAGTTAAGACTAATGAAATTCTGGGTTAAAATATTAGGCCTAGACAATGATAGTACAGTTCAAAAAGTTTACAGCAAATTATCATCAGCCATAGATAGCGACACAAATACAGTTAACCGGGTTTCACTGAGTTAACCGGGTTTCACTGTTAAAAAAAATGCTGGAGAAATCTGGATTCGGATACATCTGGGAAAGCCAAAAGGTAAACCATAGTTCGTTGTTTTTATCTGAATTTGAACAATGTCTACGTGACAATTTTCAGGCGCAGTCATATTGAGCGTTTAACATTAGAATAGGTTATACAGGCATTTACCTGTTGAATTTTACTCAGAAAAAAATCATGGCTGTTGTTGGCAATTATAAGTTACATTTTATTGTATATTACTGGAGGTAAATATATAAATGGTAGTAAGCAGCAGGGAGACTAGAACATTTTGAGCTGGGGGAAGAAAAGACGCATTTCCTTCGAGTCGAATTGAAAAGTATGACAGGATATTTCGTTATAGGCCTCAGTTTATATATTGGTAATATGAACTCAACTTTACAAATCACATCTGTGTATATCCCCAATCAGCGGGCCAACTATTTGCTTTGGAAGGACATATCGCATAAAAGCTGGGGATGAGAATATGTTTTTAAAAAAAATGTACTTTCAACGAAATACTCAATAATTATACCTTTGATCCCTGTATCTTTGACATCATTGCTGTTAGTATTGTGTGTATGCTGAGGGTTGTCAAGGTTTTACTAGGTTGTGTCAATGAAGTGCGAAAACTGTATTAATTTGCTTTTATCCGGGGAATTTAACTCATTCGTGCGACGTCTTCTATAATAAAGCCTTTACAATTGAAAAGATCGTCTGCTTTATAAAGTATATACTTTTACGAAAGAATTAGTACCACATCTGCGTTTAAAAATAACTTCCTATTAAGGCAAATCGAAAAAAAAAACTCCACTGTTTTTCATTTATCCGTTCGGAAGATATTGCCATTTTAATTGCGTGCACGAATCGGTAGGATCGAGTACCTAGCCTTCTCGGTTAAGGACGAAAAATTTCGGAGGGTCCGTGTGCATGTTGCGCACATTAAAGGTACCTTGGCCGTTGGAAATCGTAAAGAGCAGGCCGAACAGACCGTTGCCCCGGGCAAAATTAATAAAATTCATCCCTACCATTCCCCCTCTCCCTCCCTCATCTCCCCCATCCCCCTAAAAAAAAAAAAAAACGCCGACTGGCGCTGCATTGTGGCTTCGACGTGCCAGCTCCAGTTATAGCTGGGCTGCAATGCCACGAAGGCAAATTTCCCAAATGGGATTAAAGAAGTAAAGAAGTATACAAGTACAAATTTTGAGACACGCAAAGATAATCCCTTCCCCCCCTTTTGTGGCAAAGGGAATTGCCGCCATCTTTTACCGGACGGAAGAGAGGAGGCGCAGTGGAGTACCCTCTCTTACCTACTGTATAGCTCTGTAAGTTTATCGCATCATATCTTATCTTATCTTGAAAAAGTGACACAAGAAATAAGATAAAATAACAAAGTTTATGTGAAAAGAGCAGGGTGGATCGTATCACCCTGTCCACACCATTTGACCTACGATTTATTGACAGGTTAGGCGCCAGATGTGTTTGTAGCGAACATTGAAATATCAACTTCTCTATGTCTCCGAACATTTTTGTAAAAACAGAAAATTATTGAGGAAACGAAAACAAGAAAGAAAAAGTCGGGGAATGGACTTTCACAATTATTTGATAGCTTTTCAAGAGCTTTCAATTCGGTACATTCTCTTTCCCTACCAGAAACGGAGTGCGTAACACAGTAATAGTAGATCACCTGGATGGGACAAAAGGGATTATTTCGTTCCTACTGAAACCTAAAAATATTTTTTTGACTTAAAAATACTTGTAATAATAACAATAATAATAGTAATAATAATAATGATAACAATTATAATAAATGTATTTATATACCAGCCCATCACCTATTGAGCCTAAAGGCTTTTCACAAATTTTTACATTTCACATAAAACAAAAAGAGTAAATATTACGTCCTCTTAGAATGACGAGGTTCTACCCCCACTGTTTGGATGAACTGAGTTACACACTGCACACTTCTTCTAAGGGCCTTCTCCGTTGTGTGTCAGAGTACCAAGCAGATCCGGTGTGTAATTTGTAAGTATTGGTAAAAGAAACAAAATTCTTTGCTCTAAAAATTATGAGTACGTGAAACTCCAATCGTTGATTTCTCAAAAGTTGATGGAATGGAGTTAGAATCTTGTCATTCTAAAAAGACGATTATACGAAATAAACATAACAAGACATAATGTGCAAATAGAGGCATTTTTTGTTTTAGCTCAAGCCATTGGATTGTAAATCTTTAAATTTGATCATTAAAAACGGACATCAAATTAAGAAAATGCAGGATCATTAAAGAGATAAACTAGACTCAGTATGGGTGAGTATACAGTGAGAAAAATGTCCACATGATCTTTCTATTTATCTATATAATTCACAAGTTTGACTCGTTTGGACGCAAAGGGTTTTTCTACTAGGCAACCTAGAATGCCCAAATATGGCGTGCGGGTTTGAAATACCGCGGAGGATGCACCGCAGATTTGATTTTTTGATTGTTTTCGTTTATCAATTTTTTGAGTTTGCTTTGCATCGCTAACTGCTCGCCTCCTATCATTTTTTTTTTCTACAGGCGCATAATTCATGACTTGTACACTTTCTGTCGTATGTAGGTCACTGCTATCAGCTTATTTTAACTATTCCACGTGCTGGCGGCTATAATTGGAACATAGGAATACCATGCTGCTTGCCACGCCGAGACAGATGTCGAGAGGGTAGGAAATGACGGATGGGGCAGTCATTGAGAGGACCGCGCAGAGCATGGCTTTTAAAGCTAGTTTAAACATAAGACACAAATACATTGAAAAAAGTATATTTTTGCAAATCCGTCAGTTTCGCCCACATTTTGTCATCACTTGAAGCTATGACCCTTACAGAGTAGACATGTAAGTCCTGAGAGTTTTCTGATATGATCTGCACGTCTCAGTATGTCACAACAATTATCATCATGATCATCAGTTGCCCTGTGTGGAACAGACATTGGCGATCATGGCTCTCCACTCGGATCTGTCATCAGCCAACCTCAAGAAGGAGTTGTTGTTGTGTGACGTTTATTTGTTGTCCACTAATTTAGACTTTCAGTGAACGTTTTTCTCTGTCTACCCCTGTTTTTCCTGTCTTCGATCTTTCCTGTAACTGCTAGATGTTCGAGGCTCCTGAGGAGACAGATGTGTCCTAAAAGTATTTCAATTGCCTCTGTCCTATTGTTTTAATTAATGATCTTTTCAGATTATAGTCTCTCAAGACTGAATCATTTGTTTTTTTTTCTCCACCCATGATATTCTCAACATTCTTCTAATGTCGCTGTGGTAAACAATACCCTTTTGTGTATTTCCACGGAGAGTAAGAACTTACAAACGGCTCTAAATAGTTTCAATCAACCCCAAAAGACATGAAAAACTCGCAGTAAATTGGTACACACAATCTGTAAGGCGCAGACGGTCTCTTTCATTAATATTTGTTAACGCCGTGACGTAGTTTCGCTATTTGACAGAAGTGATTTCTCTCTATAAATACATACTCCCTACAAGCAATAAACAGCTAAATTTACCTTTCTTCAAGAAATCAACATCTCAATCCCTCAGATGTGTTGACAAACTTCTTTAAATTAATTGGATATCTGTGACAGAGAAGCACATTTCGTCGAGTTTTCAATAGGATACACCACATAGAGTTCGTGATCTGGTATATTAATTGTCTTACCTGAACAAAAAGAAGTTTGCGCTTCACTGATTCGTTCAGTATCTTGCCTTTCAAACCTCTCGCCTGACATGTGTTACATGTGTTACAGAGGGGCGTGTATTGGTGTTACACAAAATTGTTGTTTATTGCGGCAGTGTCTTGCTAAGTTGGTAGAAAATGAATCATTGAAGATTCTCCTCTCAGTTGGGGAACAATTGCCTTTCATCTTCACCGGTCTTCAACATACTGATTTGCATCACTTTCTCTTTCAATTCTTACATATTCGACGAAATGCACTCTGCCATAGTAACATGAGCTTGTCCTGCTATTTCTGAAAATTGATTTCTAAATGCTTCAAACACATGCAGGAGTAACAGTATATCTGACAGAAACTTCTACTTGGCTCCGTGGTATTCTTCGCTGTTCTCTGAAATATTATTGTTTGATTTGGGTGATAATTATTATGACCTAGATAGAAATGGAGAGTACATTAATTTTCATTCCATAAAATGGCGTTAAAAAGTGCATTTGACGTAGAATGGTGTTTAACGTCTCTTTCCGTAGTTTGGCAGAATAATCATATTATTATCTTTTTAAAGAAATCACTGAAAGCCTTTTAGAATCTACTTGAAGAGTACTAATGCATTAATAATAATATACTGGGTTTGATAACTGGAACAACCGTTCAAAGAAAAAAATGACAGAAAAAGTCATAAAACTTGGCACAACTGTGAGTGTGCATGAGAAAACCCACAATAAGTGGCAAACATGACATTTTGAGTTCTGTACACATAATAAAAGACAAGACATTTCTGATAAATTGAAGCCAGTGACCCCTCTAAAACAAGATTTTGAGAAAACGGCATTTAATCCTTAAAGTGGCAATAGCTAATTGACCGAGTAATATTGGAGTGATTGCTGCTAGGAGACCGTAGTCTAATAACTAAGCCGTTACAGAGATCATAGTGAGTAGTGTTCACTGCTCATCTACAGTTTACCCTGTAACATGCCACGGTCCCCTAAACAACAGCCAAGTTGGAAGTTTGTGTCGGACCCATATTTTCACTTCAAAGCCGTTTTTCTCAAAATCAGCTCTGTCGACTTATTGTGGATTTTCTCATGCACACTCACATAATTATGTGTTTTTGTGGTGACTTGCAAAGATAAATCACTGCTTATAATTTCGATGCAATGCTGAAAACAGATAAAATTATGTGAATAGGAAAATATCAATCAATTTAACTGACCTGCGGGGGAAAGCTTTCAATATCGTTTTAGTTGTATGGAAATGTCCGTGTCATGACGTGACCATACATTAAAATTTAGCCTCTTGAAAGTGTACAGAACTAAATTTACAACGGATATTTGTCAACGTCAGTGCTAAGTCATCAAATAAAATCCCTTTCGTCACTGAATATCGAACTAAGTAGCAAGTTCATCGACCAGTTTTTATGGATAGTTTTCCATCTCGTGTTAAATAATCTTTATATAATTCTAACTTCTTCTAGTGAAGTGATAGGACATAGTCGCGTATACATCCTGTCATTCTCGAGGATCATGCTCACTGGATGCAACGCAAAACCTAATAGTACTACTCTCGACAGTCTACAGGCTGAAATCAAGATCTGAAAAGTGCTGGCTATGCCAGGGTGCTAGTTATTTTTATGTTTTTATTTCAGTGCGGTTCTATTTCTTGTACCACTAAAAGTAACTTGCATTTCCCGCGCTGAGTACTTGTGGGAACTGAAACCGAGTGATATATGTCTGTGTGTCACTAGTGATACGTTTTGGTGCCTAAAGGGTTAACGATCGGCACTTTAGCTAGTTGATTTCATTTAGTTTTCACCTGGACATATATTCAAAGTGTGGAAACACCTCGAAATGTCTTTCCTTTATTTTGTGCATCTTGTCCTTTCTGAAGGAAACTAAACTAGAGCTACGAGTTCATGTGAAGATTTATTTAAGATAAGATAAGAATCTCTTTATTATCCCATATTGGAAATTCACAGCTTGAGCATCCATACATGAATATGTCATAACTCAATATCAGGCATAACATAATTATTATTATCGAGCAATATGGTATGGAACCTTAATAAAATATGGCACTCATCTAGCGCATAATTATATGAACATAATAATCATATCTCAATATGAGGCCTAAGACATGAAGCAACATGGTACGGACCCTTAATAAAATATGGCACACATGTAACCCATCATTACATGAACATATCATATCTCAATATGTGGCCTAAGACATGAAGTAACATGGTACGGAGCCTTAATAAAATATGGCACACATGTAACCCATCATTACATGAACATATCATATATCAATATGAGACCTAAAATATGAAGTAACATGGCTTGGAACCTTGATAAAATATGTCACACATATGTAAGACATGTCTCACTCTCTGTCTCTCTCTTTCTCTTTCTCTCTTTCTCTCCCTCTCATAATATAATAAAAGCACTAATGCTTCAGTCTTGCTTCAGAACTCATATGCGCCCGGACACTACGCACCAAACTGAACGCTTGATGTGATTTCTTTTAAATGCAATGTACGACATTGTAACAAAATGTCGCCAAAATTGAGGATGAACATTGGAACTGCTGACAGCAAGATGACACAGCGCATATTATATAAATTCACAAAAGAAAACCATTTAAAAAATCCAAACTTCGGTGCACCCTCCACGGTATTCGAAACCTACATGCAAAATTTGGTTACTGCTGGTGCCCAAATGAAAAAGCTATTTGCATTCAAAGGTGGAGAATTTGTGAAGTAATGATACATTTTGTACCGCATTTTCTGCCCCTTGGATCTCACAGGCAAGTCTAGATAAATAAAGTTGTTGTCTGCCAGCCTAGGTCAACCCTCTCAATGCTGTCCAGGTAAGTAAAGCTGCTGTTCTATGGACCATTGTTACTTCCCTTAAAACTGTCCAAGTAAAATTGCTGTTCCATGGGCCTATGTCAGCTCGCTCAAGGCTGTCCTGGTAAGTACATTTCCTGTTTGTGGACTTGGCAAAGCTGTTGCAGAAATATCGGCCATTTTCTGTCTTCTCTTTTAGTTTGCGTTTCATTGTATCGTTTTGGGTATTATTTCTTACGCGAGCCTTTGTTACATACAACTTTTTTTTCTGCCAAATTTTGTCCAAGTTTTTCTGCCTTGCCTGCTCTTAATCTCTCATACCTATCCATTTTGGCATATAGTAGTCTTCTTTCCTGAAATCCCGTGCAATACTAGAGCCTTTTCTTGGGAAATTAGCATAATACACCACTGTCCCATTAGACAACCAGCCTGCCCACCAACTAAATGTTCCGGCTGACATGATCACATGATCATAATTGGCCAATAGATAGAGATGAACTGAACTAGTGGCAGCGGGCATGAATACCACATCCTTGGCGGCCAAGTTCACCTGATTCCAAATTCTGTCATTACCTGTCACGAAGAAAGTAATTGGTCTTCCCTTAAACTTTTCTCTCATCCAGTCAAAGGCTTTTAAGAAATAACTTTTACGAGCCACTGTACAGCCTAATTTTCGTAGCTGTATAAAGTCCCCACGGCGTACATGCACGCCAACCAACACTCCCTTGTCAGTGATATTTTTCCTTATCGGCTCCAGAATTGTGTCTGCCTGTCGCCGAACGGAATCCAGAAATTCAAATTCTTTTCTGATTTCCCCTTTTATATGATCGGAGTAATTCCAGGACTGGTAGTAGCCAAGAGCAGTAATGTTTGTGCAGGTTTTCTTCAGTTTGTTTATAGAAGTTGGCACAAAGGTTGCATACAGGCGTTCATATGTAGACCTCCATCTAAAAAAGACAAAGACCAAAATGAACGGAATCACAATTTGGGTCAGCGGGCAAATTTCAGTGGTTTTTTACGAAATGAATTTTTTAGGAAAGTGCAAGGGTAAAGGCAAAGGCCTGTTTACACTAGAAGGTTTTAGGAATACAAAAATAGAAAGGAATTTTAGCAGTAAGTGTGTCGCCTTTACATTGTTCCGAAATCGGAATGGAATCCGACCCGTTCGTATTTCCTTTCCAATTTCCCCCTGAAAAGCTGCAATAGGAACATTCCTAATTTCATTCTGATTTCGGAAAGGTTATGGGTCACGTGACAACCGCCTCAATTTAAAATGGCCTTCGGTCAAACTATCGATTAAACTATCACCAAAATATTTGTGAAGGCGAGTGCTGTCCATGGGATACAAAATCGCCCTCGTATCATAATAAGGCGAGGACCAAAGCCTTTCGAACTTTAGCAGGTGATTAAAGCCTTGAAAGATCAGATTAATTTCTCATTCATACATTGAATACAAAGCTGAACCGAACAATTCCTTCGCTTGACGAGTGAGAGGCATACGTTAACGGACACCCGGTGAGATAATAAAGAAACATGGCGGCCATCAGAGACAGACAAGAAGACCCAGAGTTTAGAGACCGCATTGCACCCCTTGGACTGTTTCGACGGCAGGGAACTGTACGACAAATTTAGATTCAGACGGAATGACATATCTGACATAGTTGACGAACTGGACGACGCTTTGCGCCATGACTCAGCCCGAGGTGGCGCCCCGCCAGTTGCAGTGCAAGTTTGTCTAACATTGCGCTTTTTTGCAAGTGGGACGTTTCAGGATGAGTGGGAGAGGTGATAGGCGTCAGCCAACCAACAGGCAAGTTGTTTACTAAAGAAGAAAAAACAAACCTTCTTGTGACACCTTAACTGTTAAAAGTGGTATCGGTAACTTCACACGAAACGGTACATGAGATCTAAGTAGATCTAGATTTAATTCCTCTCTCATACACAATCACGCACGTAGACAGCTCTACTATATAGTTACGTTTGCATACATGTTTTGGAGTGGATGAAAATACCACATAGATCTAAATCACTATATGATTTTCAGGGGGATAATGTGAAGGATGAATTGCGCCAAAATGTCAGTCTTCAAATATCAAACAGGGATGAAAATCACCCCCAAATCTGTTTTTCAATGTAACCCTCAGTCATCATCTGAAAGGACTGGACTAGGACTGAAAGTTAGCTCTATGGAAATCTTACTGGTCCTTTTGTGCAACTTGTTTTAAATAGTCCAACTCTACCTATGTAAGCGATAATGTGGGAATATTTTGTTGGCATACATATTTCAAGAAATATTAGACTATAGCCTTTTTCTGGAGACATTTTCAGTGAGCCGCACTGTTAAGAGAGTGATGACATTGATTGCCATAATGCCTCGATATGTTGGTCCACCATCCACTGAAACAGCACAGCGAAAGAAGGCAGCTTTCCAGAAGATGGCAGGACTTCCAGGCATATTTGGATGGTTTGATGGGACCCATATAAACATTCGAGCACCTCGGGAAGATGTGTTACGATGAGTAAAAACAAACAATGATGTTTACACAATAAATAAATTAATTCATTTAATTTTTCATAATTTTTCAAGTGTTTTTTTTTAAATATAATAAGATCAGTTTGCCTAATACTTTTAAATTTGATATCTTCTACTATTCTTTCCTGCTCCATTCGATTTGTCTTAATTTCTTAATCCAGGTATGATATCCACAGATTTTCTTCTTTGTACAACTTGCCATTCCGTGCAGCAGGTGCAACCATTTTTCTTTTCCTCTGCACTGACATGCTTGTGGATCTGTGTGTGGATGGATCTGGGTTTGAATTGGGAAATATTTTGTTGGTGTGAGGGAACTGTCTGTGATTGTGAGGGAACTGTCTGTGAGTGTGAGGGAACTGTCTGTGAGTGTGAGGGAACTGTCTGTGAGTGTGAGGGAATTGTCTGTGAGTGTGAGGGGATTGTCTGTGAGTGTCAGGGAACTGTCTGTGTGTGTGAGGGGATTGTCTGTGAGTGTCAGGGAACTGTCTGTGAGTGTGAGGTGATTGTCTGTGAGTGTGAAGTGATTGTCTGTGAGTGTGAGGTAATTGTCTGTGAGTGTGAGGGGACTGTCTGTGAGTGTGAGGGAATTGTCTGTGAGTGTGAGGGGATTGTCTGTGAGTGTCAGGGAACTGTCTGTTAGTGTGAGGGGATTGTCTGTGAGTGTGAGGGAACTGTCTGTGAGTGTGAGGGGATTGTCTGTGAGTGTGAGGGAACTGTCTGTGAGTGTGAGGGGATTGTCTGTGAGTGTCAGGAAACTGTCTGTGAGTGTGAGGGAACTGTCTGTGAGTGTGAGGGAATTGTCTGTGAGTGTAAGGGGATTGTCTGTGAGTGTGAGGGAACTGTCTGTGAGTGTGAGGGGATTGTCTGTGAGTGTCAGGGAACTGCCTGTGAGTGTGAGAGAATTATCTGTGAGTGTGAGGGAACTGTCTGTGAGTGTGAGGGCACTGTCTGTGAGTGCGAGTTTGTTTTGCACAAATGTGTTGTCATCTACAGGTGGGGTTGTGTTGTTTACGTGTAAGCTTGCATGATATAGTGTTTGCCCGTTCGCTATTGGCGAAAATGTGCCTCTATAGTTATCACATTGGCTGAACTGGCTGCCATAGACTTGGGTGAGTTGGTTGCAAAAGGTTCTGAAAACACAGAGAACGACAATTCGTCCCTTTGTCAATTATGTCCAAAATCAGATGTTATTTACCAAATTTTACAGAAACACAAAGAAAATAAGACACGGGAGACTCCGCGTAATCACTGTCAGCATGGAGCAGAAAGTAGGTCGCTGTGGTAAACAATACCCCTTTGTGCATTTCCACTGGTAGGAAGAAACTTACAAACGGTTCTAGATATGCACACCGTCTTTGATGAAGGCGGCCTCTTTCGATTCTTGTTACAGCCGCGACCTAGTTTCACGATTTGGCGAAGAGATATCTCTCTATACGTACTGTCTGAAGCCACTTACCGCAATTGGGACCCCATCGGCAGTAAGACTGTCTTTGTGGGTTACCGAAGCTCATAGCAGTTCATTTTCAAAGCAGTCAAACTTAAAGGGCCTATTGGCTCGGCGGCTGTCTTCGGCTTTCTCTCCAAGGAGAGAACAGATGCGTGCGTTTTTTAATTGCCCAGTCCAAGAATCTGTTCGGCCACTTGAATAGAACAAACGACCCTCCTTTTCGAAGCCCATAGGGTGATCTCTTTTTTAAAATCTCTAAGTGACAGGTAACTTTAATTAGCGGTAACTAAATAGTTTTTTGGCCTGGGTAACTAAAAAATCACTCGTGTGCGACTGGCCTTAAATTTAGTAGTTACATTACAACTGGGTAGCAAGGGAAAATAAATTTTTCGTCAGCGAAATTGTCATAGTCATGTTTTTGGAAGTTGGCCAAACAGTGGTCAAAGAAAAAAGCCCAATAATGAATACGTTGGTTACGTTGCCTAAATAACATGCAAATGTACTTACAGCCAGGAGCGCAATAGCTGATTTGGATCAGGTCGATTAATTGGATGGTGACGTCATGGCACTGAGTTTCAATAAGATCAGCTGGTGCGCGAGATTTCATTGACATAGTGCAGTGACGTCACCATCCCTATCAGTCAGCGATCCCAATCCCCTAGTGCTCATCCGGCCCAAATAAAATTTTACAAGTGGCAAAATATCGAAGTCTGTAGAAAGATTCGATGGCAATAAAGAAAATAATTGTAAACTCTGACCCTTCAGTTCTGGTGGGTTCAGCGTGGCGTGTGATCTTGAAGGCCAATTCTAAAGGATTTCCTTGCGTGATAAACATGTCCCTGCCCATCGTTCTTGCCATGCCAAGGACACTCGCATATCTGAACATCTCATTTCCCAGCCCTCCTCCTTGGGTCGGAATTTTTAAAAACAAAGGTCTTTTTTTGTCTGCGCAGCCTGGTAATTTCCTTGTGTTAACATGTATATTTGTTTGGCTTTTCTTTACTGACTGTGATTTCGTTTGGATTTTCGTTTTATTTCGAATTTTCGTTGTCATTTCGAAATTCGAGACTTCTTTCCTGGCCACTAAGTTGTCGTACTGTGTCTGCCCTAAAAAGATTTTTGGCATCATTCTGAAAGGCGAGAAAACAAAAGCATAATAATTGTGCGAGATTAAATTACATAATAATAATAATAATAATAATGAAGATAATTTACATAGCGCCAATCAAAACGAATCGGCTCTAATCACTTTGCTGAAAGTCTTGTTCTCTCCGTCTGCAACTCATAAACACACCCCCCCTCCTTCTCACTGTCTCTCTCTCTCTCACGCACAATCTATTGCATACACTCTTGTGCTAGACATACGTCATGTACACATAGACATACACACACAACAGGTGCATGAGGCAGAAATTAAACAATAAAACAGAAAAAAATAAAGAGAATTGAGAAAATAAATGGATTGGGAATGAGACTTCACAACTGAACGTGTTTAAATACCAAAACGAAAGAATGAAGAAGGCGGTGAAAGGGAATGGAGGGGTCACAATGTATTTTTGGCTAAGTATTTTTTAATTTTTGGTCAATTTTCCTGTTTATTGACATTTTGGAGCAAGTCATTTGCTTTGGACTAGAATAAATTAATAAAAGAAAAGGGCTATTCTTCTCGTCAGTTGGCAGTTCATACCTCGAAGGATTACCTGGCCAGACGATCATTTTTATTCCAAAAGACATTCTGGTCACATGAACATTTACTTATATTTATTTATTTATCGTACATTTATTATTTTTGAAAGGTTATCGTGAGTTTACGCACGTACACACGCTTCATGTCTTGTCTCAGGTTTTTGCTCCAAGTCACGATCAACATACCTCACTTTTACCTTCTGTTGGTGGTGGAAGTTGTACGTTTAGACTTTATAGCAAAATTGACAGTGTTTACCCTAAAAAAAAAGAAAACTATTTTTTTCATTATTTCATTCTTGTAGGAGCGAGGAGCCGACAGTACGGCCTAAGGCCATTGTCCCCTTTGTCCTACCTATGACCAGCCTTGGATAAGAGGGTGGACATTTTACTCACTGATTATCCTGGGAGAAATAGGTGATCGACAGGTATGTCACTGCACCCACACAGACGATTGTAAAGACGCGAGTCGAAGCATTGCAGTTGTCAAACATTGTTTATCGCTGGAACTCTGTCAGGATCAACAAATAGGAGAATCAGTTAGGACAATAATGGTTCATTTTGTGATCAAGGGAAGAAACTTTGCAAAACTGTAAACAAAAATTGGCATACAAAACATTACCAACATTTTTTATAGCATCGATTCAGGGCTAGAAAAAGTGAAAGGGAGGAGGACTTTTACATCTTTTGAAACTTTCAATAGCTACAGAAATTCTCCATGGTCATTTTGTAATGACCATTTAGCTTTCCATAGTGACCCTCACACTGACCCACCATCATCGGTCCAGCGAAACTGTGTATTATTGTTATTTTTCCGTATTGGACATTCAGTTTTGAAATTGAAAATGAGCCACATGTTCTCACATATCCGTTGTTAATGGCCAGACTGACCACAGGCCACACAACTGACCGAAATGACCAATTTTGGCAAATTCTAAAAGAATGGACAGAGAATTTGAAACTGTCGATGAAGAGCAATCGCTAACGACCACAACTGATTATGTCAAAATTTTGTCGATTTTCCGATTCGAGTCGAAACTTTGGCTTTTCTAACTGTCTTCCTTAATGTCTATAAAAATCCATGCTGTAATATTTCACGTAATCTCGGAAACCCAATTCGAGATACGTTTATGTCCAAAGGTTTATAATATTTAGCTGTAAAGAATTGATCGATTTTCTCGAACTGTCAGTTTTGGACACAGTCTGTTCTGGTCGACAACTTGAGTCTTTACATTGGCTTGTCCTGAAAAGGCACAAGTGGGTTGGCACTACAGTGTATGGTTATTATTTTTATTATTGTCATTGTTATTATTTTGCCACATATTCTGCTCGCACCCACGCATCGGACCAAGGTATTGGAGCGGTATTACTCCAAGAAAAGGACTAATTGTTGCGGCCATGCTTGTATGCCAGTCACAAATTACTTGATCGAGAGAAGCGCTATGCTATTATTGAAAGAGAATATCTCGCTATCGTTTGTGCTGTCGACGCCTTTTCCAAATATTTACTTACGGCAGAATTTATCATTGAGGCAGACGATAAACCTTTGTTGTTTCTCAAATGTTAGGCTAACCAGGTGGAGCCTTGCTCTGCAAGAATGTCGTTTAGCGTGAGAGCCGTCCCTGGCGGAGATCATCTCCACGCTGATGTGTTATCCCTCTTAGTTTGATTCTGTCATAGTATTGGGGTTGGGGAGAGTCTCAACACCTCACTGGGGGACCGGGGTTGGAATTGCAATAAATTGTTCACCACGTTGTGAGCGTATTTTACCCCTGTGTTCTCCACTTCCCACAACGTCGTCTACCGGACCTTGACCTGCATCCCAGACAACCCTGACGCTGTTGTCCGGGGGAGACATGAGCATATTGCAGTCCATGGAGCCTGATTGTAAGACTGCCATAGGATACTGGGATGAGATTATTTGACTTACTTTTACTTAGTTTGTGTTGGATGTATTGATTCTGTGAGTGTACCCACTTTGTTTCTGACACTGTAAAGTTTGCTTTTGCCAGTTTGTTAGGCTTACCATAGATTTATTGGTTATTATCGCCATGAAAACTCACCTATATATTCGCATAATGTACCCATAGAATATACATGTAACTTTGCAAATAGCTTTTGTTCATCCGTTATGCAATTCTCATTTTGTCTGTTGTATTATGTAGTGAATTTAGTGGCGTAGTGGGTCTTGGGATAGACTTTCATGATGTATGTAGTGCAAGGAAAAAGTACTACACAAGGAACGCACAATGAATGACCACGCGCAAGATATTTCGACCAATGGCTATGCTTTAAATCAGACACACCCCCAGAAGTCTGACGCGACCACCTAGCTGATCGCGACATGGCTCGATCTCACGCGATGGTCGCTCGTGACTGAACGTCGCGTCGCGGATAAGGAGATGGCTTCGCACAAATCTTACTCGATTGATTTTGGGGCGACAACAATGCGAGCGACTCAACGTCGCGTCGCGCATAAGGATACGTAGGCTAAGACGGATTGGCGACAGGCACTGAAATTCGAGCTTGCAGCCCATGGCATACTAAAAAGAAGAAAGTTCCACATGCGCCATTGCCTGCCGCCCACCAACCGCCCACCTTTTGGTGGGCGGCAATGTACGTACATTGAATCAGTGAACCCGTGAGAGGCGATCACCGTCTAGGAGGAGGAGACCGTCCTATACTTACTTATATATGCTGAGTTGCCCGGCCCTGCCCGGGATAAATCGATTTATTAGTTTCAGTTCTGGGTGATTATTAGGGACCTGCTTCATTTTGCCTGTTCCTTTAGCTTTATTTTATTTTTGTTTGTTTCTTTGTTTTTAGATACGTTTTACTGCTCTCCGTTTGCGCGTTGATGTCCTGCGCATTCCGTCAGCATCCGTCAAATGGCTATGATTTGCGCACGGATTTGTTTATTAGTGAACGCATCGCAGGAAGTGATAACGTCATGTGTTAATGGAAAAGAAATATTATTATATTTTTCCTAGGCATATTCAAAACACAAACCTGTACTTTTGGCCCTGCAACGTCAATCTCCCAATTCCAGACGCTTTCTTTTTCCTAGTCTAGGCACATTGAGACCACACAAAGTTTCATACTTGATACTGATAGTTTAACTCAATCTCATCATTCAAACCAGTCTTAACCGGAAGTTGCGACCGTATTGCAGTCTTTCACCGTTCCGATAGAACTCGAAGCTTTAGGTCTAACGTTCGTTCAAGTTTGAGTTAAATTTCGATGACAAAATGCATTTTTAAAGCTACAATGCGCATAGATAATTAGATTTGAGTATTTGCATGTGTCTATGATTAAAAGTGGAATATGAAGGGCCAAGCCAAGGCGATTCAGCACTATCGGTGACTGCAATTTGTGCTTGTGATATTGTAATAGAATCTAGAATGCGCAATTTGTGAGTGTGATACCGATACCTGAACCAATCTCAATTACATTTGCCGAAAAAAATAGATCAAACGCCAATGTGTCGCAACATAGAAACTAATACAAACGTTCTGCGAGTTATTAATTATTTTTTTTTATTTTCTGTGCCGGCTACACGACGACAGTCTATACTAAGCGTTGTATAAAATCTGAGGGCCACCGAATCAGCATTAACAGAGGAGTAGCGAAAGGCTCGCTGCAGTTGTAAAGTTTCACTTTTATTAATATAGATTATGAACTTATGTAGAGAATTTTACACTTGAACTGAACCTTAGCACTTAGTAGTTTTTGGATTATCATATAACTAGATGACCTACCGGGCATTGCCCGAAATAAACAATCATGTGCTCCCCCGCCCCCCGCCCCCCCTCTCTCTCTCTTACAATAAAAGTAGTAATCTGCAGTCCTGCTTCAGAACTCATGCGCACCAGAACCGGTACTATATATATTACGAAACAAACATGCAAAAATGTAGATGTTACGTAGCATTCAACGTTGTTAATTTTTTAAAAATACATGCTTGAAGTAAACAACTTTTAATTATAGCCATCATCTTCCTTATCTCAATTGCCACCTTCCTGCCAAATTTAAGGCCTGAAGAGTGTATAGTTTGGTCAGTTAGTCATGCCAAAGGTTCCAAGTTACTGAAATATATAATAGATAATGGAGCTTGGGCCCAACTTTGCTACCGCAAAAGCTTTTTTACTACGCAAAGTGGAGAAATGAAACTTGGTACATGTATGTAAAATGTATCAAGCCTATACGTGCTCTACTCATTTTTTCCCGAAACTCTTTACTTTTTTCCAGAAATTCAGTTATAATTATCAGTTATCAGTTCATGATGCGAATACGACGTGATGATGTACTTCCGTCAATTTCGTCATTTCCGCCTCTTACCGGAAATGTAAACTAGAGTTCACGATCCAGCCACGCCAAGAAAAGTTTGATACAAAGTATAGTGTTATACAGATGAGGTGAGTGCCATTCATTCTTACCAGGAAAACTGTGTAGAAATATTTAGAGTGTGTATTAATAGTATTATAGATCTCGGAGTGTCAGTCATGCCAAGAAAACTTGGTCGAAATACTAGATCTAGGCCTCTCAGTCTCATGCCTCGAGGGTCGAACTAAAGCTAATGCTCAAAGTAGTCAAAGAAAGAAAAATGTAATAATAGGCCTATTAAAAAAAAAAAAACACGTGATTTTTAACAAGACCTACTGCCGCTCACACAGCTCGGATTTGCGTGAAATTTTACATTTGCCTGCCCTTCGACCCGCAAAATGTTCTTTTTGAGATTTGGAGTCTTGGAAAGGTTGAGAAGTATTTTTTTTATGAGTTTGCTTTAAGGCCGCTAATTGACAACCACCGATCCTTCATTTTTTACGACCACATGAGCTTATGACATCATCACTTCCTGAAAATTCTCGGTGCGCGCTACTGACGTACTGATATTATCCTATATATCTGTTAATTGCCGATTTTATGTGGATGACCCAAACTGTCTCGACATCAATATCTTTGTGCTGATTCCTTTCGGTCTGGAGTGGTGAGCTTTGTTTTTTTTTTTTTTTTGCCATCCGAAGACTGGGGCAATTTCTAGTATTAATAATTACTGCTTATATAGCAGGGCATAAGTCTGCCCATCGTAGGGAAAGTATATCAGTAAGACGAAGGGATTGTCCATTATTCCACACCTCGTCATAAATGTGTTGTATTTCATACATAATAATATGCTATTGTTGTAATTACTATTATATTATTATGGCCCTGCAGGTTGGTCTAAATCTCTTGCATATTGTTGTTTTCTTTTTTCTGTTGATTGTTTGCGAGGTGAGTGTGTGTTCAGTCGAATACTTTTGTCCTCAAGGCATTTTACACCAGCCTCGTGACAACATTGGTATCCATTCATCTTTGGACCTCCTGTCTGTCCATATGTTACAGTAAATTTACGTAACCAGTAAATTCGCGAATTTCCTGAAATTTTTAGTAAATTCATGAACTTACTGTTTCACTCGGGGAATTCACGAATTCCCTTAAAAAAATCAGGAAATTCGCGAATTTCCTCATTTTTGGGGGCCAATATTACACAAATTTACTGAACCAAAAGTCGTCGGACAGTAAATTTATGTATACACTTTTTTAACTCAGAGAGTTCATGAGCATTTCTGTCATTCTTGTTCAATCACATTGCCTTGTTAAAACCATGTTTGTTTTAGTGAAATCTACTCACTGACATTGTCAGAAAGTAATTGATATGACATATTTTTATGTTGTCATTTACTTGTGATCTTTGAAGTCATTTCATTTTGAGTTTGATTTCCTTAGAATCTTCAGTTCTTTTAGCGCATTCAACGGAGTGTTTAAGTTAAAAGAAATGGCTAATGTATCTGAGAGCATGGAAGAAAATTTTAACAGACAACTGCACCAACTCTCCTTGGAATCGAAATCCTACAACGTATTCACCAAGTCGGAGTATACAAGGATTATTGACGAAGTGAAAACGGCTTCATCAAAGACAAGCGGGAAACACAGAAACGACTTTTATCTTCTCAGCAAGTAAGTATCTCTCTTCTCTCTACTATCTCTCTCTCTCTCCCTCTGTCTCTCTCTCTCTCTCTCTCTCTCTCTCTCTCTCCCTCTGTCTCTCTGTTAATGCCTGTCTCCCTATCTCAATCTCCCTCTCACTCCTTCT
Organism: Onchidella celtica; assembly: GCA_963931925.1. NCBI lineage: Eukaryota > Metazoa > Mollusca > Gastropoda > Systellommatophora > Onchidiidae > Onchidella > Onchidella celtica. The sequence goes on from OZ007579.1 coordinate 30,264,952, forward strand.
CCCCCACTCTCTCGTTTTCTTTGTCTTTCTGTCTCTATCTGTCTCTCCCGCTCTGACTGTCTGTCTGTCTGTCTGTCTCTCTCTCACACACACACACACCCACACACACACACACACACGCTCCTTCTTCCACTTTCTCTCCTTTTCGTTGCCTCTGTCTTTGTCTCTTTCTGCCTCTCTGTCTCTCTCTCTCTCTCTCTCTCTCTCTTTCTCTCCATCTCTCTTTCTCTCTTAAACTCTGTCTATCTCGATTTCTATACCGTTTATCTGTTTCCTTTTTATTTCTTGCAGGTACGAGGTTATTAAGTGCGGGCCAGTGGAAAAACTCATTCGAAAACGAGACAATGCTGATGAAAACCCGCTTTATTTCGTGACTCTTGAAGAAATGTTTGATGTCATCCATCGTGCTCATGTGGCAACAGGTCACGGGGACGGGATCGAATGATTACGGAAACCCAGCGAAAGTATGCCAACATCACCACGAAGAACTTGGAGCTTTTAAAGTCTCTTTGTGTGGAATGCCAAAAGAAAAGAAAAAGGGCCATGACAAAAGGTGTTCTTGTGCGACCAATTCTGAGCAAAGAATTTGCATCTCGAGGCCAAGTGGACCTTATTGACCTTCAGCCGATGACAAGAAATAGCTATAAGTGGATACTTGTTTACCAAGATCACTTGACTAAATTCTGCGTAATTCGCGCAACAAAAAGCAAGCGGCCAGCTGAGGTTGCAAGCCAGCTCTTGGATATTTTCCTTCTACTAGGGGCGCCTGCAATTCTCCAAAGTGACAATGGAACATAATTCACAGCGCATGTGATTACTGAGTTAAAAGACTTTTGGCCGGATCTTGTCATGGTGCATGGAAAGCCTCGTTATCCCCAAAGCCAGGGGTCTGTGCAGCGTGCAAATTGTGACATTAAGGACATGCTGGTGTCCTGGCTTGCAGACAACCAGACAGACGACTGGGTAACTGGAATAAAATTCGTCCAATTCTACAAAAACTCTTCCCACTACGCAGGGATCAAACGCTCCCCGTACTCCGCTCTGTTCGGTGCAGATGCTCGAATCGGACTGACCTCATCCTCCCTTCCGCATGACGTTCTCAGCAGACTTGAGAAGGAAGAAGATCTTCAGGCATTTCTGGCCGACAAAGGCGCCTCAACATCATTTCCCCAAGAATCGTCTTCTAATACCCCAGGGCCTTCTACCTCCAACATTCAAGGGCCCTCTACTTCAATCGCTTCAGGGCCTTCTACTTTCGTCACCCCAAGGCCTTCTACTTATGACACTCAAGAGCCTTCTACTTCCGTTACTCCAGGGCCTTCTACTTCCGTCACTCCAAGGCCTTCTGCTTCCGACACTCTAGAGTCTTCTACTTCCGTCACTCCAGGGCCTTCTACTTCCGTCATTACGGGGCCTTCTACTTCCGTCACTCCAGAACCTTCTACTTCCATCACTCCAGGGCCTTCTACTCCCGTCACTCCAGAGCCTTCTACTTCCCTCATTACGGGGCCTTCTACTTCCGACACTCCAGGGCCTTCTACTTCCGACACTCCAGGGCCTTCTACTTCCGACACTGTCTACTGGGCCTTCTACTTCCGTCAATCCAGGGCCTTCTACTTTAATCACTCCAGGGCCTTCTACTTCCGACACTCCAGGGCCTTCTACTTCAATCACTCAAGAGCCGTCTACTTCCGTCACTTCAGGGCAGGCATCTTCCAATACTCCAGAAGCTTTTTCATTGAATTCGCGATCTGCACGAATAAAGCGAAACCGCGAAGACGCTTACACCAATCAAGTAAACCAAGCAGAGAGAATGGTGAAACGAAGCCGGGTGGAACTTAAAGCTGGTGAACCTGGGGATAATGTAGCAGTTCCCATACCATTAGTCGATCGTGGTCGAGGAGATCCCCGAAATATTTTGGGGGTCATTGTCAACAGAGACCTGGAAACTGACCTGTACCAGATCGCTGTGAGAGCGGGTATCTTGGCTACGAGTTATTCAAGAAACCAGTTTCATGTTTGTCCACAGAGACTACTAACGGAGGATGACGTTGAATTTGAGCACTCAGTAACACTTAGACAGGCTGTCAAAGTCCAGTCGCATACTGGCGGACAAGGTTTCGTTAAATGTAATTGCAATGGCCCCAAAAAATGTCAGAACAATCGTTGCAAATGCTTCAAAGCCAATGTTTTGCGCAACTCCAGATGCCATGCAAGTTCAACATGCAGAAACAAGTGAATTCGCTTTAGTACCCTGTAGCAGATGTTACGGGTGTCCCCTTCAGTGTTACGAAGCTGGTCTCCTCTAGTGTTAGGTTACTTCTTGTTATTTATTACATATAGTATTACTTTACTATTTTTTTTCTGTTGAAATTTTTGCTTTCCTAAGAATTTTGGGCCTGGGGCAGCCGCTCCTATGGCAGCTCTCATGCCACGCCACTAAATCCAGCTTGCTATCATCATCATTTACAATTGTACTGTAACGGAGCATGAGAGTGAACATGTAAGCAGCTAAAAAAAAAAAAAGCAATTATGAAACGTAAACTGCCTCAATTTTTGATGATGCGTTACCTAGACACATCCGTTGTGGACACAATTCAGCCTTAAATTTGATTTGTTTCACTTTTTTTTTTAGCCGCAAAAAAAAGAGACGTTTATCATCAACTAAGATGGAAAACTGTGATCAGAAATTTTATTGCGACTCTGACAATCGCTCAATCGTCGAGGCTCTTCAGCCGTTTCTGCTTGTGAGCGAATTCTGATTTCTTGAGAATTTGTTCTTATAGTTCGTTCGCCAAGGCGTGTTCACGGTTTAGTTGGAGTTTCTCAGCAATTACCAAATACAGCGTCCTGAATTTCTGCATGCAGTCTTACATTTATCATGACCTTACAAATCTTGAATTTGAAGTCTATGCACAGCACCGTTCTTTGAAAGCGGCGAATTCTGTTTTCAATTTAATAAGCCCCAAACGTATAGATGCTTACAGTATACGTGTGTTCCAACATGATCTGTCGCTTCTACTTTCCGTGTAATTGATCTAAATTCCTAAATACAGTAACAATCTGTGGTGAATTGCAGTGACGTGGCATCACGTTACGGACTTGAGGTTTGCTTTACACGTAAATACATTTATTGTTCCTTTCCCTGTAAGATAAAGCTACTACAGATTCATTACTTATCTATCGAAAACAACCTTCTAGTTATGCTAAACGGTAACATCCTATGAAAGATAAAGTTTGTAAAGTAGCTAGGCTTTCCAATCTGTAAGTGTAATAAGTTGTGAGAAATATACATATCGAGATATGATCACCCTTTCCCCTCTGGGTCCCTGTCACTGCCAGAGCGTGGCCTTGTGGGTACAATGATCAGGTTGCGGTCTTGGGACAATCTTAGGCCCATCAGAAAAGTTATCCTTAAAAAGTTGTTGTTTTTTGTTTCAAAACAGTCAAGAAATTTTCGATGTTTTTTTAATGTTTTATCATCTCAGTCGTTTTCTGAGTCGGATGTCTCCATTGGATTGATGGCGATATTTGCTTCAGTAAAATGAAATCCCTAGTTTTGCCAGTATTCTTCCTCCAACCACAATAAATGGTCCTCGCACTTGGAGAAAAATTCTGCATCGACTGTTTTCATTGCTGCATGAGTTAGATTTTGGATGTCTGACAGTTTGAAGATCTTGTTCTCCAATGTTCCACATCGTATTGATTTTGATGTCTATTTAAATCCATAATGAAAGGAATTATGAAATTGGAAGATCTCTGATAACGCCTCTGACCTCTGTTTTGGTCTACCAGTGAACACTCACGAGAGTTTGTTTTAAATACTCACTTAAAACCGTGCTATACCACTCCCAACTATATCTCTGGAGCTAGTCTTTTGCCGTATTGGGAAGACAAATCGATATTTCTGTTAGAAACTTCTTCAGGGACGAAAAAAAAAAAATTTTTAAAAGAAAATTGAACAAATAAAATATATTGTACAATGAAAAAGTTATGAAATATCAGTAGAATGTTAAATCAATACGACCACACGGAAGCCTGATTTGTATTTCTGAAGCGCAGCAGATCAGCCCTTTTTCTTTGTGTTTTATTGTATCGTTTTGGGTATTATTTCTTACGCGAGGCATTGCTACATACAAGTTTTTCTTTTTGCCATATTTTGATTTTGCTTTAAGCTTTGCTGCGCCCCCACAGTTTATCTCTGGATTTATATTTCGTATGGAGAGTGTCGTTGTCGTGGTTCCGACCGTCACATTTGCTTAGACGCATAGTTTCTCCCAATGACGTATCGCCAATAACGTCAGCTTTTAACCTTTACACAGCAGACTTGCAATTATTTAGGGAGGGAATGAGTGGGCGTTAACCTCCTATCATTCAAAGTCCTCAGAATCATAATCAAACATCAATAAATTTCGTTAAAATATTTAATGCCATTTCGGAATTCTCCTTTTCTACCAGGCGACAGAATGTCCAAAAGCAAACACCTGACGCATCCCAGAATACTGTCGCCATCAATTTCTTCTCTGGCTGTTGAACTTTGAAGTTTTTGGTGGTAACAACGGGTATTTCCACGTCGCTGAATTCGAATTGTTGTCTCCGGGACGGTGTGATGCACCCAGGCCTCATCACCCGTAATCGTGTGTTCATAGAAGTTCTCGAACAAACTTTCGTCGGAAAGAAGTCAACAGAGCCGACGATCTTGTTGCACAGATGCAAATGTGGCTACAGTCGCTTGACGAGGCTTTCTTCAAGGGGGACATTAATTTTTATTCTTTCATGAACCGTTGGGACAAAAGCACCAATCTTCATGGGGGCTATGTGGAGAAGTAGCCGAATGGTGCTGGTAACTTAGATGAAAGCTTCTTTGCATCCTCATAAATTTGTGTATTCGGTGACCATTTTCACCTTACTTTGCGGACAACCCTCGTATTTCATATTTTGAAAAAAACAAATTGCCTGAAACTTGAATAAATTGAGTAGGTTGATACAAAACCGACTGGATTAGATAAGTTGATACTTGAGAACATTCATTTTATAAATTTTGAAACTGTCATTTAGGTTGTAGCGCTGAGCAAATAATAATAAATGGTCAATAATTATTGTACCACAGTGAATCACTCCGCCACTTTTTTTTTTTTACAATAAGTCTAGATGCGGTGCCCGGCATTACCAGGGGTAAAACAACACAATTCACAGACCTATTTCGCATCTCGTGCTCGCCAGGGCACTACGCACCCAATGAACGCTTCGTCAAACATAATCTCCCGTGCAACAGGCTTGTCGAAGGCAACACAAAAGAGATCATTGTATAAAATTTAACATTGTTACAACTTCTAAAAAAAACTTATATTTGCTGAAGGTATACAAGTAACTGTGCGCTGAATTTCCCGATCTCTTTAATAAAGAACTGGGAACACTGAACGATTTTGATCTGGAGATCACACTCAAGCCATATACAGCTATAGTTTTTCTTAAACCCGGTCCACTGCCGAACTCTCCAGATTGTCAGCAATAAAGGCACATGGTAGCTGACTCAGTTTAATATTTGCTGCTTTCCATGCAAAATAGCATTTAAAATGAAGCGTTGCGAGGGTTTCCAGCGCCCAGGGCAAGGCAAATATGGGGCCCCGTGGACCGTTAGCACTCCCTGGTACTGTCCATCAGTATAGTATTGAATCCCTCCCCCCTTCCCACAAGAGCTCATTTGAGAAAATACTGATGTAATTGAAGTAAAAAACATGTAATGCTAATATACTGAAACTTATTTAAAATCGCCGGTTCTCAAAATTGTCAATGACAGTTTTCAAATTAATCTCTTTCAATATTATTGACAGCCTTGCTAGGTTACTTCGGCATGTTTGGCTCAATGTTACTTTCTGATTAATTTAAACTGTGAGAAACTTCTTTCACAACTGGCAGTTAAAACAGTGACAACTCTGAAATCTTACACCCCTAAAAATATTTCCGTCCGGGGCAACCGCCCCTGTGGCCCCGCAAACGCTACGCCGCTGTAGCCAAAAAAAACCCCAACAAAACAAACTCCCCAATACCTGTTCAGGTAGACCCTTGAAAGAAATAACTCTGTGTGGTGTGCCCTGTTGAAATCTCGACGAAGTGTGCTACTCTGTCACAGCTGTCAAATTAATTTAGAGAAGTTTGTCCACACATCTGAGGTACTGACAATTTGGTTTCTTGAACCAAGGTAAATATAGTGTTTATTACTTGCAGAGAATATGTATTTATAGAGAGAAATCACTTTTGCCAAACTGCGAAACTAGATCACGGCGTTAACAAGAATTGAAAGAGACCGTCTGCACCTTTGTTGCATCAAGTCACTGTGATTTGTTCATGGTTACCAATGGGACAGTTAACATATTGCTATTTCCACATGCTACACCCGGAGAGCATACATACTTAATACAGTGCATTGGAGTGCAGAACAAATCAGCTCCATTAACAATTCATTCTAATCAGATTTTGCCATAGCCCCTTCCCCCTTTCCGACCCGAGGGAAATAGAGGCTTTTGTGAATGTTTAGAAATACATGTACCTTTATATAAAGGAATAATTGATCAAAATTCTCAGAAAATAAAGTCCATATGAAGTAAAGTTTCTGTTCAGTGTCACTACAATGAATTTTTGTTTTTGACTTTTTGTGTGACTTCGACACGTGGAGAGGCGGAAGCTGGTCTGCACCTGTCAGCCAAGTTGGGCAGTTCGGTAACACTTAAAATTCAGACAATAGATGTCTTACACATCTAGACCTACTGTAACGTGTGCTAGCAGTAATCCATTTTTGTCCTTACGCCCCTCACCCCAACCACCCCCCACTCCTCCCCGCGAAGGAGAGATCGAGAGGGAAGCTCTCTTTCCTAACATCCAAGAAGTTGGTTAATCCTGATGACGGAGAATGCTCACGTCTTTAGCAGCGAGGATAATGTCTGTTCTCGCACGAATTTGACAGCCGTTGAGATAAACTGGTAGGACTAGAACCACCAAGTAGTGGCGTTTGTCTGTATTGGCTCAAAGCTCCAGCAGCTCATCGAGTGGTGCCAGTCTTGATTTCACCAATAATGTCTTGAATGTTTGATCTATTCTGTCAGCTTTTCCGTTGATTCCTGGGTTTTAAAGAACGCACTAGATATGTTCAATGAAACTTTTTTGCGGGCGTCTACTTTCGCCCCTTTTCTTAGGCCATATTTAAGGAGCTGGTGATCTAGATAATTAACATGTGGCTAGGCAAAGAGGGTATCTCCAGTTTTTATTGCTGGGCTTTGTCTTGAAGGCACTGAAGATTTTTGAAGTGCTGCAGTGCGCTGTCTAAACTTAACAGGCTGTCATCTGTATAGATGTCGAGAAAGTCCTCTCGAGGCGATCCATGATTCTTACAGCTAAATGATGATATCAAAGATACAAGAATTGAAACGATAAGATGAGATACTGTCTTCTTTGCACCACTAAAAATACCTTGTACACAAGGCTCCAGATCAATAGACTAAACAAACTCAAATATGGCCAGAAATAAACATTTCTTATTGGTCCTAGATCCGAACATTGAAAACAAACAAGAGAAAAGTAAAATAAATTCGAGAAAAAAATAAATGAAATCTGAGCATTAAAAAAAAATAATTCTTTCTGTAGTTTTTTGTTGTTGTTATAGTTGTTTTAAAACGCGGCTTTGTGAGCTACAGCCCCCCCCCTCCCACCTACACACACATTTTAGCCTTATCACAAACTTTGCTGCCACGCCACATCTTTTTTTGTAAAGGACTGTGATACTTTTTGCTCAAGAATACTCACATCCGGATCCGCTCCAAATGACTGAACATTACGTCCCCTTAGAATGACAAGGTTCTATCTCCACTTTGGCTGAACTGAGTTACACACTGCACACTTCTTCTAAGAGCCTTCTCCGTTGTGTATCAAAGTATCAAGCAGATTCGGTGTGTAATTTGTAAGTATTACTAAAAAGAAAAAAACAACAATTTTGCTCTCAAAGTTATGAGTAGGTGAAACTTCAATCGTTGATTTCTCAAAAAGTTGATAGAAGGAAGTTGGAACCTTATCATTCTAAAATGATATTATAGGAAATAAACATGTCATGACATAATGTGCAAGTAAAAGCATTTTTTTGTTTAGCAAAAATCAATGGATTGTAAATCTTTAAATTTGATCATTAAAAACGGACTTTAAAAGAAAATGCAGGATCATTACAGAGGTAAAATTGACTTAGTATTGGTGAATATACTGTGAAAAAAATTTGAACATGAGCCTGTCTATATAATTCACAAATTCTCCACCGTTGAACGCAAATGGCTATTTTAATAGGCCAACTAGAGTAACCAAATTTGCATGTTGGTATCAAATATCGTGGAGGGTGCAAAGATGTTTGGATTTTTTTTATTGCTTTCGTTTTTCAATTTTTTACTTTGCTCTGTGTCGCTAACTGCTCTCCTCCTTTGTGTGTGTGTGTTTGTCTTTTTACGAGCACATAATTCGTGACGTGTGCACTTTCTGAGAAAGTCCTGACAGTTTTCTGGTATGATCTGCACGTCTCAGTATGTGACAATAATTATCTTGAAGTGTAAAGAAATCTCGGGGTACGTAAATGTTCAGCGATGACAAGTAACAGAGATAATAATTATATGTATCGAGAGAAATCATTAATGGTCGATGTACAACTCGAGACACGGACGGCTCCGCGAAACAACTGTTAGCATGGAGCGGAAAGTAGGTCGCTGCGGTAAACAATACCCGTTTGTGCAAAATCCACATGGAGTAAGAACTTAAAACAGCTCTAGATAGTTTCAATCAACCCTTTTGGCTTCCGGTACCAGGTTCCTATGTGCAACATCATTTTAGTAGGGTCATTTAGGGATAAAAGGTCTATGAATTGTGGCCATGTTGATAAAGGCACCAACTTTAGGTGTGAATAGAGTACTTCAAAATGTACGAAATGTGATACAGAACCACTCTGAGAGATATGGGATAACGGGACAGGAACAGTTTACAAGTTGATAGAATTAAAAAAAGAAAATTTGTTTACGGCATGAGTGAAACAGGACCACCGCCAAACCTACACGCCGCATTTAACATTGTACATGCAGCTTAGCGTCATCAGAATATCGTCGAGATATTTGTAGCAGAATGAAAAGATTCGCCCTTCCTTTTCACTAGCGATATTGTGTGAATAATCTTAAAGCAAAGTAGAGCAGTCTTTTACGGTTTAACAACAACAACAACAACAACAACAACAACAAAAAAGTGGTGTGGCAGCGGGATTTGTGACAAGGCTAAAATGAGGAAACTGTAGGTCACCAGGCCCCGAGTGACACAACAACAATAACAACAACATCAGGAAAAAACCAAACAATGAATTCAAAAAGAATTATTTACTTTTCATTTGCTTTGGAATTTATTATACAGTTTTTCATTGTTTTTGTCTAATGCTCGCCTTTGTGACCAAAATGTTTTTCTCTCTGGGCCTTTTTATTTTAATTTCAATGTATTGTTCTGAAGCATTCAAGCCTGGCTCTCTACATACATGTATTTAAATAGGGGCTTTTGTAAATGCAATGTTACATAATTAGAATGAAAGAGGCCAATGACATATTAGGCAATGCATTGCTTATTGTTGTATGTAATAAAACACCCCGTTCTATTTGAACACGTCTACATCGTATAACAATAATTCAAAAGGTTCCTCCAAAGCTTCATCCACTTCTATTAACAGATATTTTGAAAAGCTTAAGAGATGCAACCGTTTTAAGGTAATGACACAAGCACCCTGACCTAGCCAGCACTTCTCTGGTCTTGACTTCAGACTGTAGGGTACCTTACTATTGGGCGTCGTTCTGCATCTATTGGACTTGATTTTTCGATAACCTTTCAATCAAGAATATCAGGATGAGTACACTGCTATGTGATATTAGTTTGTTGGCATAGAAGTTAACTGTTTCCTGAGCACGAGATGGGAAAATTATTCATATAAAATCACCGACCAACGTGCCTGTGACAAAATATGGCTCTATTCGGGTTTAAAGGCAAGATGCTCACCTCTCATGCCCACCGGATTTGATCCCCGGTTGGGGCAGGCGTGTTGGAATTTTTTTTGTGGGTGGGGGGGGGGGGGTATTTCCTGTCCTTGATCCTATGGTGGGTAGGATCTAGCACCCCGTCTTCTCGGATAAGGACGAAAAACTTGGCAGTTGAAAGTCTAGCAAAGCAGGCCGAATAAAGGCCGCTGCCGGAGCAAAATTCTAAAATAACGAATCCCTACCACAAAAACACACAGAAACTAGAACAAGAAATATAAAAACAAGAAACGCGAGGTGTAAAGGCCAAGAGCAGCGAACCTCCAAAAGTAAAGATCGATACACCTAGTAACGAATGGGGATCGATATTCCTTGATGACGTAGCTGTGACGTTGATAAATATCTGGTGTAATTGTACTTTTGTACCTTTCAAGGGGCTAAAAGTTAGTCCTTGATCACGTCATGACGCGGAAATTTCAATACAACTGACGAAAATATTAAAGATTCTCTCCAGATCAACTAGAATGACTCATATTATTGTGCTATTCATATGTCTGTTTTCAGCAACTCGTCGAAACTATATGAAGTTTTTTATTTTTAGAAGACACCATAAAAATTGTATTTCATAGAAGAGCACGTAAATCAAGCGCACACTCTTTCATTTGCAGCTGAAAACCGTACGCTGAAGTGTGATAACAAATCCAAACCACATTGACATCTACTGGAACAAATTCCAAAAAGGAAAAGAACGCCAAATATTATGAGACTTGCCTGATGGCCAATGATTCTGCCGTTGTTCAGATGCTCTCTATTTGTGGCAACACGATGTTTTGATTATTCAAAACCTCATTTTACCATATCTTAAAGAAGAATAAAAAAGAGGGTGGGGTTGGGAATTGACAGTGTAGCGTCCTATGGGCTAACAATGTTGTCCGCAGCCCTCGGCGACCCCTCGTGTGCTAGTTTTTACTTCCCTTTGATGTCTCGCTGTGTGACGTAATTGTTTATTGTAGTTCAGTCGAGAACTTACTATATCATTCATGTCGGAGTAGTTACGATAGGTTGGCCTTGGAAGAGACGCAATTCAGTGACGTGTCTAAGTGCGATTAGGTGGCCTTCATGCATCCCGTAGTTTCTGGATTCCCCATTCGTGAACGTTCTATCTGGATGGGTATATAAAGGATAGCAAGCGAGTGAGTGTCTGTGTAAGATACAGTTATTCCGCATGTGGGCAAGATCCAGTCAGTCTGTGTGTGTGCAAGACCAGATTTAAGTTTTTGTAGGTAGACCTGCGTGCCTTCCCCATAAGTAAAAGTTGTGAGATATCCAGCGTTCATCTACAGTTACTAAAAGTTAATGTTAATCGTTCATCGGATCCTGTTTTCATTTACTTCTACAACGGTTCGAGACAGTTTCGTTTTTAAGGGGTAGCAGTTCAGATCACCTGACTCTCCCTATCACAATGTGCTGAAATTTACATCAACTGTTACAGACAGATATCTTGACAGTAACCTTGAGTTTAGTGAGAAACTTGGAGTTGGAATCCAAAGAAGAGCCATTCCCAATTCCAAGATGAAAGCCGAGGTACTAGAAAGACTTTCTGAAACTTCACGACAAGAGGCTTGAGTTTATCAGAGATATCTAGCTCAAGAAATTACGCATACATGCCGGTATGCCTTTTGAGCATTACAACAATAAATGACTAGGCGATTTCAAGTCATTTTAGGAGTCGTGCCATTTCTCAATGCGAGGAGGAAAGACAGTCACTCAATGATGTGGCGTCATGCCTTAAATGCCTTTCATGAAGGTCGCAAGAAAAAATGTCAGACATTATAATTCTGTCCATTACCTTCTCTGGAAATTTTTTGGGTTGATTTTGCAACGGGACGAATTTCAATTACATTTCAGTGCACTAAACAGCAAAGCAGTTAGTGTCTGGAGCAGTTGCTGTCTTTATTGTTCTTTGACGCTTTCAGTGGCCGTGGCAGCACTTCCACTTTCCTTGGCAAAGGCAAGAAAAGAGCTTGGGTAGCCTGGAGCTCATCTCCTCTAAGCCCTATACAAGTATTTCAAAATCTGTCACATTGCTTTCTGGTGTGGCGAAAGAAAATATATCACTGGTAGAATAGTTTGGTTAATTTAAGTGCTTTCCGGATTGTATACTGCTGCCCGTCCAATTCCTCTGAAATTAATCTTCGCCAGTATAACTTTCGATAGTTTGATCCGTCTCTGGCAAATTTCCTAGGACAGTTTTATGTCTGCCAATTTCGATTCTTGTGTGGAATTGTTAGCTTACGACCATTTTCTTACCTGCCTCGGAAAAGACCAAAATGTCTGGCAGCAGGCATAAGTCCCTGACAGACTGAAGGTCTTCATTCAGTTGTGGGTATGTCGACCGGTATTTTCCAGTTTGCAGCATTCTCGATTTAAGCTGGTCTGGTCTTAATTTGAATGGGAATATTCTTTGACCGATCCATACATCGTCACAGTTTTGGTTTCTGTAATGATCAATAGTCTGTTGGATGGTCACTTCACTTATCTTAAAGGTCAGAGCATAATGTTTTGTTAATTATCATTAGATTTTACACGTTACGATACTAATAAAACATTTGTAGTCTTCCAGAATGTGACACATTTTAGCGTTTGTCAAAAGTGGTCATTCTGGTTAGTTAGGCGGCCTGTGGTCAGTCTGACCACTGACAACGGATTTGTAAGCACATATTGCTCACTTTCGATTTCAAATCTTAATATCTAGTATGGAAAGTAACACTAATTCACAGCTTTGGGGTCGTAATGACCACGGGTCAGTTTGAGGGTCACTATGGAAAGTTAAATGGTCATTAAAAATTAAAAAGACGGTGGAGCATCACTGTGGTTATTAAAATCTTAAAAAAATATATAAAAATTTACCGTTCTTTCCTTTTCGATAGCCCTAAATCGATGTCATTCAAAATGCAAAGAAATATGGAGGAAATATAGGACATTTTGAGGTTGTCGGTGTCACCTGGCGAGGTGATTCTGTATCGGTAACGATTTGTGTGTCCATCATCTACAGTTGTGCTCAATTTTTGTCCTAACTGTCTCTACTATTATTTTTCCCAAACTGCACTTATTGCTGCACCCCAAACAAATAGTCGTGCAAATGAAGTGTAAAATAACTTTGCCTGAAGTCGTTCATCAGAAACACGCACACTGTTTATCAGTTTTGCCGGATTGTTTCTGGCCATACATTTATCCGAACTCATCCAGTTAAGTGCTTTTGCGGAGACATCACAAGTCTTTAATTTTTATTGAAGTAAAGAATACACGTTAGTTTTAGTGGTACTATGCTCAATTTGAAAGACACATACTTTTATGACGCAAGTTTACTTATTCCCACACAAATCAGTTTTGAAAAAGAATTTGTTGTCAAGACAAAATAGAAAGAAGAGATAGTGTGTACAAAGTTTTTCATCGATTTTCATCTATCAGTTCTCAAGACATTGACATTTTAGACGAGCCACGAATTTTGAGACGCACTAATTATTAGAGTCCATACTAACAGAACACAACAAGTGCTCACTATGTTTCAATTTTTTTTCAATGGAAACCTTGCCCTCCTAATTTGCCTGGCCTCGAGGCATCATAGGGTGCCCAGTAACTTGACCTACTTCCCATTATAGACTATCTGCACAGCTCTATGGATGAACTTTATTATCCCACGAAGGAAGTCCACATTCACAGGACATTTAAGAGTACACACATGATGCACACATCTTACGCATCATTAAATAAACATAATCATAACCCAGTTCCAGGCGTAACACATGAAGCAGCATGGCATGGAACCTCAGAAAAACGTGGCACACTTCTAACTACATTACCTCGTTGAGGCGAACTGCATGTGGTAAAAATGATCTTCTGCATTTTTTTTACATCGATGTGTATTATTCTATTCCTGGTACATCATGAAATGGCACAAGTTTGAAGGACCCAGTTTTGAAAACTGTTTTATTTGAAATGTGTTCCTTATCAAAATACGTTTATATCCAGTTGCAAAAGTGGACAGTTGAAAAATGTTGTTCTTCTCCTTGGGCCTTAATCAATAGAACAGAAAAAAAATATAAAAAGAGTAAATTCCTTCACTTCCAAACAGTCGAAGAATATCTGGCAAAATTATAACAATGATAGTAATAGTAATAATAACTATGCACGGTAGTGCCAATACAAATGTGCCGCTTCAGGACAAGCCAATGAAAAGAATCAGGCTGTCGTCCAGAACAGATGGTGTCCAAAACTGACATTTCGAGAGCATCTGTCAATTCTTTACAGCTGAAATGTTATAAACCCTTCGACATAAACGTATCTCGAGATTATGTGAAAGTTTACAACATAGATAGTTATAGAGATTAAGGAAGACAGTTAGAAAAACCAAAGTTTTTGCTCTAACCGGAAAATCGGCAAAATTTGGACATAATCAGTTTCCTCTCCATCGACAGCTTCAAATTCTCTGTCCATTCTTTTAGCATTTGTCAAAAGTGGGCATTTTGGTCAGTTGTGTGGCCTGTAGTCAGTCTGGCCACTGACAACGGATATGTGAGAACATATTGCTCATTTTCAATTTCAAAGCTGAATGTCCAATACGCAAAAAAAAAAAAACAACCAAAGATTCGCTGGCCCAATGATAGCAGGTCAGTTTTAGGGTCACTAGGGAAAGTGAAAGGTCATTACAAAATGACCGTGGACAATCGCTGTAGCTATTAATTTTTTTCAAATGTAACCCCCCCCTCCCCCTCCTCCCCCGTTCACTTTTTCTTGTCCTGAATCGGTGTAATTCAAAAATACAAAAATGTAGTGGAAGTTAGGGGTCATTTTGAGGTGGTCAGTGTCGTCTGGCTGGCGGTTCTATATCGGTAATGTTTTGTATGCCAATCTTCTACAGCTGAGCACAGTTTGTTCTCTTTATCACGAAAGCCACCATTTGTGTCCTAACTGATTCTACTATTTGATGTTCCTGACAGAGTTCCAGCGATAAACAATGTTTGGCATATGCAACACTTCGACTCTCGTCTTTGCCATCCTCAATTTGGGTGGAGTGTCATACCTGGCGATCACCTATTTCTTCCAGGGCTATCAGTGAGTAAAATTTCCACCCGATTATCCAAGGCTGGCCATAGATGGGACGGAGGGGACGATGGCCCTAGGCCGTACTGCCGGCCCCTCGCCCCTACAAGGAGGAAATAATGAAAACATTAGTTTCTCTAATTATTACTTTTTTTTAATGCAAACATTGTTAATTTCGCTATACACGTTCAACTTCCATCATCAATAGTGGGTGAAAGTGAAGTATACTGAACGTAAATAAATAAATGTTAAATATCAGTAAGTGTTCATGTGGCCAGAATGTCTTCTGGGATAAACATGATCGTCTGGCCAGGTTATCCTTCGAGGTATGAACTGCCAACTGGCGAGAAGAAGAGCCCTTTTCTTTTATTAATATATTCTAGCAAATGGCCTGCTCCAAAATGTCAATAAACAGGAAAATTAACAAAAATAATAATTAAAAAAAAAACTATAGCCAAAAATACATTGCGACCCCTCCATTACCTTTCACCTCCTTCTTCATTCTTTCGTTTTAGTATTTAAACACGTTCAGTTGTGAAGTTTCATTCCCAATCCATTTATTTTCTCAGTTCATTTTATTTTTTTCTGTTTTCTTGTTCAATTTCTGCCTCATGCACCTGTTATGTGTGTATGTCTGTGTATGCATGTATGTCTAGCATAGCAGTGTATGAAATAGATTGTGCGTGAGAGAGACAGTGAGAAGGAGAGGAGGAAAGAGTGTGTGTGTGTGAGTTGCAGATAGAGAGAACAAGACTTTCTGCGAAGTGATAAGGGCAAATTTTTTGTTGTTGATTGGCGCTATATGAATGATCTTCATTATTATTGTTATTATTATTATTGTTATCATTGTTATTGTTATCTCGTATTCTTAATATGCTTCCGTTTTCTCGCCTTTCAGAATGATGCCCAAACCCTTTGTAGGGCAGACAGAGTACAACAACTTAGTGGCCAGGAAAGAAGTCTCGAATTTCGAAATGACAACGAAAATGCGAAATAAAACGAAAATCCAAACGAAATCACAGTCAGTAAAGAAAAATCAAACAAATATACCCGTTAACGCAAGGAACTTACCAGGCTGCGCTGACAAAAAAGGACCTTTGTTTTTAAAAGTTCCGACCGATGAAGGAAGGCTGGGAAATCAGATGTTCAGATATGCGAGTGTCCTTGGTATGGCAAGAACGATGGGCAGAGACATGTTTATCACGCAAGGAAATCCTTTAGAATTGGCCTTCAAGATCACACACCACGCTGAACCCATCAAAACTGAAAGGTCAAAGTTTATAATTATTCTCTTTATTGCCATCGAATCTTTCTACAAACTTTAATATTTTGCCAATTGTTACATTTTATTTTGGGCCAGACGAGCACTAGAGGATTGGGATCGCTGACTAATAGGGATGGTGACGTCACGGCAGTGTGTCAGTGAGACACCGCCCACAAGCTGATCTTATTGAAACTCAGTGTCGTGACGTCACCATCCAAATAGTTGAACGATCGAAATCTGCTGTTGCGCTCCTGGCTGTAAGTACATTTGCATGCTATTTAGGCAACGTAGCCAAGTTATTCATCATTGGCCTTTTTTCTTTGACCACTATTTGGCCAACCTCGAAAAACATGAATATAACCATTTCGCCAACGAAAACTTTATATTGGCGGGCTACCCAGTTGTAATGTACCTGCTAACCGTAATGCCAGTCGCACACGAGTGATTTTTTAGTTACCGAGGCCAAAAAATTATTTAGTTACCGATAATTAAAGTTACCTGTCACTTAGAGATTAAAGAAAAGATCACCTTCATGCGCTCCGAAAAGGAGGGTCGTTTGTTCTATTCAGGTAACCGAACAGTTTCTCAGACTGGGCAACAAAAAAAACTCCCACATGTGCTCCTGGTCCAAGGGTGCCCCTAGAGAGAAAGCCGAAGGCAGCCGCCGAGACAATAGGTACTTTAAGCTTTGTGAATGAACAGCTATGAGCTTCGGTAACCCACAAAGACAACCTTACTGCAGATGGGGTGCCGATTGCGGTAAGTAGCTTCAGACAGTACGTATACAGAGATCTCACTTCCGTCAAATCACGAAACTAGGTCTCGGCGGTAGCAAGAATCGAAGAGACCGACTTCACCAAAGACGGTGTGCATATCTGTTTACTTTGGTTTGTCCATATTTTGGGGTTGATTGAAACTATTTAGAGCCTTTTGTAAGTTTCTTACTACCTTTGGAAATGCACAAACGGGTACTGTTTACCGCAGCGACCTACATGCCAACAGTGCTTTCGCGGAGTCTCCACGCCATGTCTCGCGATGCAAACCGACCAATAGTGATTGCTCTCTGTTTAAACATACTCTCTGGTAGCTCTAAGTTTCGGCACATTTTTTGGAATGGCAAGTGAATTTTTAAGTCAGCTTTTCGGTTGCCTACTGTGTAGACGGGTACGTGCAGTTTGTCCGTTGAACCACAGGCAGGAAATACATCGACGCAGTTTCAAGAGGCCCATCTTGGCACACAAGGGAGCAGCATTTTCTCTCTGTGTGTGATCAGCGATATTGACGTTGACTTATACGCGCCCATTTCTGGTGCGCTTTTCCCTTGGGGTCACACTGCACTAGTACGTTTTAAGAGTGGAAAAAGGACCGGGGAACTATGGGAAGAATTCTCCTGGTATTCCGTTTTTTGCTTTCCGATTGCGAAGGAACAACTTTGGATAAGATGGCACGAGTAGGAATACTTCCTTCTACTCGTGTAGCGGTTCAAGGCGATAGAGGCAGCAGCAAAGAAAACCAGGAAAATGATGTTTTAGTCAAGCGAGATCTCTGTGCTGCTACAGTAAGTAGCTGCGAAGTTTGAGACTCTAACATGCAAATTGTCGAATGACAATACATGTATAACAAAGAGGCGCGGAAGCGGATAGCACATGCTGTCAACGAGGTGGATGTGATGGCACCCGACCAAACAGTGGGGGAAATAAAAAAGAAATGGAATGTGAGTAGTCCACGACGGTTTAGTGAAATACAACAGCTGAAATATGTCACTGTGATGAGATTTTTTTTTTATGGCCATCTTTCTTTCATTGATTAATTTGAGTTAAAAAAAATAATAATCCTTTCACTTATAGGACACAAATGCATGATTTGATTCTCGATCTAGGAATTTAGATCTAAATCGTGATATTAGATTTAGGCCTACATGTAAAGTAGTTTTTGGGAGAGTACAATGAGTTATAGAATTTCAGTCGGGCACATATGTTATGTTCTGAGTGTTATTTCAGGTGTGAAAGTCATGTCAGGCCAGAGTTTTCTGCTATTGTATGACAGTACACAATACAGCCTGCTACTGTCACCCCCACTGTCTTGTGGGTCATCTCGGGAGAGAGGAAGACTAGGGGAAGGTAACCCTGAATACAAATACCACACTGCCTTGTGTGTTGCTATGATAGCAAAGGCTATGGGAGTAAACCCAGACAGAAAATCAGGAGTGGAGACCCGAAGGTGGTTGTCAGGGAGAACTGCATCAAACTGGCTTCCAGCATCTCCTGCAGCCGGACTAGTTCCAAATGTATTGACCTGGTCTCTCCCTTGGGTTTAACTAGAATGGCAGAGAGAGGGGTGGTGCCTCTGGGCAAAGCACCATCTCTTAAAAATAGCCCAGGCAAGGCAGCAAAACGAGGAGGCGTTTGCTCGGGCTTGGCAAGCGTCTGTCTCTCCTCTATAAGCCCACCCATTTCCGATTTGGAGAGGACACTCCAGCCATCCGTTACGGATGGGCACAACACGGGAGGTGGCAGTTACCGGTGATAAGCTCAATCCATTTGGCGTACGGATGAGCGCCAGGGGTCCCCTCTGTCGGTGGGAGCGGCTTTTCAGCTGCATTGATCAACTACCGCCCGCCGTAACCTGGGCAGCCCCCAGGCAGTTGGGTGTTGTTCCGCCACGTCAGCCTGCTTCATAAGGTGGTTGGAGCTAGACCAAAAGTCAAAAAGCTGACGTAAAGTGTGCACCTGGCAAAAACAGAAAAATACTAAAACTTGGTACCTGGAACGTCAGAACAATGCGCCCAGGCTTGCAACAGCAAGATCTCACTAATATTGACTCCATCAGGAAATCCCAAATTATTGATCGAGAACTTCAGCTACTAAACATCGACATCGCTGCCCTTCAAGAAACTCGACTTCCCGACTCCGGGTCAGTCAAAGAAGAAAACTACACCTTCTTCTGGCAGGGCCTTAGAAGCGAACAGCCGAGAATCCACGGCGTGGGCTTCGCCGTAAAAAACTCCCTTATCAATTCGATCGCAACTCCAATTGGAGTGTCAGAACGCATCATGACACTCAGACTGAACACCCGGTCTGGTTTTACCAACATTATCTGTGTCTATGCCCCAACACTTACCTCCTCTGACGAAACCAAAGACATTTTCTACGAGGCATTGCAGAGGACTCTCCACAACATCCCTCTCACCGAAGGCCTGCTAATTCTGGGTGACTTTAACGCTCGAGTGGGAGCAGATCACTCCGCATGGCCAAAGTGCATTGGGCACTTCGGCATTGGCAACATCAACGAAAACGGGCAGCGCCTTCTGGAGCTATGCTCCGTAAACTCATTATGTGTTACAAACACGTACTTTGACCTTAAGAGATGCCAAAGAACATCATGGCGCCATCCCAGGTCTGGCCATTGGCATCAATTAGATCTTATTCTCTCAAGGAGGAAGAGTTTGGGCTGTATAAAACTCGTTCCCTCCACAGTGCTGACTGTGACACCGACCATGCACTGGTAGTCAGCAAAATCAAAATTTCGGCCAAGAAAATATACAGATCAAAAGCCCCTTCAATCCCTAAGATCAATGTAACAGCAATCAGAGATGAATCAAATAGAAAGTCATTTGAAAAGTTATTTGCTGAAAGCATGGATAATGTCACCCAATGCGACTCGGTAGATGAAACATGGAACACTCTCAGTTCAAAAATTCATGACTGTGCCATCAAGTCTTTTGGACAGCATAAAGTTTCAAACAACGACTGGGTAGCCCAGAACAGCGAAATTCTCCTACCTCTCATTGAGCAAAAGAAATCTGCTTTCAATGAGTATAACAAAAATTGCAATCAGAGTACAAAAACTTGTTTGAAAAATGCAAAAGCTAAACTTCAGCTGGAGGTAAGACGTTGCGCCAACAAATACTGGACAGACTTGTGTAACAGCATACAAGAGGCAAATGAAAAGGGAGATATGAAAACCGCCTTTAGTCAGATGAAAGTAGCCCTTGGGCCAATCATCACCAAAAGCGCCCCACTTAAGTCTGTAAATGGTGAACCCATCACAGATAAAAATGAACAACTGAATAGGTGGGTAGAGCAGTACTCTCTGTTGTATTCAACTGAGAAAAATATTCCACCAGATTTTGAGGAACACCTCCAAAAACTGCCAATAATGGCCGAACTTGACGCTGAACCTTCCTTAGTCGAGCTTTCCAATGCAATCGACCACCTGTCTGCTGGAAAAGCCACAGGAAGTGACAACATTCCTGCAGAGGTATTAAAAGACCTAAAAGGCCCACTTTTACCACACCTGTATAATCTGTTACTGCAGTGTTGGAAAGAAGGCGTGATACCACATGATATGAGAGACGCCAAAATTGTCACACTTTACAAGAACAAAGGAGACAAAGGCGACTGCAACAACTATCGAGGCATATACCTCCTCAGCATTACTGGAAAGGCTTTTGCTCGCGTCATCCTCTGCCGCCTTCAACAACTGGCGGAAAAAGTCTTACCAGAAACACAATGTGGCTTTCGAAGCAAACGATCAACTATTGACATGATATTTGCACTTCGGCAAATCCAAGAAAAATGTACAGAACAAAACAGGCCGCTTATAACATGCTTTGTGGACCTAACAAAGGCTTTCGACACCGTAAGCCGATCTGGCCTGTATGCAGTCCTTAAATCCATAGGCTGTCCACCAACATTGCTAAAACTTATTGCATCCTTCCACACTGACATGAGGGCATGTGTCAACTTTGAGGGCTGCACATCCAATTCATTTGCTGTAAACAGCGGTGTGAAGCAGGGATGTGTTCTTGCTCCTACCTTATTTGGTATATATTTTGCAGCCCTACTCAAGAATGCCTTTGGTCAATGTTCAGGTGGAGTACTTATTAACACCAGAGTGGACGGCTCCATTTTTAATGTTGCCAGACTAAAAGCAAAATCTCGTACAGAGCATATTATGTTACAAGAGCTCCTCTTCGCAGATGATGCTGCAATCGTGGCCCACGATGAAACCACGCTCCAGGCTCTCATCAATAGCCTTGCCAAAGCCTGTGACAAATTCATGCTAAAGATCAGTGTCTCAAAAACTGTAGTTTTGACACAAGGCTTGAGAAACTCCAACCCAATCATGCTGAATGGCTCTCCTCTGGAGCAAGTGGGAAAATTCTGCTACCTAGGCTCAACCATCAGTGGTAGCACAGACATAACAACTGAAATAAATGCCAGAATAGGAAAGGCGGCCACAGCTTTTGGCAAACTCTCAAAAAGGGTGTGGAACAATAGCAAGCTGACCATCAAAACAAAGGTACTCGTGTACCAAACTTGCGTCCTAAGCACCCTGCTGTATGGCTCAGAGACATGGACCACCTACTCCAAACATGAAAGATCCCTCAACTCCTTCCACCTGCGCTGCCTACGCAAAATTCTCAAGATCAAGTGGCAAGACAGGATCTCAAATATCGAAGTTCTGAGCCGAGCCAACATTCCATCAACTCAGGCTCTCCTAGGCAAAAAAAGACTGCGGTGGCTTGGACATCTCCACCGTATGGAAAATGATCGCATCCCCAGACAAATTCTCTACGGGGAACTTGCTACTGGCAACCGACCCATAGGTAGGCCACATCTGCGATTCAAAGACACTTGCAAGGTCACGATGAAAGCATTCAACATCGACCCCAATGAATGGGAGAACCTTGCAAGTGATCGAAGCAGATGGAGACAAAAATTGCGCAGTGGCACGCTCGCAATAGACTTCAAGGCAAAAGAAACATACCTGACAAAACGACAGAGGCGGAATGAAAACACTCGCCAAAGTGAACCCAAAAGACTGACCTGCAATCACTGCCATCGCACTCTCGGGTCAAACATTGGTAGAATAAGCCACGAGAGAAGCTGTCAGTCAAAGTGAAAGTGAATATTCTAGCTGCTAAGACCGTCTGTAAAGACGCTAAAGGCCATATATTTACCCAGTCCTGCATTTACTATAAAAACATCCATCTATAAAACGAACTTGCCCCCTTCCCCCCTTGGCACTGCCTCCGTGCGACTTCCCGCTCACGATTGCTCCTAAAGTCGCGTTCTTGTAGTATCCTATCATGAAAGTCATATATGGAACTCTTGCTATAAATCTAATTATAAGGACATTGCTCTGATATTTTATTTTCCAGTTTTTGATGCAGTTCTTCGGACTTTCTTATAAGAAGAAGGAACACATCGAGAGATCTAGGTAAATCTGCATTTACGAATAACGGTGTGAAATTGCCAACGACTCATTTCTCTTCAAATTCCTTATTTGTTATATACAATTTTTTTTGTAGGCCTCGCGTTTTTCGCAGGCATCTGTGAATAAGATCAAAGTCTTATTCGCAGATGGATTTTGGATTTTGTGATTTTATTTAGGAAGAGCCCTTTTAGATCACAATTCTGGCGTTTTTTGTTGAATAATTAGGCTTTTCACTCGGTAAGGTGGGACAATTTGGATTAACGCCCAAGACAGACTATACACGGTATACCATGTCGTGGGTAACGTGTTTCTTGCGGTGATGATGCACCACAGGTCGGCTTTTTTTTTTAAGCGATACTAATCGGTTATCGTGCCCCCGGTAGTAAAAGAGAGACCATTGCTTTGTGTAACGCTTAGGTTCCCCGGTGGCCTGCTAAGTGAACTCGCCTGCCGAGTTGGTAAGGGGGTTCGAATCTCCGCAAGAGCTGACGTTTTTGTTTTTTTCCCTATCTTTTTTCTGCTTTTTCCTCCACTAATCATCGTTGCTTTGCTCCGGAGTATAAAATTGTGAAAAGGATTTTTTTCTTTTTTAGATGATATTAGCCAATTTTGTCAGGTGTGAAATCACAGAGAAAGTCAGACAGAGCAAATAAAAAAGAAATAAACTTCCAAGCAAACAAAAAAAGTAATAAAACAAGGCATGACAAATAGGTGAGACAGAAGACCCCTAAAATAAACTTGTATTTTCAGTAAATACAGACTAGATCCAGGTTACCGTAGAAAGAGATGAAATGTTCAGTTCACACTGACTAAAAGAAATCATTTACATGCTTAAAATTTGATTGACATTTTTTTTTCTCTAAATAGCAACTGTCCCGATCAATGAACAGGAATAAAAAAAATAATGAACAGGAATAAATAAAAGAAATAATCTGGAGAACACTAGTAATGATCAGTTTCATCACGACATCAATTTTGCAAAATCCTTTGAAAAAAAAAAAGGTTCATAATGCTGAGAAGTACTAGGTTTAAAAAACAACAACAACAAAAAACAGTTCCAGCGCTGGATTGAACCCATAGTCTCCGATTGATAACCGTAGATACTAGTCATTGCGCCACCGCAGAACGCGCTAGGCTGGAGGAACTTTTCCATAGTAGACATCCCAAAATCGAGTAACCTCCATCTGCGAATAAGATCGGGAATAAGCACTTCGTTTAGGAAATAAAAATGAATGAGACAAGATATTACTATCAGGTATTAGTTAAAGTACAATTATACATCAAATTAAAAATTGGCATGAATATCATTTTCTGCACGGCTTCGTCATTTTGTTCCATACAGTTTGTTCCCAGCTTGTTTAATCTTATCAAAGTTTTGAAAAAAGTAGTTCAGTTGGTATCAATATTGCTTCTTGACATATATAACCACAAATCTTAATTTACTAGTTGCAGATACTTAGTTGATCTAAGAAATGATTTGTAAAGAAAGTATGAAGCCATCCTAAACTGTAAAGCCTACTTCATTTTAAAAAACATTTACTTATTGTTTGTTTATCCAGGTTTTGAAAGGTGCAGCCATCAAGTATAAAGCTGACGCAGCAGGGACTGGTGGTGGTGGGCCTCCCAGAGTGCCATCATATTTTGACACGTTGATGGACACCATAGGGGGCAAGAAAGCTCTTTGATATTGGCATCATAGGTAAGTTGTGTTGTCTGCAGAGGTTTTGTTTTGAGTATACAGGTTATTTTTGTATTACAGATCGGAATCTTCATGCAATTTTCTAAATATCAGTTACATAGTACATTTTTGACAGTGCCAGCTTTGAATAGAGGATTTGATGTGCTTTCAGGCAGCTACTAGTGGTCTTAGAATAGTTCATCATAATTTGGCTTTTGTTATGTTTTTCACAAAGAATATCCTGGGATTTTTAAAATAGTAATTTATATTTGTGTGCATGATATAGGTATCGATACCTTCTAGGGAATTGTTCTCTAGTTGGTCCAGTTATTTCCAGTCTTTATATAATTCCATCTAAGGAGATACACCATGTATTGCAAAGTCATCTGAATTTTATTTCAATTTTTGAAAATCAGAAATTAACTTGATATTTCAAAATAATTATATGTACAGTATATACAAAGTTACAATGATGCAGAGAAAATAGCTGGAAAAGAACACACAGAGAAAAAAACAACAACATATTAATAACCCAATGAACATACTTGTTGTACTCTTCCATCATCCATAATCTAACCCAACAAAAACTAAATATTCCACAAACTAAATGTACACCAATTTCCGTTCAAATGGTGAATTTCACCTGTCAAGATACACTTGGAATTTTATAAAAAGCTAACGAGTATCTAGTAATATACAATGATAAACACTGAGAAGACCAAATCAACTTGTTTAAACTTGAAAATAAGAGAAATTTCAATGTCAGAATCATCAGCCTGGAATAATATACTTGATAAAGATGTAAGAGTGAATGTAAAATGACATTGTACTGTTAGTAGGCCTACACATCAATCTAGAATGTATATGCAGCACTAGTGTATTTATATATCAAGTCTATATAATATTTAAAAAACACGTTGGTTTGTGTTGTTTATAGATTGTTATTTGAATTTAACAGTCATCAGAAAATGCATGCACTACATACATGTAAATGATTAATATTAAGCTGTTTCTCTACAAGTTCAACGTTGCACTAACATCTTATTTATTGTATTTCTGCAGAAATTTGGTAATAACATCTGATTTCTGACATAAATGCCAAAGAAATGAATTACGTTTCTCTTTATTTTCAGAACCTTTTGCAACCAGCTGACCCAAGTCGATGACAACCAATTAATTGATACAATGTGATAACAAAAAAGGCACCACTTTCGCCAATAGCAAACGGGCAAACACTATATCATGCAAGCTTACACATAAACAACACAACCTCACCTGTAGATGACCACACAGTTGTGTAAACAAACTCACACTCACAGACAGTTCCCTCACACTCACAGACAGTCCCCTCACACTCACAAACGGTTTTGTCCCCCTCACAGACTATTCGTTCACACTCACAGACAATTCCCTCACACTCACAGACAATTCCCTCACACTCACAGACTATTCCCTCACACTCACAGGCAGTTCAGTCACCCTCACAGACAATTCGACCACACTCACAGCCAAATCCCTCATACTCACAAACAATTCCCTCATACTCACAGACAGTTCCCTCACCCTCACAAACAATTCCCTCACACTCACAAACAGTTCACTGACACTCACAGACAGTTCCCTCACACTCACAGACAATTCCCTCAAACTCACAGACAGTTCCCCCACACTCACAAACAATTCCCTCACACTCACAAACAGTTCCCTGGCACTCACAGACAGTTCCCCCACACTCACAGACAGTTCCCTCACACTCACAGACAATTCCCTCAAACTCACAGACAGTTCCCTCACACTCACAGACAGTCCCTCATATTCATAGACATTTCATTCACAATCACAGACAATTCCCTTATATTCACAGACAGTTCCCTCATATTCACAGACAGTTCCCTCATACTCACAGACAGTTCCCTCACACTTACATTTACAGACAGTTCCCTCACACTTACATTTACAGACACTTCCCTCACACTTACACTCACAGAATGTTCCCTCACACTCACAACAAGTTCCCTCACATTCAAAGACAGTTCCCTCACAGTCACAGACAGTTCCCAATTCAAACCCACATGCATCCACACACAGATCAACAGGCATGTCAATGCAGAGGTAAAGGAAAATGGTTGCACCTGCTGCAAGGAATGGCGAGTTGTACAAAGAAGAAAACCTGTGGATATCATACCTGGAGGAAGAAATTAAGACAAAGCGAATGGAGCAGGAAAGAATAACAGAGGATATGAAAAAAAAAAAAAGGCAAACTTATTATAAAAAAACACTTGAGCAATTATGAAAAATTAAATGAATAAATTTATTTGTTGTGTAAGCACCATTGTTTGTTTTTTACTTATTGTAACTATAAATAGAAGTATGTTGCAGAATAATTTGCTGTAATCTGGTCCCTGACTGCCTGACCAGCCACACTTGAGGACCTCCCCTGACCAAAATCCAGCTGTTGGAGGTTGCTGGTTGTCTTGGTCATCACTAGTGTCGCCATCCGGCATGGGAAGATTTAAACACACTGCCTTATTGTGCAGTATGATGCAGCGGTATATGACTGCTACATCTGAGGATTTCCATTCGTAACTCCGTATGCAGACAGTGCCACCTTCGCTTCAATACTCCTGTACACCGTTCCACAGTGACTCGTGTTAATCGATGCGCATTGTTGAAGTTCTATTGTTGCCTTGTAATTTGGTCAGCATTCGGAGTCAACATCCATTCCTTTAGAGGATTTGCACTGTCCTCTAACACCATGCCATCCACCTTTCGCGGGCGAGCGTCCATGCCTCTGAAACAGGCCGATTCTCTTAGAATTCTGGCATCATGAAAGCTCCCAGGACTTGACGCCATACAGCCAATAATCTTGAGAGTGTTATCACACAATCTGAAATGAAATCCGTATACTCCTTACACTAAAAGTCTTGAATCGCAAATATAGAATCTATGAACTTGATATAGGGTTAAGTCCACCCAACAATGGCACACAGTTCTGCAAATTTATCAAAAGCAAATGAATTATAAAACCTGTATCCCGTATCCAACTTTGAAATTTTGACATTAAAATTTTAGTTTTATTTGGTTCGTTGATATAATAAGTTACTAAATGATATTCCTTCAAATCACAGACATATTTTGATTTCACTGTGATAGACCTATATGATGCATAATTTTTCAGAGATGCAAATTTCTGTAGACATAATCCTGGACCAACACGTCAGTTTAGAACTAAGATTACCATCTACTGCAACACGGCAATCAATCAATCGACCAAATCACAGGAGACATGCGTTTCTAAACGCAATATACCACAAATTGTCCTCTTACCTCTACAGACATTTCCGTTCAAGGGTCAACTATTGTTTTAGTAGCTTAAAATGTTTGGGTGCCTATGAAGGTGGAATCAGGATGACATATATTTAAATTTAAGAAAGGCTCATCCTGTAAAATGCCAGCTAAATCAGGCTATGAAACTGTTACATTACAACAAATACGACTGTCTCATTACAAAAAAAAAGAACAGAGCTGGTGATTCAACGTGTTGCAATTTTGGAAATTGTTTTCTCCAAAACTGCAGCCTGACTCACAGTTTCAAAAATTCTCAACTTAATTCTCTTAAGTGTCAAATCATCGAACCAAAATGCATTTGTATGACCGTTATGTTTGTAAGTTTCACTTTCAGGCAATATTTTTTTAGTAAAATCACTCTAAATGTTTAGATTGAGCGATTCCACGTGTACAATAAAATATATTTACCTGGACAATTACTGAGTGATAGTTATTGCGGTTGATATATACATCCTCATCTTCCCGGGGTGCTTGCATTTTGATGTGCATCCCATCAATCCATCCAAATATGCCTGGAGGTCCTGGCTTGCTATCGTCTGGAAAGCTGCCTTACTTCGCCGTGCTGTTTCATGGGATGGTGGACTTACACATCGAGGCATTATGGCAATCAATAGTCTAATATTTCATGAAACATGTATGCCAACAAATTATTCCCACATTATCGCTTACATAGGCAGAGTGAGACTTTAGGTAAAATAAGCTGCACAAAAGGACCAGTAAGATTTCCTTAGAGCTAACTTTTAGTCATAGTCCAGTCCTTTCAGATGGTGACTGAGGACTGCATTGAAAAACAGATTTGGAGGTGATTTTCATCCCTGTACGATATTTGAAGTTTGGCCTTTTGGAGCAGTTGGTAAAGAACAATTAAAGCTACTCATCCTTCACATTATCCCCCTGAAAATCATATACTGATTTATATCTATGTGGTATTTTCATCCACTCCAAAACATGTATGCAAACTTAACTATATTTATAGTAGAGCTGTCTACATGTGTGATTGGGTATGAGAGAGGAATTAAATCTAGATCCATTTAGATCTCATGCACCGTTTCGTGTGAAGTTACCACTTTTTTACAGTTAAGATGTCACAAGAAATAGCAATAGTAGTCCTTAGTGATTTCCGTTGATTCAACATGGCAGGTGCGGACACATTGCACTTGGAGGGGGAAAAACAGCCACCTTAAAGATAATGTAACTTCCTATAGAACATTACTCATTTTATTGTTCTGATTTATGTATTATTTGGAAGAACAGCATCTCCTTGAGCAGCCTGGTATCATGTTTTGCTTTTTATATAAAATTTTCCTTGAACTTTAGACCATTGAAGTTATGATCCAATATTGGACACCTATGCACGAGAGAAGGCAATTGTTTTCTATTCAAGCTGTGGCTGAACCTAAGGGCATTAATATTGTTTTTATTAGGTTTGTATTTATTTATTGGTTCTATATTCCTCCCTCTTACTTTAATCTACAGTTTTCATCAACATTTTTTGGCTTCATTTATGTGTACATCCAAAGTCAGATCTCATAGAAGGAAGAATTGTCCGCTTCTTCCAAGTAATACCTCACCCTACTTTTTCTTCGAGTGGTTACAGGCATTTATCTGAGCATTTATTAACTGTTTTGCCTATTTTAGCTTTCTTCAGATTCACAGTCAATGAGGCCTTTAGTATGACAGATGAATATTTGTGTAGGGATAGGTAAGATTTTGACGCATTCAGCAGCTACATAGAGCCTCCAGACTACCAGGTGATAGCTGTCGAAGACAGTGCAGATGAAGACGGAGTCATTGACGGTGTTTCACAAACCAGCTGCTTGCCCTTTGCACTGTAACTATTTCATCTGTAAAGCATGGTGAGAGCATAGTGATTGGTGAAGAGGATGGACGTGATGACAAAGCAGGTGCCTCAACGACTACCACATAAAAATGTTGTGTCTCAACAATCCAGATGACTACGTCTGTCACGAGCAGAGTTAGGGTCTTGGGGATGTTACGACTGCACGAGAGGCAGCTAACTCACACTCGGACACAGCCACACAAGAAAAGTATTAAATAACTAGAACGTATATATGTCAGGCCGGTCAGGCCATAGTTTACATAAATATTAATAACAAAACAAAAGACAATAGGGGTATATATTCAAACCAAAAAAAAAACTCTAATTAATAACTTAACCAATGATATTCATGTAACTATGGAGGTACTGCAATCAATAGCAAATAGGTATATTATACGAAACTAGATATCAATTTAAAGTGACAGTTGAGTCGCCACTGGCCGGTCGCCAGGCAAACTCTCCATAAATCATATGGGCTTAAATGTTAGGAGAGCCCAGTACGTTCAAAGCCTACAGAAGCACTCTTCGGCATGTAGGTAATTTAAGCAGTTGCCAAAAGACTATATTTTATGCACAATCACTATTCAATTCATCAACAATGTGCTATATTATTCTAATCATACTATGGCAATAGATCTATGATACAGGACACTCGTGGTCGAGTGCCAGCTGGGGTTTCCTTAGTCTTCCTATGAGGCTGTAGTTCTCTCTCTATCTCCGATCTCTATTATGCTTGAATAAATAAGATATATTACCATTGCTCACGCCTACTGGTAGGCGCGAACATCAATATAGCGCAGCGTGGGCTTTCAAAGGTCAGCCCACTCAGACCTTTCTTTCTAGAGCTCAGTCAGTCCGTTAGCAAGGACTTCTTGTCTTCAAAGCACACAGTTCAGGTACTGGTCAACCGGAGATACTTCACGACACGATGCTTCTGCTCGTCTGTATTCACCTAATCTGAACGTTACACGATGTTATATACTATCTAACTACCCAGCGTGCTAGTCCGCTGGCCCAATTAGTTCAGCTATCTCATAGGTCGAAACCTCCCACCATTTTAATTGTAGTAATACGTCTGCACTATTCTACCAGCCAGTTAACGTGCAAAAACTTGTCTAGTCATACTTAACAATGTCAACTGTCCCCACCTTGTTTCACCCCTACTCCATTACTTATTAATCACGAACATTAAAACCGACAAGCGTGAATCTAACAGTTTAACTTTACATTTATTTACTCACCAACTATAATTTGGCGAGGACCGTTCAAGGCCACCAGCCAATTTCTCATGGCCCTGGTAAAACAACAACAACTCAATCTCTGCGTGAGTTTTAACAACATCTGAATCATGACACATCCCCCACCCCAGTTAAAATTTGCAATTTTAACGATATAAATGATTATCGTAAGGGGAAGGCATGAGTCGAGAAATTGCTCGAAAGGTTAACTTAACTAAGAATACTAGGTAATAACTAAGACTAGTACTAAAGTTGAAAAAAAAAAACCTACAGGACCTGTATCCTTGATGGACAAAACTTCATGAAAATCTTAAGGTTCCGTCCAAAAGTATATATCTCTCTGAGGATTAAATCTTACCTCTAAATACGTAGACATTAACAATCATAACTCTAAAATTTTAGAGTACAACACTGATCCTGTGCGAATGTCATCAGGAATGCATACATACAATGAATAATACTCAAGAAAAGATAACTATAGTAGCATCGATGGCATTAGTGGATCTGGACTCCTGGTCTGCCATGACTTCTCGTCCTCGACCCTGGGCAACAACGTCTGGTGTGGCCAAAATACGGGTCGACGTCAGTAAAATAGCTGTTGGATCAAAGGAAAGCAAAGGGGTAGGTGAAAAGTGTTCACAATGGGTGAACAATATGTGATACCATCCCTCGGTCTCTGAATGTGGTGCTAATCAGTATCCAACGCCAATACATATGACAGACTAAAATACAACAAGATTAAGGTAACCGTGATAATAGGTCGGCATGGACATTATCTCCACCAGGAATGGCCTTTATAATGAAGCGGTATTCCTGAAGGGCCAGACTCCATCTGGTCAAACGAGCTTTCTTGGCTCGGTTCGATTTTAAAAATAACAACGGTTTATGGTCTGTCTCGATGACGAATTCTGTCATAAGTAGGTAGCGGGAAAACGCGTCTACGGCGTATACAATCGCCAGGCATTCTCGCTCTATAATAGCGTATCTCTGCTCTCTCGGAAGTAATTTCCGGCTAGCGTACATACAAGGGCGCAATAAGTCATCTCTTTCCTGAAGCAAAACAGCTCCAATTCCTTGGTCCGACGCGTCAGTTCGGACGGTGAAGGTGCGCCTAATATTCGGTAGGATAAGCAGCGGCGAACTGGAGAACAGTTGCTGCACTGTCGCGAGCGCGGTGGCGCACTGCGTATTCCAGGTAATTTTGTTGGGTCTGTCTTTTCTTGTAAGATCGGATAACGGGGCCGTAAGGGCCGAAAAATTAGGAACGAAATTCCGATAATAGCTTAAGAAGCCTAACAGGCTACGAACCTGCTTCTTAGTATGAGGAGCCTGGAGTTTTAAAATCTTACTTATCTTAGTGTCGTCCGGTGTTTGGACGCCTTTGGCGGTAGTATGTCCCAGAAAGTTAATCTGCGTATAACCCAGGAAGACTTTGCTAGGCTTAGCTGTAAGCCCGGCATCTCGAAGTTTACTAAGCACTTGACGAAGTGCTTCTAAGTGGCCTTTCCAATCCGTATGGAAAGCGCAAATGTCGTCAAAGTAGCTTAGGACGCATGGTGTCTGCTGCAATAGGATGTTCATCATCCTCGCAAATGTCGCTGGTGCCGTTACGAGACCGAATGGCATGAATCTCCATTGCATGAGACCCATAGGGGTCTGAAACGCTGTGTACTGTTTACTGGCCTCTTCCATTGGGATTTGCCAGTAGCCTTTAGCCAAATCTATTTTCGAAAACGCGGACGACTCGGCCAATCGCGCAAATAGATCTTCCTGATTCGGGATAGGTTCAGCATCGTAAATGGTTAGAGCGTTAAGCTTCCTGTAATCGATACAAAATCTAACGGAACCGTCTGTTTTCTTTACTAGTACAATCGGCGAGCAGTAAGGGCTCGTCGAGCGCTCAATGACTCCTAAGCTGAGCATCTTTTCCACCTCGGACTGTATGGTGTCGTGCGCTTGCAGCGGGCGCGGGTAGGGTTTGACAAACACGGGTACGTCCGAGTGCAACCGGATGACGTGTTGAACTAAGGATGTTTTACCCTTTGATATTAACGGAAGTCGCGTCCTCTGTAGCTTGCAAGGATAGGAGCGATCTAGTCATATATAATGGCTCCCGGTCGTTGTCATCGATAGTGACCATCGCTGCGTTTGCTTGGGCCACAACATGGCATGAATGATCGTGATGAGTTTGATCATCGGTAAGATACTTTTTCAACATATTAATATGGTACACCTTATCGTTACCACGTATGGTAATGAGATAA
This sequence comes from Onchidella celtica, assembly GCA_963931925.1. Classification (NCBI taxonomy): domain Eukaryota; kingdom Metazoa; phylum Mollusca; class Gastropoda; order Systellommatophora; family Onchidiidae; genus Onchidella; species Onchidella celtica. The sequence continues at coordinate 30,297,943 of OZ007579.1, forward strand.
TTAACTCTCGAGAGTCGCTTTTTAACTAGAAAGGGGCCTTTCCAAGTGAGGAGTAGCTTGTTATTCGTTTCTGGTAGCAGCACCAATGCCCGATCTCCGACTGACAGGGTTCTTAACCGACTACCCCGATCGCGATATCCTATAAATGACCTGGTCCGTACGCATGCAAATTGTCGAGCCAGGTCGCATGCATTAACTATTCTATGTCGGAGATCGACTATGTACGGATACGCGGATCGCGTATCAGGAACGTCGGTATCAGAACCGGCGTATAAATCGCGTAAAATGGCCATCGGGCCACGTGGTTTTCGACCGTATAACAGTTCAAACGGGGAAAAACCCGTTGTCGCATTTGGGAGTTCCCTATATGCGAACAAGATGGCCGGAAGTCGACGGTCCCAGTCACCAGGTCTATCGGCGGAAACGCGTGCCAGCATAGTTTTCATGGTGGCATTCCAGCGCTCGCAACAGCCATTGGACTGTGGATGGTATGGCGACGTAAGTTTCTGCCTAATGCCCGTGAGTTCCAATACTTTCCTGAAAAGGTCAGAGGTGAATTGCGGACCTCTATCAGATAATAATTCGGACGGGAATCCGACACGTGTGAATATGGTCACCAATGCCTCGGCGACGTGATCGGCCGATATTTCCTTTAAAGGGACAGACTCAGGCCAACGGGTGGCATAATCGATTACTGATAGAATAAACCGATGGCCTCTATTCGACTTCGGTAATGGCCCGACGATGTCGACGGCAACTCGCTGAAATGGAGTGGAAACCGGCGGCATCTCTTGTATAGGTGCCCGCGAAGTTTTTCCTTTGGGGGTTCTTTTCTGGCATGTATCGCAACGCGACACATAGCTATTTATGTCCCCGTAAACCCCGGGCCAAAAAAACTGAGACAGGACTCTCGATTTTGTTCTCGCTTTGCCTTGGTGGCCCGCCAATGGCGTGTCGTGCGCGAGGCGGGTGATGTCTCGGCGAAATGATCTCGGTATGACCAATTGCAAAATAGTTTCGCGCTTTCCCCGAAAAACGCGATATAGGAGGTCGTCTTTAAGGCAGAACCTGGATGTATCCGGGTTGTCCGGATCAATCTTAGCAAAGAGGGGCTTTAGTGATGGATCTGTGCGCTGTTCGTTACGAAAAATCTCGGGGGTTACATCCAAATCGACGACAGGCGATCGTAATGTGTCGTCACTCTGGCGACGCGATTGTTGTCTTGTCGTGACACACGCAATGTCGTTATCATCCCAAATCCCGAGTTCGCTATCGGAGACGTCCTTTAAGTGGGGAATATTCCCAATGATTAGGTCGGCGACCGGATTTGGTAGCACGCAGGCCGTGACAACACCAGTTATAAACGGTGTGTCAACATATATTTCCGCCAAACGAAAATGTTCAACTGAACCACCAAAAGTAATGCATGTCGCATCGCGATCCAGGAGTTGTGCAGGACGGACCAGCGATTCACGTACACCGACGGTCGTACAGCCTGAATCTCGCAATACGGATGCTCGTATGGCGTTTACTCGTCCCTCATACAATGTCAGCGCGCCTCGCTCGTGGAGGGCGGACATAACTGGAATAACTTTATCTACGGTTTCGGCATTCCTAGTTCTGTAACCGCGGTTTTCGGTGAATGCTACAGAGCATGCATTTGCCGCATCTAATCTAACTCTGCATTGTCGCTGTTACGAGGTGGGTCCTCGAGTGTTACAAGTTGGGGTATACTAAATTATAACTTTAGGTGTTCGACTGCATTTTTAATAAATATCGAGAGGTTTTAGAAATTACTCTACCATACCATGCCACATACACTAATAACAATTTCGAGTACGTTATATCAAGGACCTTGTAGGGCCACAAATTTATTACTTAAAATCCCTAACAATTTCGTCTATCTTTTACATATTAAAAAGACAACATCAGCAGCATCAAATGAAAATACTAAAATACATAACTATAAATCTCCTCTAGATTCTTACAAGATTAGAAAATCCATATCATTCTGATTCATTCACAGTTTACTTAGTAATTATTTATCTTCAGAAATATAGACTGCCTACTATCTCACAAATGATATACTTAGGTCTCAGACGACAATATTAACTCATTTAACTGCTTATAAAGGATCAAACCGTCAAGACACACTGACGTAGTTAAGATAGATCTAGATCTGTTCTAGGATGGGCTGGCAATCCCCAGCCTCATCCAGACACATCAATTACAATTTACAAATGTATATTCCAGTCACTTTTTCTAGATCTTAATTGCAAGTAAAACTTTATGGTCTTGCATTCCTTTGGTCGCACTTCTACTGGAAAGTTAGGGTCAGATTCACATCATCTCGAATCATGGTGATGACACTTACGATTGGTTCCCTGAAACGATTTCAGGGAACTGGAGAAAATAGCTGTGGAATATTTCATTGTCTATCCAGGACATAGACATGACGTTAACAGTCTGTTGGTTCTCTCTGGCTGAACCTTGCCGACACCCTCGCAGGATGGAATACGCTGCATGGAGTGAGTAAACCTAAAGATGGCTTCGCTTATATCTTCTGCAACCCCCAGCCAACTGCTCAAATTTGATTGGTGCATCCATTTCGAGCTCCAGCTCGCAGCGCCACTAGATTCTATTAATAGTAACAGACAAAGTTATTAAACTATATCAAAACCCTTCGCAAAGTCTCTACACCCTAAACGTTTTATGTACGAATTTATTCACTCCTTATTCGCCCCGTCTTTCCCTGTTAAAGTACACCCAAACCACGGGGTCGAAACTGCATCGTCACTGTTAATTTATCCATTCGTTCTATCTTGCCCCACTTTCTTTCCATCTCTAAGAAAAGCGTTACAAAAACAAACCGTCCACGGGAACAGTTCAAGGACGTTTGGACTGGCCAAAATCAATGACATGAAATAAACAAAACCGTGACCCAGCACGGCAATTCAAATTCTAACCCTGACAGTCGCGCAATGTGGCCTCCGGCGCCACATCTATAACAGTAGACTGGATTATCATCCCTTCGAGGTGTACCTCGATAAGAAGGAAATGTGGGCGCTTGATAGTAGTTGTTACGCGGTCCTCCGGTAGGGAAAGGACGTGTATATCGGGGTTCCCAGTCCCGAGAAAATTTATGGGGATTCGGTTGCCTCCTGCTAACCGGCGGCTCGGACCGTGGACGAACCTGCGGCGACTGTCGAAAGGGCTGTCTTGATTGTCTCGACGGTACCGGTGTCTTAGTAGCAGCGCCGGCGTAACACGGTTCGCTTACTTTAGCTTTAGCTAACGATCGATTAGGGTGAGCCGCAGCATACCGTTCCGCTATCGATGTTATCTCAACGGTAGTTTTGGGGGCTTGTTCCTTAAAATGCGCCACCAGGTCCGTGTGGCAGGACATATATATTTGGTCTTTAATTATCAAATCATATAGTTTCTTGTAGTTTCCCTCTTCCACACCGGCCAACTCAGTCCAACGGCTGAGTAGGTGGCGGAGGCGGTCCACGTAAGTAGAGAAATTCTCAGATGCCTCCGGCTTGCAATCGCGGAAACGCTTATGAAATCCATCTTCCGTATGTTGGAAACGCTTTAATAGCGCGGTCTTTAGAATGTCATAGTCCCTAGCGTCATCAATAGTGAGGCTATGGAAAACTTCCAACGCTCTCCCTGTCAAAAGATTGGCGAGGCATGACGTGTACTCACTACGCTGCCATCCCGCGCAAACGGCATGGAGTTCGAAGCGGTGTAGGTAGGAATCAATACGATCAACCTTATCATTAAAGGTTGGCAATTTAGGCTTCGTTTTATTATTGGAAGTAACTTCCGGAGCCCCGGTAGGTTGGGCTTGCTTCGCTTCTAACTGTTTCAAAGCGAGCTCGTACTCTCTTTGAGCCTGTTTTTCCGCGCGTTCCGCGGCTCTATCGTCTCCTTCCGCAGCTTTTTCTTGGCGTAATATCTCCGCGGCCTTTTCTTGGCGTAATATCTCCGCGGCCTTTTCTTGGCGTAATATCTCCGCGGCCTTTTCTTCTCGTAATCTCTCCGCGGCCTTTTCTTCTCGTAATCTCTCCGCGGCCTTTTCTTCTCGTAATCTCTCCGCGGCCTTTTCTTCTCGTTCTTCTTTCAGTTTCTGGTCTACCCAAGAAGCACGCTGAGCTTCCGGTATGCCAAATGATTGGGCTAGTTCCAAATATTTCTGTAGTTCGGCCATGATATCGGTCGATAATGCGATATAATAATGTCCTAATCGAGGACAACTTCTGAAAAATCTCTAACTTTATTCTCCCTTGAAGCAATTTATCAATTGCACTCTGCGGGTGTTCGTTCCTGCAGTATGAACGAAATTAACGAAATCAACAACAAACTGTACGTCTTAGTCAACCAAGTAGTGGTTGAGCTATCTCAGTGATCACTTAACTCCACGTATTTCTCCTAATCCTCAAGCAGTCAGTCTACTGCTTCCGTGATTGGTCGTTAACTAACGATACCAATGTAATATTCCCAGTGTATTTTCCGTACACTCCTAGCAGCGTTCCCTCTGCTATAAATCGGAATAAATCAATATTCCCGATATTAACTTCCTTGGCTATACAAGCCTAACAACTCTAATATCCAGATTATCTCTCAACGTGCCCTAGACACGTGATTTATCCCAGGCAATAATATAGCAAGTATGAATACAAAATATAATAATGCAACACTATAATGGAAAAGAATTACATGGAGAGTAAGACGAGACTAACAGAAAGAAGAAACGACAACAGACCTGACTAACCTGAAACTATCTACAAAAAGGTAAGAAAAAGAACAGGAGAGACGTCTTCCTAAAATACAAGGAAGATAGAACGCTAACAATCTATACGAATAACAGGTCCCTACAGAACTATTCAAGGCAAAGCAAATCTCCTATCCGTTTTAAACGCCATCTAGATCTGCTAGTCTGGCAAAAAGAGGTATGCTGAGTCTCGATCCCTTCCAACCACCCGCCTATCTAATCTAACAGAAGAAAAAATAATGCCTGTCAAAAGTAGGGGAGCTGGAACGACGAACCCCTCAAACGAAGACAAATACAGATGGTTCACTTAACTGGGCAAAATGGACTGGCTCTTTCCTTTGGTCCACAGCGCTGGTCTTGTCTTTTCCTGATGCTAGCTGTCAGTCCCTCGTAGTGGTCCCAGGATCAATGACGAGAGGACATGCCAGACATGTGGGGGAGAAACAAAAAAAAAAAATTAGCAGTATCCAAAACTATAAACTACAAAAATGACATAAATAACAGTGGAGTCTAGAGTGGTAGACCTGCAGCTGTTTACGGGGTCCTCATCAGATGATAGTAGTGTCCTCTAGATGTCAGAGGGTGACGGGTCCTCTTCAGATGTCAGTGGGGTCCCCTCCAGATGTCACGAGCAGAGTTAGGGTCTTGGGGATGTTACGACTGCACGAGAGGCAGCTAACTCACACTCGGACACAACCACACAAGAAAAGTATTAAATAACTAGAGCGTATATATGTCAGGCCGGTCAGGCCATAGTTTACATAAATATTAATAACAAAACAAAAGACAATAGGGGTATATATTCAAACCAAAAAAAAAACTCTAATTAATAACTTAACCAATGATATTCATGTAACTATGGAGGTACTGCAATCAATAGCAAATAGGTATATTATACGAAACTAGATATCAATTTAAAGTGACAGTTGAGTCGCCACTGGCCAGTCGCCAGGCAAACTCTCCATAAATCATATGGGCTTAAATGTTAGGAGAGCCCAGTACGTTCAAAGCCTACAGAAGCACTCTTCGGCATGTAGGTAATTTAAGCAGTTGCCAAAAGACTATATTTTATGCACAATCACTATTCAATTCATCAACAATGTGCTATATTATTCTAATCATACTATGGCAATAGATCTATGATACAGGACACTCGTGGTCGAGTGCCAGCTGGGGTTTCCTTAGTCTTCCTATGAGGCTGTAGTTCTCTCTCTATCTCCGATCTCTATTATGCTTGAATAAATAAGATATATTACCATTGCTCACGCCTACTGGTAGGCGCGAACATCAATATAGCGCAGCGTGGGCTTTCAAAGGTCAGCCCACTCAGACCTTTCTTTCTAGAGCTCAGTCAGTCCGTTAGCAAGGACTTCTTGTCTTCAAAGCACACAGTTCAGGTACTGGTCAACCGGAGATACTTCACGACACGATGCTTCTGCTCGTCTGTATTCACCTAATCTGAACGTTACACGATGTTATATACTATCTAACTACCCAGCGTGCTAGTCCGCTGGCCCAATTAGTTCAGCTATCTCATAGGTCGAAACCTCCCACCATTTTAATTGTAGTAATACGTCTGCACTATTCTACCAGCCAGTTAACGTGCAAAAACTTGTCTAGTCATACTTAACAATGTCAACTGTCCCCACCTTGTTTCACCCCTACTCCATTACTTATTAATCACGAACATTAAAACCGACAAGCGTGAATCTAACAGTTTAACTTTACATTTATTTACTCACCAACTATAATTTGGCGAGGACCGTTCAAGGCCACTAGCCAATTTCTCATGGCCCTGGTAAAACAACAACAACTCACTCTCTGCGTGAGTTTTAACAACATCTGAATCATGACAACGTCATTCAGTTAGAGCCGTATTAAGGTAAAGAAACAGTGACAATGAAACCTGGTTGGAGTATTCGGGGCTCAAGAGTGGTGGATCTCCTCAGCGTGCTGCCCAATGTGGACTTTCAAATCTTCATGGACAACTTGTTCAACTCGTTGCCGTTGATGAAAGAGCGATCCAACCCATGGGCATGTATGGGACCGGCACTGTGCATGTAAATCAAACCTAAAAGTGCCCTTTGGAGACTCAAGAGGCCATAAAAAAAAACAACCACGAGGCAGCATGGAGTATCGTCTTGGCAAATCACCTGACACTTCTTGTGCATTGGAACGAGAGTAGCGTTGTCACGGTGGTCTAAACTGCCTTTGGGGCTGAACACCTGCAGAAAGCCAAACGCTAGTCTTCACAAACGAACCAGTATGTATCCATTCCAATGCCAGATGCAGTGGAGAAGTACAGTGCCAATATGGGAAGGACTGACCAGATGGACCAGAATATTGGTTACTTCCGACCAACCATCGTAATGAGGAAGCAGTGGTGGTGGCCCATATTTCTCTTCTCTGGGTGCATGGCCACCCAAAATGACCTATTCCTTTACAGAAAGAGCTTATCAGCAATGAGGATGCCGATGGACTATCTGGCTTTTCTGCGGTCAGTCGCAGAGCCTACATCCTGAAATACGGGCAAATGCAAATAAGACCATAGGTAAAACTCCGGGGACGCAAAAAAAAAAAAAAAAACCCACAAAAAACAATGGTGTCAAGTGTCCTGCCGACATCCGTTATGACGGAATAGGCCATTATGTCATCAAGGCACCAGACCAGGGTCGGTGTGCTCTGTGGAAGAAAAACACCCAAAATGTGCAGCAAATGCCCTGGATGCTGTCTTCACGAAAAGCAGTGCTGTCTTCCATACTCCGTGATTCAGTTTCAAGTTCAAATATAGGCTATATTTTCTCATTTTTCAAAGTTCAAAGCTAATTTCTAAATGGTTCTGATACTTCTTTTTAGGACCCTTACGAACTTCAGGATGTTTAAAGAAATAAAATTTATGATATTATATTAAATTGCGTCTTTTCTGTACGCTTTTGCCTTGTTTCTGTTTGCTATTCTTGTATTATGTCAATGAAATAAACACGCAGTCTCTCGTGCATTGCGGCCCATTATTGGATACACATTTTGGACCAATGAAAAGTAAGAAAACTGTCAGTTTTGAAAAAAAAAAACATGATTGATCCTTTCATTCGGAGCCAAAATGCCTGTTGTGTCCAAATTTCATCAAATTTTGAGAGGTCATGCAAGAGTGAATTAAACAACTTACCTCTTGGTTGGCTGACGCCTATCAGCTCTCCCACGGCATCTTGAAACGTTCCAGTTGGGAAAAAACCGCACTGTTAAACAAACTTGAAGTGCAACTGGCGGGGCACCATCTCGGCCCATTTCATGGCGCAAATCGTCGGCCAGCTCGACAACTATGTCAAATATGTCATTCCGTCTGAAACTAAATTTGTCGTACAGTTCCCCGTCGTCGGAACAGTTCAAAGGGTGCAAAGAGGTCTTTAAACTCTGGGTCTTCTTGTCTGTCACTGTTGCCAATGCATCAAAATGGCGGCCACATTTCTTGATTATCTCACCGGAAGTCCGTTAACGTGGATACTCTAGTTTTAACGACACCCCTGCAGTGTCGATAAATTACCAACAAAATGGGTGGGTTAACACAAATATGTTAAGTTAAAGTATGGTTTATAAATATAATTTTTTCCATTTCTTTCGCTAATACCAGATAAGGTATTTACTTAAGTTTAGGCACTTATTTTGAATACGGCCACTGACCTGTCACTCTTCATGTGAAGGAAATGTTCGGTTCAGCTTTTCAAAGTATGAATGTGAAATTAAACTGATCTTTCAAGGCATTTACCACTACCTAAATCTCCAAGGGCTTTGGTTCCCGCCTGCTTGTTATGATACGTGCCCGATTTAGCGTCCCGAAGACAGCTCTTGGCATTCAAAAATGTTTTGCTGATAATTTAATCGATAGTTTGACCCAACGCCATTTTACATCCAGGCGGTTGTCATGTGACCCATAGCCTTTCCGAAATCAGAATGAATTAGGAATGTTCCCATTCCAGCTTTTCAGAGAGAAATCGGAAAGGAAATACGAACGGGTCGGATTCCATTCCGATTTCGGAACAATATAAAGGCATCACACTTACTGCTGAAATTCCTTTCCTTTTTTTGTATTCCTAAAGCGTTCTAGCGTAAACAGGCCTTTGCCTTTACCTTTGCACTTTCCTAAAAATTCACTTAGTATAAAAACCACTGAAATTTGCCCGCTGACCCAAATTGTGATTCCGTTCATTTTGGTCTTTGTCTCTTTTAGATGGAGGTCTACACATGAACGCCTGTATGCAACATTTCTGCCAACTTTTATAAACAAACTGAAGAAAACCTGCACAAACATTACTGCTATTGGCTTCTACCGTTCCTGGAAATACTTCGATCATATAAAAGAGGAAATCAGAAAAGAATTTGAATTTCTGGATTCCGTTCGGCAAGAGGCAGACACAATTCTGGAGCCGATAAGGAAAAATATCACTGACAAGGGATTGTTAGTTGGCGTGCATGTGCGGCGTGGGGACTTTATAAAGCTACAAAGATTAGGCTATGCAGTGGCTCGTAAAAGTTATTACCTGAAAGCCTTTGACTGGATGAGAGAAAAGTTTAAGGGAAGATCCATTACTTTCTTCGTGACAGGTAACGACAGAATTTGGAATCAGGCGAACCTGGCCGCCAAAGATGTGTTATTCATGCCCGCTGCCACCCGTGCAGTTCATCTTTATCTTTTGGCCAATTGTGATCATGTGATCATGTCAGCCGGATCATTTAGTTGGTGGGCAGGGTGGTTATCTAATGGGACAGTGGTGTATTATGCTGATTTCCCAAGAAACGGCTCTAGTCTTGCATGGGGCTTCACGAAAGAAGAATACTATCTGCCAAATTGGATAGGTATGAGAGATTAACAGCAGGCGAGACAGGAACTTGTACAGCCGGCCGGCTTTGTGGGAACTAACTCTTATAAAAACCACAGAAAAACTATGTTGTGGCATCAAAGCTTGAGGCACAGTATAAGATATGTCAAAAAAAAACCAACTGTATGCAGCAAAAGTCTCGCGTAAGAAATAATTACCGAAACGATACAATAAATTAATGCGTTTTATTGTATAGTTTGGGTATTATTTCTTACGAGAGGCTTTGCTACATAAAACTTCTTCTTTCCGCCATATTTTGGCTTTATGGGAACGAACACAGGCCCCACAGAACAACAAGCTCATTTATTTGGACAGCTTTGTGGAACTAACATAGGCCCACGGAACAGTAGTGTCGCTTATACGGACAAAGCTAGCTTTGAGGGAACTGTCAATGGTCGACAGAATAGGAACTTTACTTACCTGGACAGCATTGAGGGGGTTGACCTAGGCCGGCAGACAACAATTTTATTTATCTAGACTTACCTGTCAGATCCACGGGCCAGAAAATACAGTACAGAATATAAATGTTAATTAAAAAACGTTCCAACTTTGAATGCAAAGGCTTCTTCATTTGGACACCAACAGTAACCAAATCTCTCATTTAGGTTTCAAATACCGTGGAGGGTGCACCGAAGTTTGGATTTTTTAAATGGTTTTCTTTGTGAATTTATAAAAAATTCATTGTTTCATCTTGCTGTCAGCAGTTCTAATGTTCATCCTCAATTTTGGAGACATTTTGTTACAGAGTCGTACATTTCATTTAAAAGTAATCACATCAAGCGTTCAGTTTGGGGCGCAGTGTTCGGGCGCCCATGACTTCTGAAGGAAGACTGTAGATTAGTGCTTTTATTATATTATGAGAGAGAGAGAGAGAGAGAGAGAGAGAGAGAGAGAGAGAGAGAGAGAGAGAGAGAGAGAGAGAGAGAGAGAGAGGGGTGGGGAGAGAGAGAGAAAAAAAAAGAGAGAGAGAGAAATAAAAAGTAAAAAAATAAAAATAAAATTATAAATTATAAGCTTATCAGACAGTTTAATGTTTTCCCTGGATGTTATGAGAGACGGCACGATAAAAGCCACTTTGCATCTTTTACAGTTTTCGATACTTCACTGTCATTTGTTTGAGTGCTTAAAATTTCATCAGTAAGAATCTAATGGGAAAACGCCGGTTTTAGGAAAGGTTATGTACATAAAAGTTCCTTACCTGTCACTTCATGTATACCTGTTATTGAGTTTACTGAGTTAGGCTATAATTATGTTTATGTAATGAGGCATATGATGTCTGTACCATGTTCGTGATCAAAACGCTCTGTGAAAGAGAATTTCCCTCATGGGCTCATAAAGTGATTTTTATCTTATCTTCTTATCTTATGTTATCTTAAATAAACAGTAAATAATAAAATTACCAATTTTTAAGTTTTGACGTTTATATACTTATGTAAAAGAAGTTATATCTGTATTAAACGGCAGCTATTACCTCTTGTTTTATCAAATTTCTAGATCACATAGGAGCAAAATAATAATATACATCAAAACAAACAAAGTATGAATCAGAGGATGGTTTTTGCCATCGGCAGTTCGTCTCTACCAGCAATATAGTTAGATGTGTGCCATATTTTATTAAGGTTCCATGCCACTTCATGTCTTAAGCCTCATATTGAGATACGACATGTTCATGTAATAGGCTTCATCACTTTTTACCAAAAATTCCCGAATACTGTGACCTTAACGTTGCTCTTAAGTGAGACAAACATTGCGTTTCGTACTTGTCAGTTGATATGAGTAGTCTGAGCTTTACTCATGGCCAGTTATTTGCCTCATTTTCTCCACCCACCACTCTTTTTGGTGACTGACTTACATTTCAACTAGCTTCGTTTTCCCCAAAATCTTTTTTCAACTATTATGCGCTTGATGTGTACCATATTTTTAAGGTTCCATGCCCTATTACTAGTATGTTCTGCGTGATATTGGGTTATGACATAATCATGTATTGATACTTAAGCTGTGTTTCATATATGCTCTTAAACTCTCTGTGAAAGTGAATTTCCATTATGGGATAATAATTAGATTCTTATCTTATCTTAAATAAAATCTTCACATGAACTCGTAGCTCTGTTTTAGCTTCCTTCAGAAAGGACAAGATGCACAAAGTAAAGGAAAGACATTTCGAGATGTTTCCACACTTTGAATATGTCTTTCACTTCCCACAAGAACTCAACACGAGAAATGTAAGTTACGTTTAGTGGTTTCTACAATATACACAATGTCAACTAAATGGTCATGAAAAAATAAAACGATGAATTATGCGACTAGCAGAAATGGGGGCGGAGCCAAGATCAGAGTCGCAATAAAATTTCTGATCACACTTTTCCATCTTAGTCGACGATAAAAATGTCTCTTTTTTGCGGCTAAAAAAAAACAACAAAAAAAAAAAATCAAATTTAAGGCTGAATTTTGTTCACAACGGATGTGTCTAGGTAACTTATGGAAAAATTGAGGCAGTTAACAACGTTTCATTTTTTTTTTTTGCTTTCATGTTCACTCTCTAGTTCCGTTACAGTGCAATGGTAAATGAGGCTGATAGCAAGCTGGATTTAGTGGCGTAGCATGAGAGCTGCCATAGGATCTAGGAGCGGTTGGCCCAGGCGCAAAATTCTTAGGGACGCAAAAGTTTCAGAAGAAAAAAATTGCAAATCAATAATACATGTAATAAATAACAAGAAGTGCCTCTTCACCCATAGGAAATTGCCAAATATTCGAACGCTTTACACTGTTTCTCTACATGACTGGGCAAATATACGTTTCCCCGACCCAACGGTCCTCTGGTAAGGGGGGCGCAATACTTGCCTTGCCCCATGGACTGGCAATTTGGTATCAATAAGAGCACTTAGATTAAAGAGAGCAAGAAATAAAACCATATTATATGATATGGGGTCAATTTTTATGGTGTGGCCATATGAATTTGTCAAAGTATTCGATGGTTTTGAATTGTCACGAGTGGAGTGAGCGATAGTTAATAATTACGGGGGGAAAGGAGGAGAGTAAAATTAACGCACGTAGACAAGTAAGAAAAGCGTGCATGTTATGAGTGGTGGGGGGTCTGAATGAGGCGAAAGCGCTGTATTACTATCACTGCAAGTTAGAAGGTCCTACTGAACGGACGCTAGTAAGAGCCCAGCGGGCGAACATAAGGGGAGCAGTCGGGAGACTAGTGAGAGAGTTTTTTCCAGTGATGACTGGTAGGTGAAACGTTGATTGATAATTATGATTGATGTAGTATATTATATTCGTCTACTACCATGATGTAAATAAGTATATGTGAGGAATGTGGAAGTCCTTGATATTGGATATAGCAATGTGCGCCATGAGCGATAGATGAAAGTTGAGTTCATGGATTTGTAGCACGAGTGAGTATTGTGTACTACGATGGAGGTGTGTTACCGTAAGATGTTTGGTGAGTGAAATGTGAACTATTGTGTGTACGCTTCATGGGTTGTAAGGAGAGGTGGAGTGAATAGAAATGGTATGGCATTATACCAATGTAATGTTATTCTTGTAGGTGTCGGGGACGGGCTAAAGAGCCGCCTCAGTGAGCACGGGGGATAGGCCAGCATAGGGCCGGAGGCCACACATAGGCCAGAAGTGAGGCTGTCGGTGCAGGACAGTAGAGGCACATAAAGTCGTGGCAGTCAGGCCACTGACAGGGACGTAGATATGAGCGTGAATGTGATAATGTACTATTGCCATGTTGATGGGCTAGTGAACTGATAATGTACTATTGCCATGTTGATGGGCTATTGAAATGATAATGTGTTATTGCCCTGCGGAGGTGCTAGTGGAATGCTAAGGTGTATGACAATAGGAAGGTGATATTGAGAGACTGCGGTGCCAGTGAATTATTAATGTGCTATTAAGACCCTGAGGGGAGAGGCTGAGGCCGAAGTGCCTTTAGGAAGTAACTACCGGGTTGTGGATCTGAGGGAAGAGTGCATGTGAGAATAAGGCCGTTGTACGGCAGTTAATTTCAATAATATAATGTATGTAATTGCGCTATTATCTGTATCATTATGTTTACATAAATGTGTGAGTCTGATGGGTTGTTCTGTTAAGTGTTAAACTTGTTTGTTCGTGATTGTTGTCCTGTCATAAATTATTACATCTCCCAGTCTGGGATTTGTGACATTGGGGGCTCGTCCGTTGTGACTCGTCCATTTTCGTAATATTTAGTTGTAGTTAGTTAGTAGGTATTTTTCAGTGGGCATTTGTTACTTTAGTTTTTGTCCACGTAATACTTATCTTGTGGTAGGAATTTGTGCTGTCTTTGTTCGTGGGATGAATGGAAATTTCATGATGGTATGATTTATGTATATTTATGAATATGTATTGATGCATGTACTGTTATGAATATGTACTAATGTGTATTTGAACTTTCCAGAGTGTGTGTGCCAGCCTGAGGAGACAAGCAGCCAGAGCTCCGGCATACGTCAAGTTAAATAAAACGCTGATTGAAAGTTAAGTAAAAGTGAAAAATTTGTGCCCTGGATTGTGGGCTGTTCCTTTAATCTGTCTTTTTCTCTGTTCTTGCTGTTTTCGTTTGCTGTGTTGAACCTAGTTTATCCTTTAAAAAAAAGGTGTGATAAATTTGGAACTTCGTTCATCACGGTGAACATTCTGTAGGGCTTTGTTAGTGTTTAGTTGTAGCGTCGATATCTTCTCTGTTCTGCAGGAAGACGTATTCTCTTGTCCCTCTTTCTACCTATCTGTAGATACGTTCTTTTTTTTCAGACTCTGTTCTTGTTCGTACCTTGTAGTGTAATCGGCGTAGTTAGGTTGCATTTTTTTCCATTATATTTTCTTTTTTAGGTCTTTGTCCTAGTCTGGTTCGTTGTCCTTGACGTACTTGTGGTCCTTCTACTGAATTTCCTTATTCTTGTCTTTTCTACTCTTTTTTATTATTAATAGTTCTGTACATTTAATGAATATAGAATTAGTTAGGAAGTAGGTAAATTTCTGAATTGTATTTGAGACAATTGGGTATTGTTATATCTGGTGTGATCTCAGGTCTCTGGTCGTGTCGTTAGTGATCATACCGACAGGTTAGCCGTTTTTATAATACATACCATAACCATAAATCTGTGAAATGGCGGAACTCCAACAACTAATGAAGTTGGGTAAGGAACTTGGCCTGGAGGGAGAGGAGCTACGCGGCTGGATTAAAGAACAGCAGGCGGATTTGCGCGATGAGCGTGCTAAGGAGAGAGAAGAGGAAAGAGAGGCTAAGGCTCAGGAGCAGGAGAGGGAGTTTAAGTTAAAGGAGTTAGAGGCTCAGCAGCAGGAAAGGGAGTTTAAGCAACAGGAGAGACAGGCTAAGGAAAGGGAGCAGGAGATAAGGTTAAAGGAGATAGAGGCGCAAGTAAAGATTCCGGAGTTAGAACTCAAGAAGAATACGCCAACGGAAACAGTTGAGCGGCAGGTACACAATAAAGGTGGCGTTAGGATTAAGCTCCCTACGTTCGACGACCGGAAGGACGACATAGACGCCTTCCTTTACAGGTTCGAACTGAACGCACAATTGCAATGGGGGGAAAATAAGGAATTATGGTCCACGTACCTGGCGTCTCTATTGCAGGGGCGAGCGTTAACCTACTTTAAAGAGCTACAGCGCGAAGACGTGCAAGATTACGATAAGCTGAAGGCTTTGCTGCTTCGCCGATTTGCGCGTACCGAGGAATATTTCCGGGAGCAGTTTAGGCGAGCACGTGCGGATACCAGGGAGGACTTTGCTGCCTTCGTCGCGAGATTAACGGAATATTTCGCGAACTGGGTAGACTTGGCGCATGTTGGCGCGGATTTTACTAAATTAAAAGACCTAATGATCCGTGACCAGCTGTACGCGTCGTGCCATAAAGATCTGGTGGCTTTCCTGAAAGAAAACGAACCCGCGACGGTGCAGGAGGCGTCTAAGTTGGCGGAAGCATACCGTACGGCACATCCGTCCAAACCAGTGGCGGGGGCGTACGTCCAAGATGCTGGGTACGTCGCCGTTGTCGAAAGGTCGCCGACAGGACCTAAAGATAGGTCGCGTCAGCGTGGTGCCTATAGTGGGCAAGCCCAGGGGCAGCGTAGGGGCTATCACCAATCACCTGCATATGGATCCGTTAAGTTTGACCGAGCAGGAGGGCTAGGTCGCGGTAATGGCCGGGGGCGATTTGTGACCTTTGCCGATGACCGACGGCATAGGGACTTTAGTTCCGGTCGCGATGGGTCACGGGGACCCAGGCCTAGTGCAGCACAGGGAGCGGAGTGTTGGACTTGCGGACGCGTGGGTCACTTTTCACGCCAGTGTAGGGCCGCGAAGTGTTGGAACTGCGGAAGAGCAGATCACATCAGCGTGAATTGCCCTGCAGGTAGGATAGCGGCGAACGTGGACAGTAGCTAATGTTCCCCTAATAAATTTCATCATGCAGCTGCGTGTGTTACATCGGACAACGGAGGCGGACAGTATTCTAAGTGTCCCAGTTGTGAGAAGTTATTATCTTCCGGTGTTTTACCTTGTGGGAGAAAGATCCCCGTTATAAATTCATGTCATACAGGAGGTGGTCTTAGGGTTTATCCGGGGTTTGTTGGGGACGAACCGGTCTCGGTTTTACGAGATACAGGATCTACCGTTGTGGGAGTGCATAGGGACTGCATTCGGGATTCACAGCTTACAGGTGAGACTGTCCCGTGTATCCAATTTTCAGGGGCCATTGAGAAATTACCCATGGCAAGAATAGTGATAGATACTCCTTTCCTTAGCGGGGAAGTCGAAGCAGTCGTTGGTTGTTTTCCAGGCGCCCAGCTCATCATTGGCAATGTATCACGGGTAGTTTCCCCTTCCGAGGAGAATGTGCAGGCATGGTCGCAATCAAAAGGTATTGACTTTTGTGCTGCGGTCGAAACACGTCGACAGGTAGCTGATAAGGATAAGATTAGACCTTTGGCGACGCCAGCGGTCAACCTAGATATCACTCCAGAGCGCTTGGCGACATTACAAAAGGAGGACCCGTCATTGAGTCCATGTTTTGACGAGGCGCGAACGGAGAAAACAAGGAAATATAAGAACGGGTCGTCGTCCTTTGTTATTCAGGCGGGCATTCTGTTCCGTAAGTATGTGACGGTGGCTTCGGTTCAGAAGCAGGTAGTGGTGCCGGTATCCTTGATTGCAACGGTATTGCATTTGGCACATGATGTCCCATTAGCGGGTCATATGGGAATAGCTAGAACCAAAGAAAGAGTTCTTAAAAATTTTTACTGGCCATCCATCTACAGAGATGTAGGGTTATATTGTAAGACGTGCAGTGCGTGCCAAAAGACGACGCATAAGGGTCGTACACCCCAGGCTCCTCTTCAAAAGATCCCCACGGTTTCGGAACCGTTTAAAAAGGTTTCGATAGACCTTGTTGATTTAAGAGAAAGATTATCTTCAGAGCGCACTATAGCAGAAGAAGCTTCTAGTATCGCTTCAAAAAGAGCAAAAGCCTATAAAGATAGAGGTTCCAAATTGAGAATTTTTAAGCCAGGAGACAAGGTCCTATTGTTGTTACCTACGGACCATAATAAGTTATTGATGACATGGAAAGGTCCTTATGTTATTGAGCGAGTTGTTTCGAAGGTAGATTACGCTATCCACATTGATGGATCAGTAAAGGTTTTCCACGTTGATATGCTGCAGAGGTTTCATGAGAGACCAGAGTATCTGTATTCTCATACTAGTGTTGAAGGACATACCTAATGTCGTGTCATTCTTTGACGATATAGCATGTCATACGTCGACATGGTCTGATCATATTCAGACACTAACAGTAATTTTTAAACGATTACGTCATTTTGGGTTAACTGCTAAACCCGCAAAGATGGATTTGGCATGTCCAGAGATAGTGTTCTTAGGACATATCGTGGGTAGAGGTGTTCAGAGACCTGAAGTAACAAAAATTGACAAATTAGTAGGGTTGCAAATCCCAAAAACAAAGAAACAAGTCAGAAGCTTAGTGGGAATTTTAAATTATTACAGAAAGTTCATTCCAAATTTTTCCTCCTTGTCATCTTCTCTTACTGACCTTACTAAGAAGGGACAACCCGATAAGGTCCAGTGGACGTCTGAGTGTCAGACAGCATTTGATAATTTGGTGACAGCATTATCATCGTCACCCATTCTGATGTTACCCGATTTTCGATCTAATTTTATCCTCAGAACGGATGCGTCGGACTCTGGTGTCGGCGCTTGTCTTCTACAGGAGAAGAACGAATGTCTCCATCCTGTATGTTATGTCAGAAGGAAGTTATTGCAGAGAGAAAGAAAGTATTCTGTGATAGAGCGGGAGTGTCTTGCCATTGTGTGGTCCGTCCAGAAATTAGGACGTTATCTCATGGGACGAGAATTCTGTATCCAGACAGACCACAAGCCACTAACGTTTTTGTCAAAGAATCGTTCGTCCAGCCCACGCTTGTCTAGATGGGCATTGGCTTTGCAGCCGTATACCTTCGTTATTCAACCAATTCCAGGAACCAGCAATCATATCGCCGACTACCTTAGTCGAGCCTAGGGGAAGAGTTCAGGAGCCTATATATCGGAGGACAGGAACATTGACAGGATCTGTGTGAATGAGTCGACTTTAAAATATTGACATTATAAATATGATATGAAGAATGGTTGATAGGTTGATTGGTTTTTGATTCTGTATGAGGTAGTGTGTTTAGTTAGCTATTGATGATGTGATACATATATGCATAGTGCAGGGCATATTGATCCCCATATTTTCCCCTGATTCCGGTATTTTATGTGCTAGGGGCATTGGTAGGTCATTTTTATGTAGGTATTGCTCACGCTCACTCGTTGACAGTCATCTTGATGCGATTTGAAATTAATTGCATTAATTTTTTTGGGGTGGGGGATGATGTCACGAGTGGAGTGAGCGATAGTTAATAATTACGGGGGGAAGGAGGAGAGTAAAATTAACGCACGTAGACAAGTAAGAAAAGCGTGCATGTTATGAGTGGTGGTTGTCTGAATGAGGCGAAAGCGCTGTATTACTATCACTGCAAGTTAGAAGGTCCTACTGAACGGACGCTAGTAAGAGCCCAGCGGGCGAACATAAGGGGCGCAGTCGGGAGACTAGTGAGAGAGTTTTTTCCAGTGATGACTGGTAGGTGAAACGTTGATTGATAATTATGATTGATGTAGTATATTATATTCGTCTATTACCATGATGTAAATAAGTATATGTGAGGAATGTGGAAGTCCTTGATATTGGATATAGCAATGTGCGCCGTGAGCGATAGATGAAAGTTGAGTTCATGGATTTGTAGCACGAGTGAGTATTGTGTACTACGATGGAGGTGTGTTACCGTAAGATGTTTGGTGAGTGAAATGTGAACTATTGTGTGTACGCTTCATGGGTTGTAAGGAGAGGTGGAGTGAATAGAAATGGTATGGCATTATACCAATGTAATGTTATTCTTGTAGGTGTCGGGGACGGGCTAAAGAGCCGCCTCAGTGAGCACGGGGGATAGGCCAGCATAGGGCCGGAGGCCACACATAGGCCAGAAGTGAGGCTGTCGGTGCAGGACAGTAGAGGCACATAAAGTCGTGGCAGTCAGGCCACTGACAGGGACGTAGATATGAGCGTGAATGTGATAATGTACTATTGCCATGTTGATGGGCTAGTGAACTGATAATGTACTATTGCCATGTTGATGGGCTATTGAAATGATAATGTGTTATTGCCCTGCGGAGGTGCTAGTGGAATGCTAAGGTGTATGACAATAGGAAGGTGATATTGAGAGACTGCGGTGCCAGTGAATTATTAATGTGCTATTAAGACCCTGAGGGGAGAGGCTGAGGCCGAAGTGCCTTTAGGAAGTAACTACCGGGTTGTGGATCTGAGGGAAGAGTGCATGTGAGAATAAGGCCGTTGTACGGCAGTTAATTTCAATAATATAATGTATGTAATTGCGCTATTATCTGTATCATTATGTTTACATAAATGTGTGAGTCTGATGGGTTGTTCTGTTAAGTGTTAAACTTGTTTGTTCGTGATTGTTGTCCTGTCATAAATTATTACATCTCCCAGTCTGGGATTTGTGACATGAATCATTAGCAATTTAAAGAGGAACTGGAATTCAACGTTGTTAATCCAAAATAATGACAACAACATAAGCAGAACATTCCATTCAAAACCATTTGTTTTCCACGGATGTCAAAATAATTTACTGCACAAGAACTAAAGTGGCGCAAGATGTAAATTGAGGCACAGAATGAAATTTCCTGTGATACTTTTTAATTCTACTAGACGAAAATCGTCTTTTTTTTTCGTTTCAAAATATTGTGGTTCAAGATCAACATAAGCATCAATAATATAGCGAAGTTCAAGATATTTTAAAATGCTCAGGCATCCCTTCACGTCTTTGAACGCACAATATGATATTTTGTAGAAAGTAAGGGCAAGCAGTTAAACAGCCGTTCATGATTACATTGGAGGCCTTACTTCCTTCATTAATAATATATTATATGATGATGATTTTACATTCAGAATGCTGTATCTTACACTGATTTTCATTTGCCAATCCTCTAATTCTTTCCATAATTTCCGACATACCACATTAACTTCAAATCACAAAGCCATTTATAAAATTTAAAAAAATTTAAAAAAATCACACTGCCATTCAATTTCATAAACAGGAACAAATCACACAGCTATTTATAAACTAAGAAAGAAATCACACAGCCATTCATAAACAAAGGAACAAATCACACTCCTATTCATAAACAAAGAAAGAAATCACAAAAGCCATTCCTATGCAAAGGAAAACACCACACAGCCATTCATAAACAAAGGAACAAATCACACAGCCATTCATAAACAAAGGAAATAAACAACATTGGATTGAAAACACTTTATCTACAGCATTTATTTTACAAACAGACAGAATAAAAGAGTTTGCTGTCACCGATAACTTGAGAAATGTTCATACTATTAGAGTCAGTCAGGATTCAAAAGACTACGAATTGTGCACACCGTGGTGAAGGCACCAAACTTTTGGTATCAGTTGAGCACTTCAAAATATACAAATATGAGATGCGTGTATAAAACCACCCTTAAAGATGTCAAACAACGAAATAGAAGCCATTGAAAGTTGACATTTTTTTAATGTGTGTGTGCATGGGCATCTGTGAAACAGAGACACCGCCAAGCTTAGCTACACTCCGCACTACACTGCACAAAGGTTGCCGAGGTGCTTGCAGAGCAATGAATAGGTCGGCCCTTCTATTTCAATAAGCACATTATGCAAACAATTTTAAAATGCATTTTAGTTTGTTGAATGTATTATATATACAAATCCCCCCCCCTCCCCCCATCATTTGAACACAGTTACATCCTGTTACAATACTTTAAAATGTTTCCCCAAAGCTTCACATATTTCCATTTTCACACCCACGGAAACGTTTAAGAAATGAAACGGCTTTGAACAAAACAAAAAAAAAAAAACTAGCACCCTGGCATAGCCAGCATTTTTCAGATCTTGATTTCAGCCCGTAGACTGTAGAGTTTAGTGCCATTAGGTATTGCACTGCATCCAATGAGCGTGATCCTCGAGAATCTTTCAATCGAGAATGACAGGATAAATATGCCGCTATGTCCTATCACTTCACTAACATAAAATTTAACTTCCTACGGTTAGAACTATAGAAAGATTATTTAACACGAGATGGAAAACTATCCATAAAAACTCGCCGATGAACGTGCTACTTAGTTCAATATTCAGTAACGGAAAGGGGTCGATTTTATTGATGGCGTATCTCTGACGTTGATATTAGTTTTGTACACTTTCAAGAGGCTAAATGTTGATGTTTGGTCACATCATGACACGGAGATTTCCATACAACTAAAACAATATTGAAAGTCTCCCCCCGCCCCCCCCCCCCCCGACAGATCAATTAAATTCATTGATATTATCCCATTCATATATCTGTTTTCAGCACTATATTACTATTATTAAAATTATAAGACGTGATTTGTCGTTGCAAGACAGCACAAAAACACAGCACTCAAATCATACAATATTTCAGAGAACAGCGAGGATTATACCACGAAGCGAAGTAGCAGTTTTTGTCAGATATACTGGCACTCCTGGATGTGTTTGAAGCATTTAGAAATCAGTTCTCAGAAATAGCAAGACAAGCTCATTATTACTATGGCAGAATACTATTTCGTCGAAAATGTAAGAATTGGAAGAGAAAGAATGGCAGTGATGCCATCAGTAAGTAGATGAGAGAATAAAAACACGGACTACAAATATCTGATGTACCAGTAAAACTGCATGTCTTTTGAGCACTTGGAGAACAAGAGCGACGCAAAGCCATGCTGGAGCTAAATCACCGCTTCAAAATGCAAAAGCAGACTGCAGCCTTTTTTCTCAGTGTGCCGGAGTCGGTGTGACGATTTGGTTTAGTCTTTTACTCACCTATATCAAGCTTATCCTCCATCCTTAGCAGAGGTGAAGGCCGCATGCTTAAGTGTAATAAGAAATCCAACATGCTGTGATGTCTACTTTTTTTTTTTTTTTTTCCCCGAGCTCACTACACATTTTTTTTTTTCCCCCGAGCTCACTACACATTTTTTTTTTTTTCCCCCGAGCTCACTACACATTTTTTTTTTCCCCCGAGCTCACTACACATTTTTTTCCCCCCCGAGCTCACTACACATTTTTTTTTTCCCGAGCTCACTACACATTTTTTTTTCCTTGAGCTCACTACACATTTTTTTTTCCCCCCGAGCTCACCACACATTTTTTTTTTTTCCCGAGCTCACTACACATTTTTTTTTTTTTTTCCCGAGCTCACTACACATATTTTTTTTTTTTTGGTACCCCATTAGTGAGTCAGTCTAACCTGTTAAATATGATTATGTTCAGACAATACTATCAGTGTTGTGATATCCTGTTAGTTCGATTTTTTTTTTTTCAAATGTTTTAGTTGCTGTAAGAGAAACAAAGAAGAAATGAGATCTGTTACTGAAAATGTTTCTTTTTTAATTTTCTACTTGCCCCTGGTCTATACAGAACCTAGGGGTGAGCTCTTCCCACTTTCCCGCTTCATCAAAAGAAGAGTCCATTGTTAGTCCTGATGCCACAATAATAATAAAAGTCTCAAAACTGCAGAGGTCCGCTCTATGGTGGCTGTTTGTGTTAGTTCTGTTAATGTCCTAACCAATTCCTGACTGAATGAGACAAAGTGCAGCAGTGGCATGGACAAAGAGGAGGAGGTAATTAACAAATAGATCATCCGAGGGGATAAAATCTTCGTAATGAATTTTAGCAGTTGAAAAGGGAGAGTTGTAAATTTGATTATGGCACACCGAGACTGCCCCACATCGAGCCTCACCACCTATCTGTTGGGCGTCTCAGGGTGTAAAAACCTGCCAAAAAAAACCACCCCGTGACCTCCAGCAGTTACAATGACGCTATCGTATACATATTGTAGTTAATACAAATCGTAATGTATGTGGGTGCTTTCCCTGGGGCGATCCGACAGCCAAACGCTCAAACTTAACGATTTACGGCAAAATGGCATTTCATGAGTATGCTATTTAGCAAATGTTATTGCTATTAGTACTACTGTTAGCTTCCTAACCCTCTGCAGTTATTAAGGGTACCATAGGTTTCTAAAAAGTCCCTGCCCTGTGAAAAGGAGTAAAATTCTTACCTGACTCACCTTCTTTGCGTTCCTTCCTCCACGACTTCCTTGCTTACTCCCATAGTTTCCTAAACTTGGCCTCTGTGTTAAACAGGTCTGTCATTTTGCCTCTCTTACCATAGTTGTATTTCGAAATTACCATTTTCCCTATCAATATTGCATGATTAATTTCATTCAGAGATTTCTTGTTAAATTTGCCGTGCGACGGCAGTCCCAATAAAATGGAACATTTATCTAAAACAATTCTCTTACCTGTTTCTGCTGTAATTCGGTTTTCGATTTCTTTCCAGAGTGGCTGGACTGTTGGGCAATCATAGAAAAAATGTTCTAAAAAATCTACCGCTTTGCACGTTGGGCATAAAATTGAGTCTTGTACTCCCATCTTTTTGAATACTATACTTGTTGGATAAATGTTATTCAGTATTTTCCACTGCAATATTCTTAACTTTGTTTCTGTGGTGCAGTTAAATGCAAATTTCCAGTGTGTTTCTCTTATCTCTACTTTCAGTTTTTTTTTTTACCTGGCTCGTTGTGTCCGGTAGTGTAATTCCTCTAATATTTCTTTCTTGTTTAATTTTAAGGGCCAAAATTTCAACAGCAACCACAAAGATTAGTGGAGAAATTGGGCAACCCTGCCGTACCCCTCACTCAATTTTAAACTCTCTGCTAAAGAATCCCCCATTCCTGATGATAGCCACTCGATCTTTCATTAAAGTGGAAATCCAGTGACGAAAATAACTTCCGAAACCAAACATTCTAAAGGATTCAGTAACCAGGCTTGTTGATATAGTATCGAAAGCTTTTTGGAAATCGAGAGATAATAAGACGCTTCCTACTTTCCTTTGCTTTTGATTTTCGATGATATCATCTATTTCTCGTAACATAGTTACTATACTTCTTCCTTTAACAAAGCCCACTTGGTTTTCGCTGATTATGTTATGCAGGACTTTGTCTAGTCTCAATGCCAAAGTTTTTGCTATTATTTCATAATCCGAGTTTGTAAGCGATATTGGGAGCCAGTTTCCTAAATCATTTCTACTTAGACCTTTCCCTTTGTGCAAAAGACTTATAATTCCCTTTCTCTGGGTTGGAGACAAACATCCCTTCTGAAAGCTATAGAGATAGGAGTTCATTAATGGTTTCTTAATTTGGCTCCAGAATACTTTATAAAATTCCATTGGAATTCCATCTAATCCTGGAGCGGAACCATTTTTCATTTTCTTCAGAGCAGATAAAACCTCTGCATCAGTAATTTGTATTTCGCATTGCTCCCTCCCGACATCACATATCCGAGGTATTTGTAATTCCCTTATGAAATTATTGATTCGATTTAAAATTTGTTGTTCACTTTTTTCTTCCCGGTACAAATTTTCGTAAAACTGACAAATTTGGTCATTGATATCAGCAGCGTTATTTAAAACGCTACCACAATTGTTAATAAGTTTATGGATAGTATTACTCTTCGATCTCACTTTTTCTAACCTAGAAAGAACTTTGTGGACTTTTCACCTTCCTCAATCCATTTTATTCCTGCTCTAATCTGGGCACCTCTTGTCTCATCCATCTGAATTATTTCCAGCTGTTTCTTAGTAGACATAATTTGAGCATAAATCTCTTTACTTTCAGGGTCTTGGGTGAGTTTTGTTTCTAGCATATTCAATGATTCGAACAGATCTGATTTTCTCTCCCTTTTTCCATTTCGTAGATGGCGACTATATTGTTGACTAGCTTCCTTTACATCAATTTTTATCATTTCCCATCTCAATTGGGGGTCCAAATCTTTATAAGTTTCTTCCGTGCGATGTATGGTGTCGTTTATTAGGTTGACGTAGCTGAGGTCCTTAAACAGACTTGTATTCATTTTATATGAGGATGGCCCCCTATTAAACGACTGGAAGTTAAACGTAATTATTGAAGCTCTGTGATCTGAAAATCCAAAACTTTGTATATTAGTTTCCGATACAAAAGTGAGGAGGTTATCACCCACAAAGACGTAATCTAGTCTTCTTGCAATGATCGGATTCCCTCGGCTCCAGGTATGGGTTCGATCTCCTGGATGTTGTTGCCTCCACACATCCGTTAGCGACTGTTCTTTTATATGTGTGTTTAGAAATTCAACGATATTATTCGGATGTTTCGCTCCTGAAACAATATCTAAGTTGTTGCACATAACGGTGTTAAAATCACCGAGGTATATAACATGAGTGGTATTTCCATTGTCGACATATTTTTCAATTATTCTTTTCATTTGCGCAAAAAATATACATTTTTCCCTTTCTATACATGGTCCATAAACATTTATTAAGTAGACCTCATTTTCATTTTCTATATTCATGTTGGAGATTATCATTCTTTCGTTTTTGTATACAAGTTTTACCTGTTCATCTGCAATAGTTTTGCCGAACATGGTCATAATTCCTTGACTTCTGGTGGTCCCTACTGAATAATGAATCGTTCCTCCCCATTCCTTTTTAACTAATTCCATATCATCCTCGAGAAGTTGCGTTTCCTGCATTGCTATCGCTTCAAATTTTTCAATTTTCATGGTTCGAAAGAGTGCCTTTCGTTTTTTTTTGTTGCCTCAAGCCCTGCACGTTAAGCGTGCATATTTTAGTTCTGGACATCATTTCCTTCGTTGGGTAGTTTGTGTTGCCTGTTTCTGTCAATGATTTGTTGTTGTTTTTTCCCTTTCCTTTTTTAGCATACTAACCTCAATAAGTTGAAGTAGGGTCGCACCTTATCTTTTGTGAGGGCTGCTCCGTCGTGTTTTTCGAAGGCGAATCTGGGACCCTCCTTTTCGTGCTCACTGAGCAAGCTTTACCCAGGAAGAAAGGTAAGGTGTTTGTCTCTTTCTTCCCTTTTATTTCTGTGCATTTTTCCTTCTTCCTTCCTCTCTCTCCCTCGGTTCTTTGTCCATTTTTGTTTTGTTCCCTTATATCAGTCTGTGCGTTCATAGGAGAGTTCGTGTTGTTTTGCTGAGTCTTCTGTGGAGTGTCCTCCTCTTTGTCTTTGTTTATTGTTGCCTCATCTTCACTTCCTCTTCTTTGTTTTTCTTTCTTGTTCACTGTTTTCTTTGTTTTCATTTCTTTGCTTTGTCCTTTCTGAGGATAATCAATTACCTCATCGTCCCTTCTCCGTTCTCGGCCTTTCTCTTCGGTCGCTTCTCTTTCAGCAAGATCTTCACTCTCCTCCTCATCCTCGGCATCTTCATAACTACTATCGTCGCTTTCTCTTGAGATGTCAATAGGTGGTTTTGGTTTGCTACTTACCATCTCCGCGATTGTGCTCCCCAATGTTACGTCTTCCGTCTCTAGTCCATCATTTTCATTTCGCCTGTCTCTCTCTTCTTCCACTATCTTATCATCCTTGTCTGTTTCCCGGGGTCCATTTTCACATTCGTTTTTTCTGTGTCCCGGATTACAGCACAACAAGCACACTTCCTGGTTGGTGCACATTCTCGCTGTGTGCCCTTTTTGAAGGCACTTCCTACAGACCTGTACCTCAACCTTCATTTCCCTGTAATAGAGGGAGGCCCAAAATGGACCCGTTTGGACTCTGGCCGGGAGGGGTTTTTCTGGGAGACTGATCCAAACTATTCTTCTCCCCGAGACCCAAGGGGTCAACCTGCCCTGAGGATCTCTCAGCCTTTCCATTTCCAGTTTTGAACGGCTCTTGACCCCCAGTTTATTAAGAGCCGTCTCAATAGCCTGGTTGCTATATGACAGTGGGATATCCCCCACCGTCAATCTCGTGGCAGGGATTTCCTTACCATCCCCACCTCTTAGTAGAAATGGGTTTTGGTTAAAAAGGGGTATGTGCACCCCTTTCACACTAATTCCCTTCGCCAGGAGCGTGGCCCTGGCAGTTTGCAATTTGGTGTATATTCGCCATAGACCGCCAATTCTTTGGGCTCCCACCGTCTCGCCCGCGCCGGACGCCCTCTCCGCGGAGGAGCAGACATCGAAAGGGGACAAGCCCCTCTCTCCGTCAAATGGGAAGGCTTTCGCCAGGAAAAAAACCGGTGGAGTTGACGACATCGCAATCTACCTTTCCTTACGATAACGGCAATAACAAAGACGGCAAATATAGCGCGACACAACAGTTATAGTTATAGTCGGTAGGCTATAGGACAAGTGAGTAATGTCAACCTGAGCAAAAAAAAAACGATCTCGAACAACAAGTAACTCTGCACACTACACAGAAGAAAAAAAAACAGTTCAGGTAAGCGGGGGAGAGGTGGATGACCGGGCTGTGTTGTTGACAAACAACACTGAAAAAAACGTGGAGGAAAAAAATAGAGACACTGTCCAGACCCGAAACTGGACCAAGTCGATCAAATCAATGAACGTCTTCCAAAAAAAAAGAACACCAGAAGGCAGCGGAGCACTCACCTGATATCCTAACGGAATCTTGAGGCTTTACTTACCTTCCAGCCTTCACTTCGCTACAAAACTCGCAGTCGAATCAAACCGTGACAACCACCAGCCAGTCACAACCGGAAGTCTCCAATGTCTACTTTTATTCACCCATGTCAAGCTTGTCCTCCATCCTTAGCAGAGGTGACGCCAAAAAATATTTGCCTGATTATCGATAGCTCAGCAGTGATTCAGATGTTACCTGCAAAATGCAGTACAGTTCTTTGATCGTTCAAAATAATAATGTCATACCGTATCTTAAAGGGAAAAAAGGGGGTCGGGGGTAGGGGGTTGGTGGAGCGTTACTCAGGTAGGTATCACTCATGACACATATCTTGATCTCATTATAAAGAAACGTGAAAAACGTGGATCTGACATCCTTAATCCACCAGCTTTGCCGATTGTACACTGATGCTCGGACAAATCCTCTGAAACCAATCTGGAACGGTGAAACTTCACATTGATACATTTTTCTGGCTATTTAATTCGGACATACTTAAGTTAGTTTCAATTTGATGTTTTTCAATGCGACTCATATATATGGAATTGTTAGCTCAATTGTGTCCATTCTCTTACCTGACTCGGAATAGGCGATCGTTCTGGCAGCAGGCCTGTATCTCTGACAATCTGTGGCAACTCATTCCGTTGTGGTAGGTCCACCGGTATTTTCCAGTCTGCAGTGCCCTGGAAGAAGCTGGTTGCTTGTAATATGAACGGGAATCTTCTTTAAGTGCGTCCGAAGCTCGTCGAGGTTATGTTTACGTCTTTATTTTAGAAGTCTTTGTTGGCAAGGCAAGTATTGCAGCCCCTCACCCGTGGATCGTTGGCTCATGGCAATGTTTATTTGCCCAGTCATGTTGAAAAAAAAGGAAACAAAGAAGGTAAGAAAAAAAGAAAGAAAGAAAGAAAAAAATCAAATGAACTGATAATAAATGAATGAGCAATGAGTAAATAATAATTATTAAATAAATAATTAAATAAACTGTTCATTTCGACTACAGTGTCCATTAAAAGTGTTTCCGGCAGTCATCTCAGTGGAGGTAATCGTTAACAAACAGGTTCTGTATGCAGTAACAGGGTTGTCTCCTCTACTTCGTGATTTTTTTTCGGTACCAGCTTTAGCAATTTCAGGAGCGGGGAAGCAACACATCTCCAAACACAGGTCATGGGCTAAATGATTTCTCGTCCTATCGAACACTGCCATGGGTGCTGCAATCTCTGGACTGTGCCTGATATGACTGAATGTCACCGAAAATCCAATATTGTTTGTTTTCTTTGTTTATGAATGGCTGTGTGATTTGTTCCTTTGTTAAAGAATGACAGCATGATTTGCTCTTTGGTTTGTGAATGACTGTGTGATTTGCTCCTTTGTTTATGCATGGCTGTGCGATTTGGTCCTTTGTTTATGAATGACAACGTGATTTGCTCCTTTGTTTGTGAATGATAGCATTATTTGCTCCTTTTTTTGTGAATGGCTGTGTGATTTGCTCCTTTGTTTATGCATGGTTGTGTGATTTATTCCTTTGTTTGTGAATGGCTTTGCAATTTCCTTCTTTATTTATGAATAGCAGTGTGATTTGTTATTTTATTTATGAATGACTGTATGATTTATCCCTTAGTTTATGAATGGCTGTGTGATTTGTTCCTGTTTATGAAATTGAATTGAAGTGTGATTTGTTTCTTTGTTCGTGAATGGCTGTGTGATTTGAAGTTAATGTGGCATGACAGAAATTATGGAAAGAAATAGAGCATTCGCAAATGAAAACCAGTGTAAGATACAGCATTCTGAATGTAAAATTATCATCATAATATATTGAACGAAATAAGGCCTCCAATGTAATCATTATAGGCTGTTTAACGGCTGCACTTTCCTTTCTACTAAATATCATATTGCGCGTACAAAGACGTGAAGGGATGCCTGAGCATATTTTAAAAGGTCTTGAACTTGGCTATATTATTGATGCTTGTGTTGATTTTGAGCCAGAATATTTTGAACCGAAAAAAAAGACGATTTTCGTTTGGTAGAATTAAAATGTATCACAGGAAATTTCATTCTGTGCCTCAATTTACACCTTGCGTCACTTTACTTTTTATGCAGTAAATCATTTTGACATCCGCGGAAAACGAACGGTTTTGAATGGAGTGTTCTGCTTAAATGTTTTTGTCATATTTTGGATTAACAAGTGTGAATTCCACTTCGTCTTCCAATTGCTAATGGCTCAAAACCATCGATTAATTTGACAAACTGATATGGTCACACCACAACAATTGGCACCATGTACGGTTTTATTTCTTGTTCTCTTTAATCTGATTACACTTATCGATACCAAATTGCCAGTCCTCTAAGCAAGCAAGAATGGTGCCCCTTTACCCGTGGATGTTTGTCTCGTGGCAACATAATTATATTTGCCCAGTCATGTACACAAGCAGTGTAAAGCGTTCGAATATTGGGCAATTTCCTGTGGGGGAAGAGACACTTTTTGTTATTTATTACATGATTGTATTATTGTTTTACTATTGTCTTCTTCTGAAATTTTTGCGTCATTAAGAATTTTGCGTCTGGAACAACCGCTCCTATGGCACCTCTTATGCCACGCCACTAAACCCAGCTTGCTATCATCATCATTTACAATTGTGCTGTAACGGAGCTAGAAAGTGAACATGTAAGCAGCTAAAGAAAAAAAAGTATGAAACGTTGTGAACTGCCTCAATTTTTTCATAAGTTACCTAGACACATCCGTTGTGGACAAAATTCAGCCTTAAATTTGATTTGTTTACTTATTTTTTTTTTTTAGCCGCAAAAAAAGAGACGTTTATCATCAACTAATATGGAAAACTGTGATCAGAAATTTTATTGCGACTCTGATCTAGGCTCCGCCCCCATTTCTGCTTGTGGGCGAATTCTGATTTCGTGAGAATTTATTCTTAAGTCACATAATTAAGGTTTTTGACCATTAGTTGACATTGTGTATATTGTAGAAACTACTAAACGTAACTTTCATTTCTCATGCTGAGTTCTTGTGGGAACTGAAACCGAGTGATATAAGTCTGTGTGTCACTATTGATACATTTTGGTGCCTAGAAGGTTAACGATCGGCACTTTAGCTAGTTGATTTCATTTTTTCACCTGGACATATATTCAAAGTGTAGAAACATCTCGAAATGTCTCTCCTTTATTTTGTGCATTTTGTCTTTTCTGTAGGAAACTAAAACAGAGCTACAAGGTAATGTGAAGATTTTATTTATGATAAGATAAGAATCTATTTATTATCCCGTTATGGAAATTTACTTTACAGAGGGTTTAAGAGCATATATGAAACACAGCTTAAGCATCAATACAGGAATACGTCATAACTCAATATTAGGCATAACATAATTATTATTAAGATAAGATAAGATAAGATATGACTTTATTATCCTGTTTCCAGGAAATTTGTTGTCACAGCATCAGTAACAGTACAACAGCAAATACAATATCTAAGACCTACAAGTCTTTAATGCACACCACACACACGCACATTGCTCACACAACATTACCAACAAGTAAGAACATTGCTCACACACACACACACAACCACAAACACTGTAAGAACAATCCATTAGGAAAAACTAACAACAGCATATTACATCAGGAAACACTGCTACTTCGAATTGCGTATGGCAAAAAAGATCGTCTATAGCGCTCTCTGTTTATTATCGAGTAATATAGTATGGAACCTTAATAAAATATTGTACTCATCTGGCGAATAATTATATGGACATATAATATCTCAAAATGAGGCCTAATATATGAAGTAGCATGGCATGGAACCTTGATAAAATATGGCACACATGTAACTATATTGTTTGTGGAGACGAACTGCCCATGATAAAAATGAGCCTGAAATTCATTCTCTGTTTGCTTTGATGTATATTAAATGATTCTTTTGCTCCCATGTGATCTAGAAATTTGATGAAACAAGAGGTAGTAGCTGCCGTTTAAGACAGATATAACTTCTTTTACATAAGTATTTAAAGGTCAAAATTTTAAAGTTGGTAATTTTATTATTTACTGTTTATTTAAGATAAGATAAAATAAGAATATAAGATAAAAATTACTTTATCAGCCCATGAGGGAAATTCTCTTTCACAGAGCGTTTTGATCACGTACATGGTACACATATCTTAGGCCTCACTACATAAACATATTTCCTAACTCAGTAAACTCAATAACAGGTATACATGAAGTGGCATGGAAAGGAACTTTTTACGCACATAACTCTTTCTTATACCGGCGTTTTCCCATTAGATTCTTACGGATGAAATTTTAAGCACTCAAACAAATGACAGTGAATATCGAAAACTGTAAAAGATGCAAAGTGGCTTTTATCGTGCCGTCTCTCATAACATCCTGGGAAAACATCAACTGACTGATAAGCGTATAATTTACTAGATGACGTACCAGACATTGTGCGGAATAAACCTGTGCTCTCTTTCTCTCTCTCTCTCTCTCTCTTTCTCTCTCACTTTCTATCTCTGTCTCTCTCTCTGTCTCTCTCTGTCTTTCTCTGTCTCTCTCTCTCTCTCCCTCTGATAATAATAATAAAAGCACTGATCTACAAGTCTTGCTTCAGAATTCATGTTCCCCCGGACACTACAGACCAAACTGAACGCTTGATGTACGACACTGGAACAAAATGTCTCCAAAATTGAGGATGAACATTAGAACTGCTGACAGTAAGATGAAACAACGCATTTTCTATAAATTCACAAAGAAAACCATTAAAAAAATCCAAACTTCGGTGCACCCTCCACGGTATTCGAAACCTACATGCAAAATTTGGTTACTGCTGGTGCCCAAATAAAAAAGCTCTTTGCATTCAAAGGTGGAGAATTTGTGAATTAATGATAGATTTTGTACCGCATTTTCTGCTCCTTGGATCTCACAGGCAAGTCTAGATAAAGTTGTTGTCTGCCGGCCTAGGTCAACCCCCTCAATGCTGTCCAGGTAAGTAAAGCTGGTGTCTCTGGACCATTGTTACTTCCCTTAAAACTGTCCAAGTAAAATTGCTGTTCCATGGGCTTATGTCAGCTCCCTCACAGATGTCCAGGTAAGTACATTTCCTGTTTGTGGACTTCTGTTACTTCTCACAAAGCTGTCGGAATGATACCACGGTTCAGGGGGTCTATGTTAGTTCCCTCAAAGCTATCCATATAAGCAACGTTGCTGTTCCGTCGGCCTATGTTAGTTGACACAAAGCTGTCCAAATAAATGAGCTCGTTGTTCTGTGGGCCTGTGTTCGTTCCCACAAAGCCAAAATGGGGAGAAAAGTAGAATGTGTATGTAGCAAAGCCTCGTTAAGAAATAATACCGAAACGATACAATAAAATTCAAAGAAAAAGGGAAGTCAAATAAATCTTTGTTGTTGTGGTAGTTGTTTTTATGTTTTCCTGGAGAAGATTTCTAACCAAAAGATTGATTTGTATCCCTTTTGTCTTTGTATTTTATTGTATCGTTTTGGTAATTTTTTCTTACGCGAGGCTTCTGCTGCATACAACTTTTTCTTTCTGTCATATTTTATACTTTGCTTCAAGCTTTGCTGCGACCTCATAGCTTTTCTGTGGTTTTTATAAAAGTTCGTTCCCACAAAGTTGTCCGGTCTACAAGCTTGTGCATTAATGTATGTGCAAATATAAAAACAACAGAAAAACTGGGGTCGCAGCAAGGCTATAGGCAAAGGCAAAACTAGGAAAAGAAAAAGTTGCATGTAGCAAATTCAAAACCTGGCAAAGCTGTTGCAGAAATATGGGCCATTTTCTGTCTTCTCTTTTAGTTTGCGTTTCATTGTATCGTTTGGGTATTATTTCTTACGCGAGCCTTTGCTACATACTACAACGTTTGTTTCTGCCAAGTTTTGCCCAAGTTTCTGTCTCGTCTGCTGTTAATCTCTCATACCTATCCAATTTGGCATATAGTAGTCTTCTTTCCTGAAATCCCGTGCAATACTAGAGCCTTTTCTTGGGAAATCAGCATAATACACCACTGTCCCATTAGACAACCAGCCTGCCCAACAAATAAAAGTTCCGGCTGACATGATCACATGATCACAATTGGCCAATAGATAGAGATGAACTGAACTAGTGGCAGCGGGCATGAATACCACTTTCTTGACCGCCAAGTTCACCTCATTCCAAACTCTGTCGGTCCCTGTCACGAAAAAAGTAATGGATCTTCCCTTAAACTTTTCTCTCATCCAGTCAAAGGCTTTCAAGAAATAACTTTTACGAGCCACTGCATAGCCTAATCTTTGTAGCTTTATAAAGTCCCCACGGCGTACATGCACGCCAACCAACACTCCCTTGTCAGTGATATTTTTCCTCATCGGCTCCAGAATTGTGTCTGCCTCCCGCCGAACGGAATCCAGAAATTCAAATTCTTTTCTGATTTCCTCTTTTATATGATCGAAGCATTTCCAGGACTGGCAGTGGCCAAGAGCAGTAATGTTTGTGCAGGTTTTCTTCAGTTTGTTTATAAAAGTTGGCAGAAATGTTGCATACAGGCGTTCATATGTAGACCTCCATCTAAAAAAGACAAAGACCAAAATGAACGGAATCACAATTTGGGTCAGCAGGCAAATTTCGGTGGTTTTTTACGAACTGAATTTTTAGGAAAGTGCAAAGGCAAAGGCAAAGGCAAAGGCCTGTTTACACTAGAAGGTTTTAGGAATACAAAAAAAGGAAAGGAATTTTAGCAGTAAGTGTGTTGCGTTTTCAATGTTCCGAAATCGGAATGGAATCCGACCCGTTCGTATTTCCTTTCCGATTTCCCCCTGAAAAGCTGGAATAGGAACATTCCTAATTTCATTCTGATTTCGGAAATGTTATGGGTCCCATGACAACCGCCTGTATGTAAAATGGCGTTCGGTCAAACTATCGATTTAACTATCACCAAAACATTTTTTAAGGCGAATGCTGTCCATGGGATACAAAATCGCCCACGTACCATAACAAGGCGAGGACCAAAGCCTTTCGAACTTTAGCAGGTGATTAAAGCCTTGAAAGATCAGATTAATTTCTCATTCATACATTGAATACAAAGCTGAACCGAAAAATTTCTTCATTCGACGAGTGAGAGGCATTTACCTAAACGGACACCCGGTGAGATGATCAAGAAACATGGCAGTCATTTTGATGCATCGACAAAAGAGACAGACAAGAAGACCCAGAGTTTAGAGACTGCATTTTTCTTTTCCTCTGCACTGACATGCCTGTGGATCTGTGTGTGGATGCATCAGGGTTTGAATTGGGAACTGTTTTGTGAGTGTGAGGGGGCTGTCTGTGAGTGTGAGGGGACTGTTTTTGAGTGTGAGGGGACTGTCTGTGAGTGTGAGGGGGCTGTCTGTGAGTGTGAGGGGACTGTCTGTGAGTGTGAGGGGATTGTCTGTGAGTGTGAGGGCGCTGTCTGTGAGTGTGAGGGGACTGTCTGTGAGTGTGAGGGAACTGTTTGTGAGTGTGAGGGGGCTGTCTGTGAGTGTGAGGGGGCTGTCTGTGAGTGTGAGGGGGCTGTCTGTGAGTGTGAGGGGACTGTCTCAGTGAGTGTGAGGGGACTGTCTGTGAGTGTGAGGGGATTGTCTGTGAGTGTGAGGGGACTGTCTGTGAGTGTGAGGGGGCTGTCTGTGAGTGTGAGGGAACTGTCTGTGAGTGTGAGGATACTTTCTGTGAGTGTGAGAGAACTGTCTGTGAGTGTGAGGGGATTGTCTGTGAGTGTGAGGGAACTGTTTGTGAGTGTGAGGGGATTGTCTGTGAGTGTTGGGGAACTGTTTTATGAGTGTGAGGGGGCTGTCTGTGAGTGTGACGTGACTGTCTGTGAGTGTTAGGGAACTGTTTGTCAAAATGAGGGAACTGTCTGTGAGTGTAAGGGAACTGTCTGTGAGTGTGAGGGGACTGTCTGTGAGTGTGAGGGGGCTGTCTGTGAGTGTGAGGGGGCTGTCTGTGAGTGTGAGGGGACTGTCTGTGAGTGTGAGGGAACTGTTTTGTGAGTGTGACGGGGCTGTCTGTGAGTATGAGGGGACTGTCTGTAAGTGTGAGGGAACTGTCTGTGAGTGTGAGGGAACTGTCTGTGAGTGTGAGGGGATTGTCTGTGAGTGTGAGGGAACTGTTTGTGAGTGTGAGGGGATTGTCTGTGAGTGTGGGGGAACTGTTTGTGAGTGTGAGGGGATTGTCTGTGAGTGTGAGGGGATTGTCTGTGAGTGTGCGAGAATTGTCTGTGAGTGTGAGGGAATTGTCTGTGAATGTGAGGGCACTGTCTGTGAGTGCGAATTCATTTTGCACAACTGTGTTGTCATCTACAGGTGGGGTTGTGTTGTTTATGTGTAAGCTTGCATGATATAGTGTTTGCTCGTTCGCTATTGGCGAAAATGGTGCCTCTATTGTTATCACATTGGCTGAACTGGCTGCCATAGACTTGGGTGAGTTGGTTGCAAAAGGTTCTGAAAACACAGAGTACAACAATTCATTCCTTTGACATTTATGTCAAAAATCAGATGTTATTTACCAAATTTTTACAAAAACACAAAGAAAATAAGATCACTATTGGTCGGTTTGCATTGCGAGACACGGGACGCTCCGCGAAACCATTGTCAGCATGGAGCAGAAAGTAGGTCGCTGCGGTAAACAATATCCTTTTGTGCATTTCCACGGGTAGGAAGAAACTTACAAACGGTTCTGGATATGCACACCCTCTTTGGTGAAGGCGGTCTCTTTCGATTCTTGTTACCGCCGCGACCTAGTTTCACGATTTGGTGGAAGATATATCTCATTATACGTACTGTTTGAAGCTACTTACCGCAATTGGGACCCCATCGGCAGTAAGGCTGTCTTTGTGGGTTGCCGAAGCTCGTAGCTGTTTATTCTCAAAATAGTCAAATCTTAAAGGGCCTATTGGCTCGACGGCTGTCTTCGGCTTTCTCTCAAGGGGCACCCTTAGGCCAGGAACATTTGAGTGAGTTTTTTAATTGCCCAGTACAAGAATCTGTTCGGCTACTTGAATAGAACAAACGGCCCTTTTTTCGAAGCCCTTGGGGGTGATCTCTTTCTTTTAATCTCTAAGTGACAGGTAACTTTAATTACAGGTAACTAAATAGTTTTTTGGCCTGGGTAACTAAAAAATCACTCGTGTGCGAATGGCCTTAACGTTAGTAGTTACATTACAACTGGGCAGCCCGTCAAAATAAATTTTTCGTTGGCGAAATGGTCATGGTCATGTTTTTGGAAGTTGGCGAAACAGTGGTCAAAGAAAAAAGAACAATAATGAATAATTTGGCTACGTTGCATTAAAATCAGGAGAGCAATATCAGATTTGGATTGATCGATTAATTGGATATTGACGTCACGACACTGAGTTTCAATAAGATCAGCTGGTGGGCGGTGTCTCATTGACACAGAGCCGTGACGTCACCATCCCTATTAGTCAGCGATCCCAATCCTCTAGTGCTCGTCCGGCCCAAATAAAATTTTACAAGCTGCAAAATATCGAAGTCTGTAGAAAGATTCGATGGCAATAAAGAAAATAATTGTAAACTCTGACCCTTCAGTTCTGATGGGTTCAGCGTGGTGTGTGATCCTGAAGGCCAACTCTAAAGGATTTCCTTGCGTGATAAACATGTCCCTGCCCATCGTTCTTGCCATGCCAAGGACACTCGCATATCTGAACATCTCATTTCCCAGCCCTCCTCCTTGGGTCGGAATTTTTAAAAACAAACGTCCTTTTTTGTCTGCGCAGCCTGGTAATTTCCTTGTGTTAACATGTATATTTGTTTGATTTTTCTTTACTGTCTGTGATTTCGTTTGGATTTTCGTTTCATTTCCCATTTTCGTGGTCATTTCAAAATTCGAGACTTCTTTCCTTGCCACTAAGTTGTCGTACTGTGTCTGCCCTACAAAGGATTTGGGCATCATTCTGAAAGGCGAGAAAACGAAAGCATATTAAGTGTACGAGACTAAATTACAATAACAATAATAATAATAATAATAATAAAGATAATCAATCCAAAAGAGCTGACTCTAATCACTTTGCAGAATGTCTTGTTCTCTCCGTCTGCAACTCACAAACACACTCTCTCTTCCCCTGTCCTTCTCATTGTCACTCTCTCACGCACAATCTAGTTCATACATTCTAATGCTAGACATACATGCATACATAGACATAAACACATAACAGATGCATGAGGCAGCAATTAAACAATAAAACCAAAAAAAATAAAAAGAATTGAGAAAATAAGTGGATTGGGAATGAAACTTCACAACTGAACATGTTTAAATACTAAAACGAAAGAATGAAGAAGGAGACGAAAGGGAATGGAGGGGTCACAATGTATTTTGGGCTAAGTATTTTTCTTATTTTTGTCAATTTTCCTGTTTATTGACATTTTGGAGCAAGTCATTTGCTTTGGACTAGAATATATTAATAAAAGAAAAGGCTCTTCTTCTCGTCAGTTGCCAGTTCATACCTCGAAGGATAACCTGGCCAGACAATCATTTTTATTCCAAAGGACATTCTGGTCACATGAACATACTTATATTCATTCATTTATCTGTACATTTATTATTTTAGAAAGGTTAGCGTGAATTTACACATGTACACACGCTTCATGTCTTGCTTCAGGTTTTTGCTGCAAGTCACGTTCAATGTACCTCACTTTTATCTTGTCTTGGTGGTGGAAGTTATTCTTTTATAGCAAAATTGACAGCGTTTACACGAAAAAAAAAATAAACTAATTTTTTCATTATTCCATTCTTGTAGGAGCGAGGAGCCGACAGTACAGTATGGCCTAAGGCCATAGTCCCCTTTGTCCTACCTATGACCAGCCTTGGATAAGAGGGTGGACATTTTACTCACTGATAACCCTGGGAGAAATAGGTGATCGCCAGGTATGTCACTGCGAAGCTGTGTATTATTGTTATTTTTCCCTATTGGACATTCAGTTTTGAAATTGAAAATGAGCCACATGCTCTCACATATCCGTTGCTAGTGTGAAGACTGACCACAAGCCACACAACTGACCAAAATGACCAATTTTGGCAAATGCTAAAAGAATGGACAGAGAATTTGAAGCTGTCGATGAAGAGGAATCACGTCGGCTAACGACCACAACTGATTATGTCCAAATATTGCCCATTTTCCAAATGAGAGCCAAAACTTTGGCTTTTCTGTCTTCCTTAATGTCTGTAAAATATCCATGCTGTAATATTTCACATAATCTCCCAATTCGAGATACGTTTATGTCCAAAGGTTTATGATATTTAGCTGTAAAGAATTGATTGACCACTGGCTGATTCTGAGCCGGGGTAATGGTAAGCCTGAAAACGAAATCACCAGGAATGAGCTCGTAGAAAACAGACTTAACCGATGAGCAGTGTGGCCACCTATCCTTAACGGAGGGGAAAAGACGATTTACTAAGAATGAACGTTACGATGGATGTATCTCTTTGGAAATCTACGATCTAGAGCTGTAGTGCTATACTTTGTAAACTTAAATTGTCTTTGGTGAGACTGGGAATAGCCAGCTCATCACAGCTCTAGAGCTACATCTATGCCATGTAAAGATATACCTTAATGGTATGAGTGTCATTTGAATTTACTATCTGACGTGTAGGATATGTCTTTAACACTACGAATGCCACAATGATTTGAAAGTGTGGATATTTCAATGCCTACTTCTCCTTAGTGAGCTAGACAAGTTATAACTTATTATAACTTAAAGTAGTGTCTGAAATACTGTGACATCTACAGTTTTTATGTGATGTGTAGAATTGCTTAAGTATACTCCATTACAAAGTTCAGCCCTTGGGAAATAATGATAAATATCATCCTTCGGAAATAATGATAAATATCATCCTTCGGATAACAGTTAACGTAGTTGGTAGTTAGATCTAGAATACTTAAGGGGTTATTATTCCAGTGGGGGATTCACGAGGTTAACAGTGATTAATTTAGAGTTAGTTTAGCTAATCTATTCAGACTTAGAGTTAAATCTATATTAGTGGATCTAGACTTAATATGAATTACTATTGATATTGTTGTTCATGATATTGATTTCACATTCATATATATATTTTAACATCGTAATTAGATTATATGGTTGTGACCCTGCAGGTCTGACCCTAAAAGTTACCCATTTTGTTATTTAGTACTTGGTATGTTTGTGAGTGAGGCTTAGTTCTTTTAATATAAAAATGCAGTCGATAAATATCCCTATATATTCTAGTAGGCGCTAAACCCACGTTCATAACGTAAATCAAAACAGAAAATTTCAGTAAAGAAACTTGGAAAACTGAAGAAGCTGTAACATGAGTAACACTTTCAGGTTTCAGAATCATTAGAACACTACATCTGGAATTTGGTGAGTTCTTGTTGTTTTTCTTTTAATCGCCTATCTGGTCACCTTTCCTACTTCATTACCTTTTGTCTGCTACCTTGGTTATCTCTACACGTTTCCATAAAATTAGAAGACGTAAATTTTCTCACTGGTCTGATGTATTTGAGAACTCCATTCAAAGTTTGCACTTTATGCCCATTTTTTTGTTTTAATCATTTAAATAATCGCACATCTGGTCTCTTTTCCTACTTCATTACTCTTGTTCTGCTACCTTGGTTATCCCTACACTTTTTCATTAGATTAGAAGACGTACATTTCCCCTTTGGTCTTATGTATGTAAGAACTTCATTCAAAGTTTGCAGTTTATAGTTATTTATTTGCCTTAATCATTAAATTAATTATTTGAATAGATGATCTATTGTACAGTGGGCTACGACGGATTGACGACGGGCACTGAAGTTCGAGTTTGCAGCCCATGTCATACTAAAAAGAAGAAAGTTCCACAAGCGCCATTGCCAGTATCAGATTGAACCCGTGAAAGGCGATCACCGTCTAAGAGGACGAGCCCGTTCTATGCATACTTATATATTACTGACTGAGTTGCCCTGGGTGATTATTATGGACCTGCTTCATTTTGCCTGTTCCTTTAGCTTTATTCTATTTTTGTTTGTTTGTTTGTTTTTAGATACGTTTTACTGCTCTCCCTTTGCGCGTTGACATCCTGCGCGTCCCGCCAGCATCCGTCAAATGGCTATGATTTTCGCACGAGTTTGTTTGTTAGTGAACACATCGCAGGAAGTGATAACGTCATGTATTAATGGAAAAGAAATATTATTATTATTATATTTTCCTAGGCATATTGGAAACACAAACCTGTACTTTTGGTCCTGCAGCGTCAATCTCCCAATTCCAGACCCTTTCTTTTTCCTAGTCTAGGCTCATTGAGACCACACAAAGTTTCATACTTGATACTGATAGTTTAACACAATCTCATCATTCAAACCAGTCTTAACCGGAAGTTGCGACCGTATTGCAGTCTTTCACCGTTCCGATAGAACTCGAACTACTCGAAGCTTTAGGTCTAACGTTCGTTCAAGTTTGAGTTAAATTTCGATAACAAAATGCATTTTTAAAGCTACAATGCGCGTAGATAATTAGATTTATTTGCATGTGTCTATGATTAAACGTGGAATATGAGGGGCCAAGCCAAAGCGATTCAGCACTATCGGCGACTGCAATTTGTGCTCGTGATATTGTAATCGAATGCGCAATTTGTGAGTGTGATACCGATACCGGAACCAATCTCAGTTACATTTGCCGAAAAAATAGATCGAACGCCAATGTCTCGCAACATAGAAACTAATACAAACGTTCTGCGAGTTGTTAATTATTTTTTTTATTTTCTGTGCCGGCGACACGACGACAGTCTATACTAAGCGCTGTATAAAATCTGAGGGCCA
Source organism: Onchidella celtica (assembly GCA_963931925.1). Classification (NCBI taxonomy): domain Eukaryota; kingdom Metazoa; phylum Mollusca; class Gastropoda; order Systellommatophora; family Onchidiidae; genus Onchidella; species Onchidella celtica. Next base: position 30,339,554 of record OZ007579.1, read on the forward strand.
CCTAATCAGCATTAGCAGAGGAGTAGCGAAAGGCTCGCTGCAAATTGTCGTAAAGTTTCACTTTTATTAATATAGATTATGAACTAATGTAGATAGTTTCACACTTGATGTAAACCTTAGCACTTAGTAGTTTTGGAATTATCATATAATAATGAAGCTTGGGCCCAACTTTGCTACTGCAAAGGCTTTTTTACTACGCAACGTGGAGAAACGAAACTTGGCACATAATTATATGTAAAATGTGTCAAGCCAATAAGTGCTGTACTCATTTTTCCCCGAAACTCTTTACTTTTTACAGAAATTCAGTTATAATTATCAGTTATCAATTCATGATGCGCATACGACGTGATAATGTACTTCCGTCAATTTCGTCATTTCCGCCTCTTACCGGAAATGTAAACTAGAGTTCACGATCCAGCCACGCCAAGAAAACTTTGATACCAGGTATAGTGTTATACAGATGAGGTGAGTGCAATTCATTCTTACCAAGAAAACTGTGTAGGACTATTTAGAGTGTGTATTATAGATCTCGGAGTGTCAGTCATGCCAAGAAAACTTGGTCGAAATACTAGATCTAGGCCTCTCAGTCTCATGCCTCGATGAACGAACTAGAGCTAATGCTCAAAGTAGTCAAAGAAAGAAAAATGTAATAATAGGCCTATTAAAAATAAAAAAAATCTCACGTGATTTTTAACAAGACCTGCTCAGCTCGGATTGGCGTGAAATTTTACATTTGCCTGCCCTTCGACCCACAAAATGTTCTTTTTGAGATTTGGAGTCTTGGAAAGGCGGAGAAGTGTTTTTTTTTTTGAGTCTGCCTTATGCCGCTAATTGACAACCTCCGATCTTTCATTTTTTACGAACACATGAATATCTGTTAATTGCCGATTTTATGTGGATGACCCAAACTGTCTCGACATCAATGTCTTTGTGCTGATTCCTTTCGGTCTGGAGTGGTGAGCTTTGTTGTTGTTTTTTTTGCCATCCGAAGACTGGGGCAATTTCTAGTATTAATAATTACTGCTTATATAGCAGGGCATAAGTCTGCCCATCGTAGGAAAAGTATATCAGTAAGAGGAAGGGATTGTCCATTATTCCACACCTCGTCATAAATGTGTTGTATTTCATACATAATAATATGCTATTGTTGTAATTACTATTATATTATTATGGCCCTGCAGGTTGGTCTAAATCTCTTGCATATTGTTGTTTTCTTTTTTCTGTTGATTGTTTGCGAGGTGATCGTGTGTTCAGTCGAATACTTTTGTCCTCAAGGCATTTTACACCAGCCTCGTGACAACATTGGTATCCATTCATCTTTGGACCTCTTGTGTCTTCATATACAAATAAAAATCCTAGTTATTCCTGTTGACAATAACAAGTATAAAAACTATTACACCCCACGCCCATAATTATACAAACTATTTCAGCACTGAAATTCAATCCTCCTCTTTCTTAGTGTGCACGTCCTCCATTTCTTACTTCACTGTCGTCTCTCAGCTTTTGTTGTTGTTTTTTCATGTCCCCATTTCTTACCATCATTTTGACACGAGGAATGCTGGAGTAAGGGTCGAGACAGAGTGAACTCACATTTCGTACAGCTTCACACTGCTTCCTCACCGGTTGCACAAAAGCTCTATAAAACCGTTGCAAGCGAGCGGAGTGCAGCCTACAAACAACCGTTTGAAAGTTCACGGTGTCTCCTCATCTTCCACACACGGATGGACCGTGATTACATTTTACCACTGCACTAAATTTCGTCCTCGGTTCATCCGGGAAGGATGACGCAATGACGACCGGGGGAGGGGGGGGGCGTCGTCAGTCGACACATGTTCTTTTCAAATTCAGTGTGATACCAGTGGGTGATAACGGCTTCCTGAAATTGGTTTCCTGTTTCTCAATAAAGGCCGATATCATCTCCAGCAACAGAATAGGAAAAGTTGCTGGCGTCATTCGTATATAGCTCAGGTATTTTTTGTGTCTCTCAGCAATTCTTCAAGAAGGTGGTGGCATTATCCATACATTAGTCTTCTTTTGAAAATGCTGTGGACCCAATATCTTCTTCTGTAAGCGTTCCTTCTCTTGAGCCAATAAAGCATCATGAGTCTCAAACAAGAAACACCGACAACTGTTGACGGCATCTTGAACGGAAATGAGCCGTGTCAGAACATAATACGAGTCTCGAGACGGGTCAGTGAGAACGGCTTGTGAACTCACTCTGCTTGAGATCTCACATCACATTCGTTTCACGGTTCAACCACATAAAATGTGGAAGTAGTGTGAATTGTGAGTGTGGGCCTAATCTGACTCGACCTTAAATCACAAAGGAGAGAGAAGGAGGATTTCCTGTTCTCTCTGTTTGCAAAAATGATTTAAAAAAAAAAAAAAGAGAAATTGCGTCAAATAAATTGAAAGGTTCAGCCTTTGTTCCCTTACATCATAGAGTTGTTGATTCAATAGACTGAAAGGCTTTATTCAAAACCTATTTTCTCTTGTTGGTTTTATGTTGTTGGTTTGTTTTCCAGTTGTTGTCGTTTTTGTTGTTTTTTTGCCACATTATAAACCTCCTCTGCCTCCTAGCCTCAAACTCGAGCTTGCTGACGTGCGTCTGCAAGTTGAGCCTGCTGTCAAGTTCAACTCCCAGGTATCGTGGTGCGCTTTCCCTCTTAAGTGTCTGGCCATTGATCTTGAGGGTGATGGCGGCTTTCTGGGCTTTTTCGCCGTTAGTGAAGAGTTGGTAGACGGTCTTATCTCCATCTTCCACAATCGGCAGTAGCAGGCAAGCGTCGCGAGGTCCCGGTTACGGTCCTTGAGTTAAGGAGTCAAGAATGTATCTATGTACACCAATTTAAACTAATGCTGAAATAAACTGTTATTATTTCCTCTAAATTGTATTATGATTACCGGGTGCCAAGAATGTGTTCATGTATGTATTAAAAGTATCTGATGAAAGTGATAAATGTCGTCTATGAGTCAGGTGTCTGTCGTCTTCTATACTAAGTATATTTTGTGTTGTGTATGGAATGTTGTCTCTGTTGTAGTGTGCCTGTAGCGTTTGTCTCTCGGCCGTGTTTGCTATGCAGTCGTGTATGATGTGTGCTGTTGTCATGGGTGTGTCACAGTGTATGCACATAAAATTCCCTTTAATCCTATTCTCTTCTATCCTAATTCTATTTAAATTAATGTTGCTGCTTTTATTAAAATTAAACTTAAATGTGTTCCATGTCATGTAAATGTGTCGCATGTTGTTGTCCTTTCCCTGTATGTGTTCCTCCCATTCCTTTAATCCACTTTCCTTCTACAAATCTCTCTATGATGCTGTATAGCTCTGTTCTATCTAATCTAACATCGTCTATGTCTGTTTGTATTGTTGCTCCTTTTGCGAGCCTATCTGCTTCCTCATTCCCCTTTATCCCTACGTGTGATGGAATCCAAACAATGTGTGTTTTAATGTTCTGTAGTGCCAGTCTGTCCACTAGTGTTAAAATCCTATGTGTGATGTTATATCTGTTGTGTCTTGGGTTGTCTGCCTTGAGTGTGTGAACGGCCGAGAGTGAGTCAGTAAAGATGGCCACCGTCCCTTCCCCTACCTGGCGGTGGTCGATCTCTTGGAGTGTTTTGGGTAGTGCTTGTGACTCTGCTGTCAGTATACACGTGTTGTTTGTGATGCGCTGCTGGATTTGGATGTTTATATCTTTACTGTAACGAAGTGGTTATTTTCAAGGTATGCCTTGGAACTAACGCCAGCGTTATTTTCAAGGCATGTTTCATTGACCAATCAGAAGCTGTTTCAGTATGAAGGTAGGCGACCGCCGCGACGTTTGTGCATCCTATTCCGATTGTATATCAAAGTTGGAAAAATATAAATCTGAAACCTGGAGTTAGTTTCAAGGTATGCCTTGTAAATAACGGCTTGCTTGACTAATCAGGTGAAAAGGGGCTAGGGTAGCCACTGGCGATCGATGTACACACAAGTAGGTATGCCTTGAAAATAACGCTGGAGTTAGTTTCAAGGTATGCGGTGTAAATAACGGCTTGCTTACTGAAAACCCCTATGCCTACCGCCCCCCCCCCTCTGTCCGTGATCCGTCTGTGTATATTTTCGTCATACCTTGGTAATGTTTGTCAATGTGTGATTGTGCTGCTGTCAGCATTGTGATGGGGTTGTCGTTCTTTTTGTCTATCTCAGTGTGTAGTGTGTCGTCAATGTTCAGTCCCGTCAGTCGCCATGTTGGTGTGTGTTTGTCTCTAGTGTCTATTGCTTTGTCATCTATATTTGCGTTCTTTTTGAGTGTTTGCATGTTGTGTAGTAGTGAAAGTGTATGTTTCTGGTTTCCACAATTCACCCGCATTCTGTGGTTTAATGTGTAGTTTAATGGGTTGTGTGTGTTTTGTCTGATTCTTATGTAATATTTTAGAATTGCTTTTTGTCGTTGTATATGTAGTGGTTGTATGTCTAATGCTACGTTTAGGTGTATCTTTGCTGGTTGGGAGTAACACTGTGCGATGTGCTTCATGGCATGGTACTGTATTCTATCTAGATGTTTGAGTGCCGTCTTTTGTCCTGTGTGGTAGAGCTCCTGCCCGTATGTAATTTTTGGTTGTATGAAGTTTTTATAGAGCAGGAGCCTTGTCTTGCAGGGTTCTGCGTATTGTCTGTGTCCTACAAATCTAAGTATGTTGAGCGCTTTGTGTGCGCTTGTGATTCTTTGTTGTATGTGTTGTTTGTATGTAAGTGTTTTGTCCAGCGTCACTCCCAACAGCGTCACTGATGTCTGGGGTTTAATAGTGTGGTTTTCTAATGTGATGTTTTGTGTTTTGTTTGTGTTGAAGTATATCAGTTGTGTTTTGTTTGGGTTTATCTGGAGTCCTGAAGTTTTGAGTGTATCTACTATGTGTTGTGTTTCTTCTTGTAGTGTGTGTGGGAGAGTGCGGGGCTTTGCTGTTTCTGTTGGTTTTGCTGGGACCCGACCGCGTCTGTTGATGGCTATGTCGTCGGCGTACTGGAGAATGTTTGTTTCTGTATGTAGCCTAGCTTTCTTGATGTTGTTAACTACTATGTTGAACAGGACGGGCGAGAGGATTCCTCCTTGCGGCGTCCCGTTTGTGAGTGTGCATGACTGTGAGTATTCTTGACCTACTCTAACTTGGAAAATTCTGTTTGTTAGGTATGCGAGTATGTAGTTGTACATGTTTCCCCTTATCCCTATTCTATCTATTGAGTCTATAATGCTTTCTCTCCAGACCGTGTCGAAGGCTGCCCTCATATCAAGGAGGACAGCCCCGACATGGTAAGACCAGGACTGGTGTATGTTTTGGCTGTCTTGATGTGCTGCTCCAGTGCGGCGACGTTGTCTATTGTTTGTCTTCACCTTTTGCTTAGGATGGAGGATTTGCTTGATACGCGTGAGTAAAACTAAAAGACTAAACTAAATCGTCACACCGACTCCGGCACGCTGAGAAAAAAGGCTGCAGTCTGCTTTTGCATTTTGAAGCGATGATTTAGCTCCAGCATGGCTTTGCGTCGCTCTTGTTCTCCAAGTGCTGAAAGACAATCATGCAGTTTTACTGGTACATCAGATATTTGTTGTCCGTGTTTTTGTTCTGTCATCAACATACTGATTTGCACCACTTTCTCTTTCAATTCTTACATATTCGACGAAATGAACTCTGCCATAATAACATGAGCTTGTCCTGCTATTTCTGAAAATTGATTTCTAAATGTTTCAGACACATGCAGGAGTAACAGTATATCAGACAGAAACTTCTACTTGGCTTCGTGGTATTCTTCGCTGTTCTCTGAAATATTATTGTTTGATTTGGGTGATATGTGTTTTTGTGGTGACATGCAACGACAAATGACGCCTTATAATTTTGATGCAGTGCTGAAAATAGATATATGAATGGGAAAATATCAATCAACTTAATTGACCTGCGGGGGAAAGCTTTCAATATCGTTTTAGTTGTATGGAAATGTCCGTGTCATGACGTGATCAAACATTAAAATTTATCCTCTTGAAAGTGTACAAAACTAAATTTTCACCAGATACTTGTCAACGCCAGTGCTAAGTCATCATATAAAAACGATCCCCTTTCGTCACTGAATATCGAACTAAGTAGCACGTTCGCCGACGAGTTTTTATGGATAGTTTTGCATCTCGTGCTAAATAAGCTTTATATAATTCTAACCGTTGGAAGTTAAATTTTATGTTAGTGAAATAATAGAAAATAGCGGCGTATTTATCCTGTCATTCTAGACTGAAACTTTCTCGAGGATCACGCTCATTGGATGCAGCGCAAAAACCTAAAAGCACTAAACTCTACAGTCTACAGGCTGAAATCAAGACCTGTTTTATGTTTTTAGTTCAAAGCGATTCCATTTCTTAAACTTTTCAATGGGTGTGAAATTGGAAATACCTGAAGCTTTGGGGAAACATTTTAAAGTATTTTTACAGGATGTAATTGTGTTTCAATAGTGGGCGGAATAATACATTAAACAAACTAAAATGCATTTTAAGATTGCTTGCATAATTTGCTTATTGAAATAGAAGGGCTGATCTGTTAATAGCCCTGCGGGCACCTCGGCGACCCTTTTGATGGTGCTAGGCAATGTGTGCAGTGTAGTGCGGTGTGTACGCTTGGAGGTGTTTCTGTTTCACAGATGCCCATGCACAAAAAAAACAAAAACAAATGTCAACTCCCAATGGCTTCTGTTTCGTTGTTTGACATCTCTAAGGGTGGTTTTATACACGTATCTCATATTTGTGTATTTTGAAGTGCTCAACTGATACCAAAAGATTGGTGCCTTCACCACGGTGTGCACAATTCGTAGTCTTTTGAGTCCTGACTGATTTTAATAGTATGGATATTTCTCAAGTTATCGGTGACGGCAAACTCTTTTATTCTGTCTGTTTGTAAAGTAAATGCTGTAGATAAAGTGCTTTCAATCCAATGTTGTTTGTTTTTGTTTGTTTATGAATGGCTGTGTGATTTGTTCCTTTGTTTATGAATGATAGCTTGATTTGCTCCTTAGTTTGTGAATGGCTGTGTGATTTGCTCCTTTGGTTATGAATGGTTGTGTGATATACTCCTTTGTTGATGAATGGCTGTGTGATTTTTTCCTTTGTTTATGAATGGCTGTGTGATTTCTTTCTTAGTTTCTGAATGACTGTGTGATTTGTTCCTGATTATGAAAGTGAATGGTTGTGTGATTTGTTCCTGATTATGAAAGTGAATTGCTGTGTGATTTTTTCCTTTGTGTGTGAAAGGCTGTGTGATTTGCTCCATTGTTCATGAATGGCTGTGTGATTTGCTCCTTTGTTTATGAATGGTTGTGATTTGTTCCTTTGTTTATGAATGGATATGTGATTTCTTTCTTAGCTCATGAATGGCTTTGTGATTTGTTCCTGATTATGAAAGTGAATGGTTGTGTGATTTGTTCCTGATTATGGAAGTGAATGGTTGTGTGATTTGCTCCTTTTTTTTGAATGGTTGTGATTTGTTCCTTTGTTTATGAATGGATATGTGATTTCTTTCTTAGCTCATGAATGGCTTTGTGATTTGTTCCTGATTATGAAAGTGAATGGTTGTGTGATTTGTTCCTGATTATGGAAGTGAATGGTTGTGTGATTTGCTCCTTTGTTTATGAATGGTTGTGATTTGTTCCTTTGTTTATGAATGGATATGTGATTTCTTTCTTAGCTCATGAATGGCTTTGTGATTTGTTCCTGATTATGTAAGCGAACGGCTGTGTTATTTTCTTTCTTTGTTTATGAATGGCTGTGTGATTTGAAATTAATGTGGTACGACAGAAATTGCGGAAAGAAAAAGAGCATTCGCAAATGAAAATCAGTGTAAGATACAGCATTCTCAATGTAAAATCAGCATCATATATTGAAGGAAGTAAGGACTCCAATGTAATCATGAAAGGCTGTTTAACTGTTTGCCGTTAATTTCTACTAAATGTCATATTGCACGTAAAAAAGACGTGAAGGGGTGCGTAAGCATATTTTAAACGGTCTTGAACTTCGCTGTAATATTAATGCTTATGTTGATCTTGAACCACAATATTTTGAACCGAAAAAAGAAGACAATTTTCGTCTGGTGGAATTAAAAAGTATCGCAAGAAATTTCATTCTGTGCCTCAATTTACATCTTGCGTCACTTTAGTTCTTGTGCAGTAAATTATTTTTGACATCCCTGGAAAGCAAACGGTTTTGAATAGAGTGTTCTGCTTAAGCTGTTGTTATATTTTGGATTAACAAAATAATGTGAGTTCCAGTTCATCTTCCAATTGCTAATAATTCAAAATCATCGATTAATTTGACAAATTGATATGGCCACACTACAAAATTGATCCCATATAATATGGTTTTATTTCTTGCTCTTTTTAATTGTAGTGCCCAAATTGCCAGTCCACGGGGCAAGGCAAGTATTGCGGCCCCTTATCCGTGGACCGATGGCTTGTGGCAACGTATATTTCCCCAGTCATGTAGAAAAACAATGTTAAGAGTTCGAATGTGAATTTCATATGGGGGAAAGAGGCACTTTTTGTTATTTATTACATGTATTATTGATTTACTTTTTTTTTTCTGTTGAAAGTTTTGCGTCCCTAAGAATTTTGCCCCTGGGGCAATCGCTCCTATGGCAGCTCTCATGCCACGCCACTAAATCCAGCTTGCTATCATCATCATTTACAATTGTACTGTAACGGAGCAAGAGAGTGAACATGTAAGCAGCTAAAACTCGGTGACCACTCGACCAACAGTTATGAAACGTTGTAACCTGCCTCAATTTTTTTAGAAGTTACCTGGACACATCCGTTGTGGACAAAATTCAGCCTTAAATTAGATTTGTTTACCTTTTTTTTAGCCGCAAAAAAGAGACGTTTATCATCAACTGAGATGGAAAACTGATCAGAAATTTTATTGCGACTCTGTCCATCGCTCAACCATCGAGGCTCTGCGCCCGATTCTGCTTGTGGGCGAATTCTGATTTCTTGAGAATTTGTTTATAGTTCGTTCGCCGAGCGAGACGTGTTCACGGTTTAGTTGGATTTTCTCAGCAATTACGAAATACAGCATCCTGAATTTTTGCATGCAATCTTACAATTATCATGACCCTACAAATCGTGAATTTGAAGTCTGTGCACAGCACCGTTCTTTCAAAGCGGCGAATTCCTTTGATCTTTTCTCTATTTTCAATTTAATAGGCCCCAAACCTACAGATGTTTACAGTATACGTGTGTTCCAACATGATCTGTCACTTCTATTTTCCGTGTAGTTGATCTAAATGCCTACATACAGTAACAATCTGTGGTGAATTGCACCTGGCGTAGCATCACGTTATGGACTTGAGGTTTGCTTTACAATTATTAAATGCATTTATTGTTCCTTTCCTGTAAGATAAAGCTACTACAGATTCATTACTTATCTATCAAAAACAACCTTCTAGTTATGCTAAACGGTAACATCCTTTGGAAAGATGAAATTTGTAAAGTAGCTAGGCTTTCCAATCTGTAAGTGTAATATTTAATAAATTGTGAGAAATATACATATCGAGATATGACCACTCTTTCCCCTTTAAGTCCCTGTCATTGCCAAAGCATGGCCTTGTGGATACAATGATCAGGTTGCGGTCTTGGAACAATCTTAGACCCATCAGAAAGGTTAGCCCTAACATTTTTTATTGTTTTTTATTTCAAAACAGTCAAGAAGTTTTCGATGTTTTTTAAATGTTTTATCATCTCAGACGCTTTCTGAGTCGGATGTCTCCATTGGATTGATGACGATATTCGTTTTGCCAGTATTCTTCCTCCAACCGCAATACATGGTCCTCGCATTTGGAGAAAAATTCTGCATCGACTGTTTTCAATGCTGCATGAGTTAGATTTTGGAAGTCTGACAGTGACAGTTTGAAGATCTTGTTCTCCAATGTTCCGCATCGTATTGATTTTGATGTCGAGTTAAATCCATGATAAAAGGAATTCTGATATTGAAAGATCTCTGAGAACACCTCTGACCTCTATGTTGGTCTACCAGTGAACAATCACGAGGGTTCGTTTTTAAACTCACTTTAATCCCGTGCTATACCACATTTTAGTGGGGTTCAAAACGATGTTTTAAATTATTACAGTAAACCACCTATGTTTACCCTTGTCGGTGCTCTCTTTACCGCAAATAAACAAATTCGAAAACTACTTTAAGAATTTGCGGGGAAAAAATCTGGGTTAGGGTCATCACAAATCCAAGACTTCACGCCAGATTACGTTCAAATATCATCGACTGTTGCAATGCTACGAGCAGTTTTCCGCAATCATGCCTCGGTGAACGGACTATAGTTGCATAATTAAAGGGTGTTTTTTTTTTTCATGACCATTTAGTTGACATTGTGTATATTGTAGAAACCACTAAAAGTAACTCGCATTTCTCGCGCTGAATTCTTGTGGGAACTGAAACCGAGTGATATATGTCTGTGTGTCACTAGTGATAAACTTTGGTGCCTCGAGGGTTAACGAATGGCACTTTAGCTAGTTGATTTCATTTAGTTTTAACCTGGACATATAATATATTCAAAGTGTGGAAACATCTCGAAATGTCTCTCCTTCATCTTGTCCTTTCTAAAGGAAGCTATACCAGAACTACAACTTAATGTGAAGATTTTATTTAAGATAAGATAAAAATCTCTTTATTATCCCATAATGGAAATTCAATTTCACAGAGAGTTTAAAAGCATATATGAAACACAGCTTAAGTATCAATACATGGATAATATGTCATAACTTAATATTATCAGGCATAACATCGAGTAATAATTATGGCATGGAACCTTAATAAAATATAGCGCGTAATTATGTAACACAGGAACGGGACCGAGCGGGTCTCCCTAAATAGCTATCCCACTTCTGACACGACACGAGCGGGTCTCTCTATCTATAGCTATCTAATCAAATAATGTAACAGGACG
>OZ007579.1:30355518-30398018 GCA_963931925.1 Onchidella celtica
AGCCTGGTAATTTCCTTGCGTTAACGGGTGTATTTGTTTGATTTTTCTTTACTGACTGTGATTTCGTTTGGATTTTCGTTTTATTTCGCATTTTCGTTGTCATTTCGAAATTCGAGACTCCTTTCCTTGCCACTAAGTTGTCGTACTGTGTCTGCCCTACAAAGGGTTTGGGCATCAATCTGAAAGGCGAGAGAACGAAAGCATATTAAGTGTACAAGATTAAATAACTATAACAATAATAATAACAATAATAATAATAATAATGAAGATCATTTATATAGCGCCCAATTCAAAAAAAAAAATTTGCTCTAGGCACTATGCAGAAAGTCTTGTTCTCTCTATCTGCAACTCACAAACTCTCTCTCTCTCTCTCTCTCTCTCTCTCTCCCTCTCTCTCCCTCTCTCTCTCTCCCCCCCCCTCTCTCTCACGCACAACCTATTGCATACACTCTTATTGTAGACATACATTCATACATAGACATACACACATAACAGATGCATGAGGCAGAAATTAAACAAGAAAACAGAAAAAATAAAATGAATTGAGAAAATGACCATAATTGGGAATGAAACTTCACAACTGAACGTGTTTAATTACTAAAACGAAAGAATGAAGAAAGAGACGAAAGTGAATAGAACAGTCATAATGTATTTTGGGCGAAGTATTTTTCTTATCTTTGTTAATTTTCCTGTTCATTGACATTTTGGAGCAGGCCATTTGCTTTGGACTAGAATATTTTAATAAAAGAATAGGGCTCTTCTTCTCGTCAGTTGCCAGTTCATATCTCGAAGGACAACCTGGCCAGACGATCATTTTTATTCCAAAAGACATTCTGGTCACATGAACATTTACTTATATTTATTTATTTATCTATACATTTATTATTTTTGAAAGGTTATCATGACTTTACACATGTACACACGCTTCATGTCTTGTTTCAGGTTTTTGCTCCAAGTCACGTTCAGTATATTTATACATCACTTTCACATTATTAATGGTGGAAGTTGTACGTTTATAGCAAAATTGACAGTGTTTACATTAGAAACAAAATAATTAAAGAAACTAATGCTTTTCATTATTTCATTCTTGGGGGGCGGGGGTGGGGGTGGGGGGGGGGGGAGCCGGCAGCACAGCCTAGAACCCTCTGTCCCATCTATGGCCAACCTTGGATAATCGGGTGCAAATTTTACTCACTGATAACCCTGTAAGAAAGAGGTGACCGCCAGGTATGACACTGCACCCACACTGAGGATGGCAAAGACGAGAGTCGAAGTGTTGCATTTGCCAAACATTGTTTATCGCTGGAACTCTGTCAGGAACAACAAATAGGAGAATCAGTTAGGACACAAATGGTGCATTTTGTGATAAAAAGAACAAACTTTGCACAGCTGTAGAAGATTGGCATACAAAACATAACCGATATAGAACCGCCTAGCCAGATGACACTGACCACCTCAAAATGACCCCTAACTTCCACTACATTTTTGTATTTTTGAATAATACCGAATCGGGGCTAGAAAAAGTGAAAGGGATGGGAGAATTTTACATCTTTTGAAAATTTTAATGACTACAGTATTTCTCGACAGTCATTTTGTAATGACCATTTAACTTTCCATAGTGACTCTCAAACTGACCCACGATTGTGGATTGTTGTGAATTTTTGCTATTTTTCCGTATTTGACATTCAGTTTTGAAATTGAAAATGAGTAATTATACGTTCTCACATATCCGTTGTTAGTGGCCAGACTGACCACAGGCCACACAACACTGATCAAAAGGAATACTTTTGACAAATGCTAAAAGAATGGACAGCGAATTTGAAGCTGTCGATGAAGAGGAATCACGTCGGCTAACGACCAAAACTGATTATGTCCAAATTTTGCCGATTTTCAAATGAGAGCCAAAACTTTGGCTTTTCTGTCTTACCTAATGTCTGTAACTATCTATGTTGTAATCTTTCATGTAATCTCGAAAGCCCATTCGAGATTCGTTTATGTCCAAAGGTTTAGCTGTAAAGAATTGACCTATTTTCTCGAAATGTCAGTATTGGACACCGTCTGTTCTGGTCGACAGCTTGATTCTTTACATTGGCTTGTCCTGGAACGGCACAAGTGTGTTGGCACTACAGCGCATGATTATCATTAATACTACCTGCGCAACTCTCCCTCACTTTAAACAAATTAAAGCGCTAGTTACGACATCCCCCCCCCCTTTCCCCGTTTCTCAAAGTCCTGTATCGATGGGCGAGCGACGAAGCAACAGGTGTGGATGCGCTGGAAGCTGTAGCCGCGGACCTGCACACAGGCGGCTCAGGCCATAGGGTCGTTTTCTGTTGGGAACCAGAAGCAGCAGCAGAATCCGGCAGCCCCCTGCTCACCTCAAGCTTTAACGAGGTTCAAGCGCACACATCGCGCCGCTTGGCTGATCGTATAATCTCGTTACCTTTCTTTGGGCATAGTAAAAATATGTTTAAAAATGCCTCGGAGGGATTTATTGTTGTCTTTGCCGTTTTAGTTCTGTTTTAAATTTATCCCTCGAAACCAAGGAATGATGATTCTTCTTAACTTAGTATTTCACTTCGTTTATTTCCTATGTATCACACCATCACCGTTCAAATGAATGTAATATAAATGTATGATTTACTGCCTAGCCTAAACCAAACTATTTACTCACACTTGACTCTTTGGTAACACAACGTACTACATGTCATTTGTTTACAAAAAGACATTAAATACATCATTAAATCTCTCTTTCTACTATTTCTACTATTTATCTCTCTCTCTCTCTCTCTCTTTCTCTCTCTCTCCATGTCCCCTTCCCTTCTCTCTCTATCTGCCCGTCTCTCCCTCTATCTATCTATGTTATGTCCGTGCTCACTGTCCCCCCTCCCCCCTCCCCCCCAGCCGCATCCGCCTGCCCCTGCCGCTCTCTTTCTCTCCAGTTCTTTGAGAGAGGGCTGCATTTTGGTTCTTTGAGAGAGAGGGAGAGAGAGAGAGTTGCATTTGGTTCTTCGAGAGAAATGCAATTTGAAAGAGGTGCACTCACGTTCTTAGAGAGAGAGAGCTGCATTTTGGTTCTGTGGGATATAATAATTATGCAACATGAAAGAGGTGCACTCCAGTTCTTTGAGAGAGGACTGCATTTTGGTTCTTTGAGAGAGATGCAATTTGAAAGAGATGCACTCCAGTTCTTGGAGAGAGGATTGCATTTTGGTTCTTTGAGAGAGATGCAACTTGAAAGAAATGCACTCCAGCTCTTTGAGAGAGAGCTGCATTTTGGTTCTTTGAGAGAGATGAAACTTGAAAGAGATGCACTCCAGTCCTTTGAGAGAGAGCTGCATTTTGGTTCATTGAGAGAGATCCAACTTGAAAGGCGTGCACTCTGGCTCTTGTATAAATCTGCATTCTGGGTCTGTGAGAGAAACTGCACTCATGGATTTTGAGAGACAACTGCACACTGGATCTTTGAGGTATATGTTCACCCTGGTTATTTGGCACAGAGAGAGAGAGAGAGAGAGAGAGAGAGAGAGAGAGAGAGAGAGAGAGAGAGTGAGAGAGAGAGAGAGAGCGTGTGTGTGTGTGTGTGTGTGTGTGTGTGAGAGAGATAAGGGGGGGGGGGTGAGCGCTGCACTTTGTTTCTTTTTAAGGGAGATGCTATCTGGTCTTTGAGAGAGCTGCCCCCTGAAAGAGCTGCATCTTGCAGAGAATGTGTCGCTCTGGTTCTGAGAGAGAGAGAGAGAGAGAGAGAGAGGGGGGGGGGGGGGAGGAGAGCAAGAGATTTGTACGTTTGCTCCTTGAGCTGGCTGTATTTCAGTTCCTTGGGTAATTTTCATTTTTGTTCTTTGAGAGTTACTTGTTTGTTCGTTGAGAGAGTTCCACATAGGGTCTTTGAGAGCTGTGCACTTGGTTCTGTGAGAGAGTTCCAGCATAGTTCTTTGAGAGAGGGTTGCAGTTTAGTGCACTGAGAGATCTGCTCTGTGTTTCTTTGAGAGATCTACTTTCACACCAGTAAGGTTTGTGTGCAACGTCAATATTAAAGGCTCGTGCGATCGGCATCTTCCTCTAACAGGTTTTGAAAGTGCTTATTGCACCATGCATTGTCTTCTGCTCAGAGGAAACGTTGAAAATAACAAACTGGAAATGCACAGTGTCTTATGTGTTACAATACATACTGGAAAGCACTGGATTCAAAAATTAAGATAGTGGGGCGCTTTACTTTGTCTGGTCACTGATTGATATGAGACTGACAGTATTTATAGCTATTAAAGTGTAGGTGGGGCGAAGATTCGCATGATTAATTACAGATTGATCAATTAACTCAAAATATTTACCAAAATAATATTTACCACTCCCTTATTTGATCACATTGGACGCGCCCATATTCACCGGTCTTGTCTTACTTTCTTCAAAGACGGTGTTTACTCCATTGAGCGGCAACTTCAAAGGCCGTAAACTCGCCGCCGCCCTCCCTTTGGTCTATTCATTCAAGTTTACCCTACCGTCGGTGATTACATTAATGACAATTGATCTCTGTCTTCGGACGCAAAATATACGCCGGTTGATATCTAGGCTATTTCAAAGTGACCACTTTTTATTCGTCCCCAGACTCAATGATTTTACTGGCACCGAACTATAATTATATAATGTATTTTTTTTTTTAAAGTCATTTCCAACTCAGTAAAAAACCTAATTACTCTGTGTGCCTGTGTGTGTGCATGCGTGTGTGAATTTTGTACACAACAACCTATTCCCTGTATCTCCAAACCCTTTAAAATAATTATGAGTCACAGGGTATGGTACATGACTGCACTTCTTCAGTCTCGTTTAGTATTAAAGGCTACTAAACTAAACGATTAGTGAGGTTCAAACGCCAACAGTTGGCCGTGGCCAGCGGTGCATAACCTGGCAAACGATTTTAGCCAGGTTCAAGCGCCGACATTCCGCCAGCTATACGTTAACGAGGTTATAACACGGAATTACATCATCGCTTTTCTCCACTACCTAGCAGAAATTTTCCTTTTTTCAAGTGCATCCGATGCGCCTCGTGCTATAGATTCCTTTTTTTTTTTTAAAGTGAATTTGCCCAAAAATGGACTTAAGCAGGTTCCAACAGCCAACCGACGATGTGTAATTTGTAATTAATAATAATAATAATAATAATAATAATGAAGATCATTTATATAACGCCTAATCCAAACGAGTTTGCTCTAGGCGCTTTACAGAAAGTCTGGTTCTCTCGATTTGCATCTCTCTCACTCTCTCTTTCTTTCTCTCACCCTCTTTCTCTCACTCTCTGTATCTCTCTCTACCTCAGTGCAAATTGTAACGCAGCCTGTTAGGGGCAGTTCACAACTCACAACAGTTCACAACTCACAACAGTTCACAACTCACAACTATTACTAAAAAAAAAGAAAAAAGTTACATCTCTAATAGCTATGAGGACATGAAACTGCAATCATCAAGTTCTCAAAAGTTGATGAAGGGGAGTTACGACCTTGTCATTCTAAGAGGACGACACAGTTTTAACTAGACCAGTGTTTCTCAAGCTTTCTTGTCTCCCCCCCCCCCTCCACCCCATCCCTTCAATTTTCTGATATAAAAAAAAAAATGAGTTCCATTATAATCAAAGTTAGTACACAGTATAATTATACAACAAGATTTTAGAAATATAATATCATTGCATGTATTATATTTTTGTTTACAGCCGTGCCAGTTATTGTTCAATCAACCTTGGAGGGCCATAGGTTACCCATTTCTGACTTCGATTTTGTGTAGTTACAAATACACCACGCATTTATCAGACAGAACAAAACGATCATTGTCCACGAGACCCGTAATTCGAAAATCTCAAAATTCCAACAATCCTGCACCGACCGGATTTCGAGCCCATCACCTTCGGCATGAGAGGCAAGCACCTTGCCTCTGGACCACTGTGTCCCTATGTTGAACACTGGGAGAATTTCAATGTGAATTGGAGGGCGTGGTATTTTTTCGTTCATAAGGACTACTTGATTTTTTTTTTTTTTCTTGTGAAATTTTGCTCCCCTCAGAATTGTACGCATGTGGCAACTGTTCCCGCCATTAAGGACATATTTGGAGAACGAATAATAGTTAAGTTAAAGAAGAGATTTGTTGATCTTAGCTTTTCGGACTATTACTATTAGGCTTGTGTATCTATAATAATTATATTTTATGTCCTGTAGGCCTACGTGATGTTTCCCTAGTAGGCTATGCGCTACTGGGAGGGGAAGGACCCCCCCCCCACCACCCCCGGGGATTTTTCACCACCATAATTTTCTGAAAGGGTAGGCCCTGGGTACCTCCCAAAAAAAAGTTTGCACCAAAATGTTAGCAATGTACAGAGTTACGGCCCTTGATTTTCAAAAAATCAAGAAAAAACTTGATTTTTGTATTGGAGTTCTCTGTACAGCCAAAAATGTGTACTTTCATATAAAGTAAAGGTCAATGCTGTAAGATAGATGTAATTGTTATACGACAATTTTCGGGCTAATTAATTACAAGATGCAAAGATGAAAAAATAATTTTCAAAGACTGATTTCTCAAAATCTATAGAAACGCATACCCTTGATGATTACAGATCCCTGAGACAATCCCATTGCTTGGGATCTTCCATAACAATAATTTTCCGAAAGCGTACACTTTTAAGCACAAAATGAGAAGGCATTTATGCAAAGTATCTATAAATTAAGGAATTATGACCATGTGATCATTCACCTCGGTGTGTTCCACATACTTTATGCACATTTGAAAGCAGTAGGCAAAATGACGTGTGGAAGTGGATTTGAAGAATTAGTTATAGACTCCAAAATCTATGCCAGCGGGTCTATTGAAAAGATGATGAAAGGCAAACATTACAACAGATCACTCAGGGTGCACAAAGCTGTTATGGAGGCTCTGGAGCGGCTTTCATTCAATGCTTTTCAGCAACACAGACAGCTTGGCTCATTGGTTGAAAAGGCGAAGGAAGAATTGAAAGATGTTTGTAATTCCAAAAATGAAATTAATGACGATCGTACGAGCTCATTGAAAGAACTTGCAGAGAGCTATTTTCAGTTACGGGAAACGGGGCAAAACTGCTCAGTTTTGGATGCTGTACATGGATACAGTGTGGAAAGTCCTCAACTGTCTTACAGCAACGAAGAGAAATGACTTAGACTTGCATATCACTTGCCTTGAGCAGATGTGGCCCCTTTTCTTTAGCAGGGACCACCCCAACTAGGCTAGATACCTCATTGCATACATCATCCTGAACCTGAAGGATTCTCATCCTGGTGCAGAAGAACTTCTTCGAGTCAACAGATTCAGGGGCAAGAAATGCTTTGGACTTAACAATTGAGCAAACGATCAACCGCCAAGCAAAATGTAAGGGTGGCATTGTAGGGTTTAGTCAAAATATAGCTGCATACCACAAATGGTGTATGACAGGACACAAAAGGGCAAGTCTTGTTACTGCTCTCTTGGAAGACTATGGATTAGACTCCAAAGATCAAGCACACTGTAACAGCTGAGGTTGTTCTAGCATGTTATAGTAGGGGGGAGTTAGTTAATCTAACTACAACCCTTTAGAAAACGAAACTAGTACAGCTGTAGAAAAAATAAACACGAGATCCGACGACCGATTAAGTAATACTAAAGTTTAATAACTGTATACTAAACAATAAAATACCAGGATGGCACCAGCGAACAACTAAATATCCTACGCCACACAAGAAGAGAAACTCACTTACTCACCGACCAACCACTCACATGGGTCCATATATATAGGCATTTCTGTAGAAAGTTCCCGAAATAAATGTAAACTTTGCCGTCGCCCGAAACACATAAACTAACCAATCACGTATCAATACGTCACCAGGTTACATCAATCAAGGCCAAATTTGGCGTAAACATCTTTATCCAACGTTCAGGAATATACTAACATTTACAAAAAGGGTCAACGACCGAGCGAGGAAAAAAACTACTCACACGAAAGGGAGGGCAAGGTTACGGAGTAAACTCTGGCGAACGTCAACATTAAAATGAAAAAAGAAGTGAACACATGCTCAGTCACCAGTATAACAAGGAAAACGGGTGTGGTGACACAGCAGCATCTTCTCTCTAAAAATGTGACCACTTAGTTTGGGCCTGTGGGCGGGTCCCGGTGACAGATTAATTGGGCAGATAATGACCCAAGACCGTGTGCGTAGCTCTTTCACGCTCCACTGAGCACAGGTAAGGGTGGCCTGACAAATCTTGAATTCAACTTTTAGCTGACGTTATGATACCAATTAAATGATCCACAGCTTCCATCACTAGGTGTTTGGAATCAAAGTTTGTACTAACAGACAGAGAAATGTATATATGGCCTTTAGCGTCTTTACAGACGGTCTTAGCAGCTAGAATATTCACTTTCACTTTCACTGACAGCTTCTCTCGTGGCTTATTCTACCAATGTTTGACCCGAGAGTGCGATGGCAGTGATTGCAGGTCAGTCTTTTGGGTTCACTTTGGCGAGTGTTTTCATTCCGCCTCTGTCGTTTTGTCAGGTATGTTTCTTTTGCCTTGAAGTCTATTGCGAGCGTGCCACTGCGCAATTTTTGTCTCCATCTGCTTCGATCATTTGCAAGGTTCTCCCATTCATTGGGGTCGATGTTGAATGCTTTCATCGTGACCTTGCAAGTGTCTTTGAATCGCAGATGTGGCCTACCTCTGGGTCGGTTGCCAGTAGCAAGTTCCCCGTAGAGAATTTGTCTGGGGATGCGATCATTTTCCATACGGTGGAGATGTCCAAGCCACCGCAATCTTTTTTTGCCTAGGAGAGCCTGAGTTGATGGAATGTTGGCTCGGCTCAGAACTTCGATATTTGAGATCCTGTCTTGCCACTTGATCTTGAGAATTTTGCGTAGGCAGCGCAGGTGGAAGGAGTTGAGGGATCTTTCATGTTTGGAGTAGGTGGTCCATGTCTCTGAGCCATACAGCAGGGTGCTTAGGACGCAAGTTTGGTACACGAGTACCTTTGTTTTGATGGTCAGCTTGCTATTGTTCCACACCCTTTTTGAGAGTTTGCCAAAAGCTGTGGCCGCCTTTCCTATTCTGGCATTTATTTCAGTTGTTATGTCTGTGCTACCACTGATGGTTGAGCCTAGGTAGCAGAATTTTCCCACTTGCTCCAGAGGAGAGCCATTCAGCATGATTGGGTTGGGCTTTCTCAAGCCTTGTGTCAAAACTACAGTTTTTGAGACACTGATCTTTAGCATGAATTTGTCACAGGCTTTGGCAAGGCTATTGATGAGAGCCTGGAGCGTGGTTTCATCGTGGGCCACGATTGCAGCATCATCTGCGAAGAGGAGCTCTTGTAACATAATATGCTCTGTACGAGATTTTGCTTTTAGTCTGGCAACATTAAAAATGGAGCCGTCCACTCTGGTGTTAATAAGTACTCCACCTGAACATTGACCAAAGGCATTCTTGAGTAGGGCTGCAAAATATATACCAAATAAGGTAGGAGCAAGAACACATCCCTGCTTCACACCGCTGTTTACAGCAAATGAATTGGATGTGCAGCCCTCAAAGTTGACACATGCCCTCATGTCAGTGTGGAAGGATGCAATAAGTTTTAGCAATGTTGGTGGACAGCCTATGGATTTAAGGACTGCATACAGGCCAGATCGGCTTACGGTGTCGAAAGCCTTTGTTAGGTCCACAAAGCATGTTATAAGCGGCCTGTTTTGTTCTGTACATTTTTCTTGGATTTGCCGAAGTGCAAATATCATGTCAATAGTTGATCGTTTGCTTCGAAAGCCACATTGTGTTTCTGGTAAGACTTTTTCCGCCAGTTGTTGAAGGCGGCAGAGGATGACGCGAGCAAAAGCCTGTCCAGTAATGCTGAGGAGGTATATGCCTCGATAGTTGTTGCAGTCGCCTTTGTCTCCTTTGTTCTTGTAAAGTGTGACAATTTTGGCGTCTCTCATATCATGTGGTATCACGCCTTCTTTCCAACACTGCAGTAACAGATTATACAGGTGTGGTAATAGTGGGCCTTTTAGGTCTTTTAATACCTCTGCAGGAATGTTGTCACTTCCTGTGGCTTTTCCAGCAGACAGGTGGTCGATTGCATTGGAAAGCTCGACTAAGGAAGGTTCAGCGTCAAGTTCGGCCATTATTAGCAGTTTTGGGAGGTGTTCCTCAAAATCTGGTGGAATATTTTTCTCAGTTGAATACAACAGAGAGTAATGCTCTACCCACCTATTCAGTTGTTCATTTTTATCTGTGATGGGTTCACCATTTACAGACTTAAGTGGGGCGCTTTTGGTGATGATTGGCCCAAGAGCTACTTTCATCTGACTAAAGGCGGTTTTCATATCTCCCTTTTCATTTGCCTCTTGTATGCTGTTACACAAGTCTGTCCAGTATTTGTTGGCGCAACGTCTTACCTCCAGCTGAAGTTTAGCTTTTGCATTTTTCAAACAAGTTTTTGTACTCTGATTGCAATTTTTGTTATACTCATTGAAAGCAGATTTCTTTTGCTCAATGAGAGGTAGGAGAATTTCGCTGTTCTGGGCTACCCAGTCGTTGTTTGAAACTTTATGCTGTCCAAAAGACTTGATGGCACAGTCATGAATTTTTGAACTGAGAGTGTTCCATGTTTCATCTACCGAGTCACATTGGGTGACATTATCCATGCTTTCAGCAAATAACTTTTCAAATGACTTTCTATTTGATTCATCTCTGATTGCTGTTACATTGATCTTAGGGATTGAAGGGGCTTTTGATCTGTATATTTTCTTGGCCGAAATTTTGATTTTGCTGACTACCAGTGCATGGTCGGTGTCACAGTCAGCACTGTGGAGGGAACGAGTTATTTTTATACAGCCCAAACTCTTCCTCCTTGAGAGAATAAGATCTAATTGATGCCAATGGCCAGACCTGGGATGGCGCCATGATGTTCTTTGGCATCTCTTAAGGTCAAAGTACGTGTTTGTAACACATAATGAGTTTACGGAGCATAGCTCCAGAAGGCGCTGCCCGTTTTCGTTGATGTTGCCAATGCCGAAGTGCCCAATGCACTTTGGCCATGCGGAGTGATCTGCTCCCACTCGAGCGTTAAAGTCACCCAGAATTAGCAGGCCTTCGGTGAGAGGGATGTTGTGGAGAGTCCTCTGCAATGCCTCGTAGAAAATGTCTTTGGTTTCGTCAGAGGAGGTAAGTGTTGGGGCATAGACACAGATAATGTTGGTAAAACCAGACCGGGTGTTCAGTCTGAGTGTCATGATGCGTTAATGGGTGGGCTTATAGAGGAGAGACAGACGCTTGCCAAGCCCGAGCAAACGCCTCCTCGTTTTGCTGCCTTGCCTGGGCTATTTTTAAGAGATGGTGCTTTGCCCAGAGGCACCACCCCTCTCTCTGCCATTCTAGTTAAACCCAAGGGAGAGACCAGGTCAATACATTTGGAACTAGTCCGGCTGCAGGAGATGCTGGAAGCCAGTTTGATGCAGTTCTCCCTGACAACCACCTTCGGGTCTCCACTCCTGATTTTCTGTCTGGGTTTACTCCCATAGCCTTTGCTATCATAGCAACACACAAGGCAGTGTGGTATTTGTATTCAGGGTTACCTTCCCCTAGTCTTCCTCTCTCCCGAGATGACCCACAAGACAGTGGGGGTGACAGTAGCAGGCTGTATTGTGTACTGTCGTACAATAGCAGAAAACTCTGGCCTGACAAAAATAGGATCAAAGACAGAGAAATGTATCTGCTTTATAATGATACACATTGTGACAGAGTGTCATAAATATAACTTATGATTTTCTCTACACTCTTACCTGACCCCGTGCAAATAAGAGTGGTGTAAATTTTAGGAAGGCATTATATAATCCTAACTTTCACATATTTTACATGCATGTTCATCGTCCACAAATGGCTCATCTTTTCAAGAAATACCTAAGCCACATTATAATGGATGTATTAAAGTGGCAACATATTGTCCCCAGCAGCTACCCACGTTTTTCTCCTTCGGTGTCAGTGTTTTATTATTGAAATGTCACTGCAGATATTTCTAAAGGGTTGTGATTTAAAAGGAATTTGTCATCTTTAAGAGAAATAATAGGAAACTTGATATTCTAATGGTATGGTGCCCTTACAAGAACATTCCAATGAAAATTAGTGAGAAGCTGAAATAATAGGATATCAAGGGCAGTTCAGAAATACACGTGCATACTGTCAAGACCAAATGTTGTTAAAGGGAAATAACTTAATTAATACAACCTAGACGGTGAATATGTATAACATGTGGAATACGTCATTTGTAGATAAGATCAAGGATGCAAGGACGGTATTTTTTGATGACGTCATTTTAAGCAAGAGGGAACTCTTGAACAACGGGAAGGCGGAGATAAACAGTAGTATTCTAGTAAATAGAATATCACTGGTGTTATGATGAATGGGCTATATATAATCAGCGGGAATATATATACTAGGGGAGATGGTGGATATCAAGATGGAAATATAATGTGCTATCGATGAAGATTAACACCCCGTTTTCAACGTGGGGGTGAGAACTTATTTGTCTACGTCACTTAGCCGTTAAGTTGATAACCAATCAATGCAGGCGTATTGATAGTCAATAGGCAGCCGAGAGAGCAGCTGACGGGGAGACTCCATTCCGTGCAGATTATTCCAACTGCGAAGGAGTCAGTGGGATTCTACTTGAATGAATCACTATTTATAAAGTATAATATGTTTGGATGAAGATCTGATCATAGAGATATCCATATGGCTCATTCGAAAATGAACAACGCTATTGTCCATTGTTCCCTGGCCTAGTGCCAGGACAATCGTAAGTAAGATCTGATCGAAGCTCGTGATGATTGACAATCAATAAGGAGGCGAAGAGCATGACATTTATCCTTTAGGAGAGTCTTGATGAATTTACCAGGAGTGATTGCCATAGAATGCAAGATGCAAAGTTAAACTGCCATCTAGAGCTGCAACTAAATCTAGAGTTAATGTGTGAATTATATGGATGTAACTGTGATTGAATTGTCTGGGTGAGGCTGGGAGTTGCCAGCCCATCCTAGAGTTAGATATAGAACTAGATCTAGTTAGTTAGATAATTAGCGAGAATAGAAGTTAATGATATTATGGGTTTTGTTGATAATTCTGAACATCTATAGTATAATGCCTAGATTCTATGTGGTATCTCCATAGTGAGATAGGCAAGCCATAAATATGCAATGATTAGTAGAGTATGATATGAGAGTTTTAGATAGTGTAGTATTAGAAGTAAATCAACATTTAGAACATAATAGTTTAAAGCTGAATATGTTATGAATCTAATATGAATTATTGTGATATTGTTTCTGACTCATAATTGTTATTGTAGTTGGAGTGGTAAATAAACCCTACAGGTGTGCCAGTTAATCCAATTGTTATTTAGTATCTGGCGTGTGAGTGGAAGTTAGATTTGGATTGAATACCTCTCAATTATAAAAATGCAGTCGAACAAACATCCCATCAACACAACATTATAATACCATCTATAATATTAGGAATGGGATCATAACACATACAGTATATTAAAATTACAGGCAGGGGAGCTCAATCTCCTAGATGACACAGATCAAAACTCCCACGAAAAAAGGCAGTTGAAAGTAATAGTCGAGTGACATAGAACATGAAATAGATGAACCAGAAAAGAATAAACTCCCACTACGTCAAGGACCAGTATGTTTCACTCTTGATCAAACCCTAAAGCAGCACAGAATTATCCTCCAGACGTATCACTGCACGGCAGGTTATTTATTGGCAACCAGTGCAAAAAACAGCTCACACCACACAGGTATTCAATAATCTAACAGAGCAAATAGTTCAGAAAACTATGAAATTAACCTAAATTAAAGACATTGACTTGCAAGCAGCAACAATTTCGAATATGTTTAATACACTAAATGAACTACACTCAGTTGTCGATTCCCATATTTCACATAGTAAAATTATATTTCCCGAACTAGTTCCTGATATTGAATACGCTATAAAAATGCACTGCAGCTTTTATAGAAGAACTAAAGCAGCATAAATTTATCTTAAATTTCATTGTTTTTCATGTTAAATATTTTGGTTTTTGGGTTAGGATTTCATGGTAAGCAAGGTGGAGAGCAACTGCATCAAACAACATCTGCTATTGAATATCAGGCCAGAGGTATTATGTACACAAAAGACAAACTTAACTTCATTGTGTCCAGGCACATGGCCAGAAATCTTTCCTGATTTGATTACAAAAGTTCCACCTTCTAAACAAAAAAGAAAAGATAGCTGAAATTACTACATCTCCCCCTCATGTCCCCCCAATCGGAGTGCTTTGGTTCACAAAAAGAAATGTTTTTACTCAAGTTTAACGTTTGTACTCAAGTTGTTAAACTTCTATTTTCATGCTTTGCTTGATCGAATGGTAAAAGTGCATTGTTTTGTCATATTTGTTTAAATGACTGTGTAAATAACGTCAGTTGAGCGTTTTCTCCTGAAATCTTTTGCTGTTTCATGAAACAGTGATTTCTGCATTCGAAACAGTATAAAAGGGTAGGGTATATTTATGCAAGACGCATGGTATACACAGTGTAACCTTTGCTATTGCTTTTTGGGTATCCTGCAATACGTTTAAGATTCTCAAAAATGTTGGCTAGATGTGTGAATGGTGTTATTACATCTCGGCATGTAAATTAGCTAATTGTCTGACAAAAATGCCATGTGAGTATGCTTTCAATATGTGTAGAGGAAAGAAAATGTATATTTTTTGTAGCAGATTCAATCTGAAAAAATACTCATTGCAAGGAAATGAAAATTGTTGCCGTAATGCTTATTTCACCATGCTGCACATAAATACTTCCCATTCATTATAAACATAGTTATATTTGTGGGAATGCATGTTAAATTGTATTTTTTAAAAATAAAATGTCAGAAAAATAGTTTTTTAAGATAATTTTAGTCACCAGTTTCTACTAACCAGGAAAGTACATCTGATTAAAAACACTAGGTATTTTATTTACCACATAAAAAACCGAATTCTTGAAGTTTCTTTGCATACCTTGGGTGTATGTGAGAGTTGCACCTTTGAAGAGATATTGCCACTTGAACTTTGTGAAAATAGCGAAAAAATGCCAAACTGACATGCCAAAATCAGCTGAGGGCAGTCAAGCCCAACGAAAACCCATTACTGAGCCGGCCAGGGGTGATGGCCGTAACTTGATATGCCACTAACAGGAGTGGGCCACCAAACTAAGTGCTCAGAAAGATGCCGCTCTGGTGAGGGCAAGGGGTAGCTTGCAGATGCTACACACACAAAGACTGTGTAACAGCTGAGGTTGTTCTGGCACGTTATAGTACTTGGAAGTTAGTTGATCTAACTACAACCCTTTAGAAAACGAAACTATTACAGCTGTAGAAAAAAATACACACGAGATCCGACGATCGATTAAATAATACTAAAGTTTAATAGCTGTATACTGAACAATAAAATACTAGGAAAGCACCAGCGAACAACTAATATCTTACGCCACACGAGGAAAAAACTCACTTACTCACCAACCTTTACCACTTACACTGGTCTATATCTATATTAATAAAAGTGAAACTTTACGACAATTGCAGCGCGCCTTTCGCTACTCCTCTGTTAATGCTGATTCGGTGGTCCTTAGATTTTATACACCGCTTGGCAGAGACTGTCGTTGTGTCGCCGTCACAGAAAATACAAAAATAATTAATAACTCGCAGAAATAAAGGAAAGTAATAAATGCGAGCACAGTAACACGACTGATTTTATAGAGCATTTCTTTTTCCATTGCAGCAAACTGAAAGACTATTGGCCTTATGTGGCCCAATATATTCTGAATAAAACCGGTAAAAGAATTGAAATAAATGAGAAAATTGCACTTTTTGGAATACGTGGGGTCTTAAACTATACTGTAAATCAAAATACTACTGATGATATTAACATTATACTACTAATTGCTAAAATGTGTATCGGTAAAGTAAAATACCATCTAATAAAATAATCGATTATGACTTGCCGCATATGGCTGATAATAACCTATTTATTTCTTTAATCTTATTTTTATCACTTTTCCTTTCTTCTTTCTTTCTATCTTTTCTACCTTACTTGCCTTTGTATATGTTGAGATTTTTATCCATTATATATTTATTATTTAATTATAGCTGTTTCTCACGCACACCATAATAATTTGTATATGATGCACCCACTCAGTTTGTTTGTTTTCTTTTTCTAGACCAGCTGTTGAAAATGAACTGTAAAAGCCGTCAGCTGATAATGAATAGACCAAAAATGGTTCGAGAACAGCCGACAACACAGAATTCAGCAACTGACAATTCTGGGACATAAAAGACCTCAATTGGGTCCGAGCCTCAGAACAGTCCTTATAGACAGCCGTATATTTATTTACTTGACTATTGCAGGTCAAATGCATACTTTCATGCTTATCTATTTATTCATTTAACTAGCTGTCAGAATCAAATACGGTCAAGGGGAAATAACTTAATTTAATATAACCTAGAGTAAGATATCAAGATTAATTTCCCTTGCCTTGGAGTAAAATTTAACTTTTGTGAAAACCCAAAATATCTATTAGAGTGGCCTTAAAGAATTGTCGTCTGCTGTGTCAAATTTTAACTTTTAACTAATTTGCATAGACAAAGTTAACATCCACGTCTAGAAATCTTCGTGGATTGATAAGAATAAGAAAACATACATATTAGGAAGTAGGAAAGAGTTAAATAAAAACCAGTAGGGCTTAGACGAAAGATTAGCGCCCCAGTTTCACTGTCCTAAGGGGATTATATTTCCTCTTGCTTCAACGCGTAGTAAATCGTGCTGCTTGCAGAGCGGGCTGGCGGCACTAGTTATTCATTCCATGCCAGACTTCCGTGGGTGATGGTCTCAGCGTCGATTCTGCTTGAATGAATCCATTTATTATGAACAGCATGGCTCGACGAATGTCTTGTCACTAATCCATGGCTCATTGAATATGACACCGCCTTTATCTACTGTTTCTGGCCTTAGCGCCAGAACAATCGTAAGTAAGATCTGACCGAGGCTCGTGATGTTTTGACAGAGAATAGGAGGCGAAAGCATGACAGTTATCCAGTAGGAGTATTGATCACTTGGTGCATAGATCTACCCGGAGTGCTTGCTGAACATTGCAAGATGCTAAATACATAGACTAGATCTAGCTGTGAATTCTAGAATTGCAACTCGTACTAATGTGTGAATCATATAGAGTCTAGATGTCTAATTGTAATTGAATTGTCTGGGTGAGGCTGGGAGTTGCCAGTCCATCCTTGATCTAGATATAGGCCTATCTAGAGTCTATATAATATTTAACTGTGCCGACGTCACTTCGACGGGCAAGATCTAGACCTGTAACTTTGGATCTAGATATCTGAGATGACCTTATGTCTCCAGAGACTGGACTCTATACTAGTCTAGTATATTGATTGCCATACAATAAGCAGACCAGATTTTAGAGATATATAATTAGTATTTAGATAATTAGCAAGAACAGAAGTTAAATGATTTTGTAGGAAACCTAGATCTAGAGCTAGACAATGACGTATTTATTGATTATGAAATTGATGCTGCTGATATTTATCATTACTACATATTAGATCTCTAGTCGAAATTGTTAGTAAACTAAACGTAAATAAAATGTGGCCCTGCAGGCCCTGTTGTTGAATTTATCCACTTGTTCCTTAGTAATTGGTATGGGTCTGCAAGTTAAGAATTAAATTCAATATTACTATTAAAAATATGCAGTCGAACAACACCCCCAACACACCATTACGATAACAAGGAAATCCATTCATTACAATTGGAGTGCACACCCTTCCTTGAATCCGTAACACTAGCCACTTCGAACTAGACTTCACTACGTATTTATTTGCGAACTCACTTATATGGATACCTTTTTAAAGTAGTTTTTTTTTTTAATCTCCGTTATTATACAAATACTAGATCTAGTCCTATTTAGTGATATCCAATCACAAAGTCATGCACGAAATGAATGGATTGCATTTGAATCTGAGCCCATAAAAAACAAAACAAAAAAAAAACAACTCGCAGAACGTTTGTATTAGTTTCCTGGTTGCGACACATTGGCGTTTGATCTATTTTTTCGGCAAAAATGTAATTGAGATTGGTTCCGGTATCTGTATCACACTCACAAAACAACTTTCCGTTAGGACTGGTTTGAATGATGAGATTGAGTTAGACTATCAAGTATGAAACTTTGTGTGGTTCTCAATGTGCCTAGAATAGGAAAAAGAAAGGGTCTGGAATTGGGAGATTGATGCTGCAGGGGCAAAAGTACAGTTGTGTTTTCAATATGCCTAAGAAAATATTATAATATTTCTTTTCCATTACCACATGACGTTATCACTTCCTGTGATGTCATTTGACGGATGCTGGCGGGACGCGCAAATGGAGAGCAGTAAAACGTATCTAAAAAGAAACAAACAAACAAAAATAAAAAAAAAGCTAAAGGAACATGCAAAATGAAGCAGGTCCATAATAATCACCCAGAACTGAAACTAATAAATCGATTTATCCCGGGCAGGGCCGGGAACTCAGCTAGTATATAGATATTTCTATAGAAAGAACCCGAAATTAACCTAACCGAAACACACGAACTAACTGTCAATAGCCAAACTACGATGTGATATAGACCCTAAGATTAAAATTCCCCTATTGAGATAACCAAACTAGATGTACTGTGGTGGCCTAACCTACGGGGTTTGCGTCAGGTTAGCACACGGGGTACAAAGGGATAGCGGAGGCAGAGATAGTAAATAGGATATCGCTGATTTTTTTATGAACTAGCTGAGGTCCCCGGCCCTGCCGGGGATAAATCGGTTTGAATATTGGTTTCAGTTCTGGGTGGTTATTATGGACCTGCTTCATCTGGCCCGTTCCTATTTGTTTATTTTATTTTTGTTTGTTTGTTTTTAAATAAGTCTTACTGCTCTACCTTTGTGAGTTGACACCCTGCGCATCCCGTACAACTGCATGATTTGCGCACGGGTTAGTGTGTTTGATAGTGAACCCATCGCAGGTAATGATAACGAAACCTTAAAATGGCGAACCATGACTCGAAATAGATCTGAATGATGGCGAAACAATAAATTTCCAATAAAAAAAACTACAGCGATTTGAGACTTGTATGCCTACCGATAGTACGTTTTTTAGGGGACATGCTGCATCAGTGCCTGCTAGATCTAGCTCTCACAGACACTACTGTGATTATGAATCGAATTCCGGGGCCGGAAGTGGAAAAGCGATTAACGAAGAAAGAGGTCATAGATTAACGAACGTACAATTCGGATCAAACGCTCTCGCAAATTTACTGTTCCATTCTTATCGCATTATTGAAATAACTCACGAATCCCATAAGCTTTTTTATGCCTATGTACATAGGAACACTGGTCAGTATCGTACAATTGTGTGTGCCAATTTTCAGTTCAATACGTCCAGTAGTTTTTGAGTCCATAGGGAACAAAGGGGTTTTCTTACATTTTTTTTGTATAGATAGGCTAGAAAAAGTCAGCAAAGAATATATACTAGGGGAGATAGTGGATATTTAGATAAAAAGATAATAGGGCATTAATGAAGATTAACACCCCGTTTTAGACTTGGGGTGGGATTATATTCTACGTCGTTTGGCGGTTAAATTGACAACCAATCAGGGCAGGCGTACTGATATTGTTATCAGGGGTCTGCCGGCCGCGGGAGAACTAATTCTTCAGTTCCAAACGAATGCTGAAGCAATCCGGCCGTGATGGAAGCTCAGGCTTTAACCTTTTCTCCTAGAAAGAAAAGCAGTGGACTAGTCTACTAGATCTACCAATCACGAAATATCATAAAAACCACAGAAAAACTGTGGGGTCGCAGCAGGGCTATAAGCAAAGTCAAAATTGAGCAAAAAGAAAAGGTTGTATGTTGCGAAGCCCCGCGTGAGAAATAAAACCCAAACAGTACAAAGCAAACTAAAGAGAAGACAGAAAATGCATAAATTTTCGGCTTTCGCCTTTGTCAAGTGAAAAAAAAACAAAAAAACGAACAATAAAAGACTTCAACAGGAAGGAAGTGAAACAGTTTACTTAGCTGCCAGTTCTTGCTTCTTTAGCAGCACCAAAGCACGTCCGTCCGCCAAAAGCATGGAAGCAGGAAGTGACGCAATTCCAAAAGCATGGAAGCAGGAAGTCACGCAATTGGTTAGTAACCTATCGGTTGAGAACCAATGGCAAATGTCAAAGTTATGCGACCATAACGTCTAAATCCCAGGAACAGATGTAGGGCAGGACATCCCTGCGGGTATCTATCTTTCGAACGAATGGAATTTACTTACAGCATTTACATTTAACAGTGTGGAAAAGTGATTTTGAAAGAATGAACTCCAAAAAGTGAATGGAATATCCTTTAGGACCAGTGCCTTGGGCACTCGCCACCCTGATGGATTTCCTATCAAAACAAACAAAGCAGTTCTGATGCATAAACTAAAAGATAAATCAGCTTTTCAAAGCCCAGCTCAAGACCAAGAACACATCCACATTGTAGATGGGAATGCTTTCTATCATGGTCCGCATGTGTCTAATCTCCCAATCACTTTTGGCGAGTTAGCCAGTACAATTATTTTGCGCTCTCCCCAAAGTTGACAAGGTCCTCTTCGTTACAGATAACTACAAAGAGGATTCCATTAAATCTTTGGAACGGATTCGAAGGGGGGAATCTCATACATTCACAGTGCGAGGCTCTTCTACAAAGGTTCCCAAAGATTTTAAAATGTTTCTTTTAAATGATGAAAACAAAGAGCAGCTAACACAGTTTTTACTCCATGAATGGCAACAAGATTGCTATGCCATGATGTTGCTGAACAGAGAAGTGTATTTTGCATGTGACCACCAGTGCTTTGTACTCAGTAGCATTGATGGAAAGACCACAGACTCCAGACCTGTGCCAGACTTATTCGTTTAAAAACATCAAATGTCCACGAAACAAAACAATGTAACTATTGAAAGAGGAAAACGTTGCCGTCTGATTAAGGTAAGCATTTCATCTCAAAAACTAATGACCTAGGTAATTGTGGAATGACCGTGACATTATGGAAAGCAGCGAGGGTATCAGCGAGGGTATATGTATCAGTCAACAATCCTCAATCTTTTTCTGTCCCACGCCACATTTCAATTTTCCAAACAAACAAACAAAAAATCGTGTGCCTCACCATGATTGGACAAAGTATACAGTATATACAAAATAATAATAATAATAATAATAATTAATATGTATTCAGTATGTATACATTCAATAGAAGTATCAATTAAAACCAACGCGGCACAAACAAAGAACCGTTTATCTGCACAGTTAAGTTGAAATACGCTATGAAATTAACGAAAAATCTCTACGCCCCATTCTGGGCTCCCATGCCCCATCAAAATATTGCCTTGTCCCACCTTGGGGAAGACTGGTGTAGCTAACAACTGAATAACTGAACTTTTATCAGACAAAATAGCCACCAACAGCCAAAAACGTGACAGAGAATTTAGTCCATTTTATAGGGAAACATGCGCCAACCTAAATTTAAAAAATGGGGGGGGGGGGGGAGGGGAAAGATTTTGAGGGGGCAAGTTGGTCTAGAGGCAAGGTGCTCGCCTCTCATGCCGAACGTACCGGGTTCAATTCCCAGTCGGTGCTGGCATGTTGGAATTTTAGGGGGAAAAATTCTATCCCTGATCGTATGGTAGGTAGGATCGAGCACCTAGTCTTCTCGGATAAAGACCAACAATTGGGAGTGCCCGTGTGTACGTTGGGCAAGTTAAAGCTACCTTGGCAGTATAAAATCGAGAAGAGCAGGCCCAACAAGGCGGCCGCCCGGGCCAATTTTTTTTTTTTTTTAAATCCCGACCCACAAAAACTCACGAAAAACATTAACATGAAAAAAAAATAAAAACAAGAGAAGAGAGTCGTAAATGCAAATAGAGCAGCGAACCTCCTAAAATAAAGACCTAAAACAAAAGACTAATTTTGATGACGATAATTATGAAAACAGGTCGCTACCTCTCGTGGGAGATGCAAACCTCTAGAATAACCTCGTCAGCAAGGCTGCTGTAACAGCTGAGGTTGTCCTAGCACGTTATAGTAGGGGGGAGTTAGTTGATCTAACTACAACCCTTTAGAAAACGAAACTATTACAGCTGTAGAAAAAATAAACACGAGATCCAACGATCGATTAAATATTACTGAAGTTTAATAACTGTATACTGAACAATAAAATACTAGAAAGGCACCAGCGAACAACTAAATATCCTACGCCACACGGGAAGAAAAGCTCACTTACTCACCCCTACTATAACGTGCTAGAACAACCTCAGATGTTACAGCTGCTAATGCTTTCCTGCTGAGAAAGATGAAGAAATGATCGTCCCCTCAGAATGACAAGATTCTAATTCCCTTCCGTCAACTTTTGAGAAATTGATGATTAATTTGAAGTTTTATGTTCTCTTTGCGTTCAGAGACTCGACTTTTTTTTTCTTTTCAGTGATACTTACAAATTACACACCGAATCCGCTTGATACTTTGACACACAATGGAGAAGACCCGTAGAAGTTAGTATGTAGCGTATAACTCGGTTCAGTCAAAAAGTGGAGATTGAACTTTGTCATTCGGAGGGTCGATAAAAATTATGTTTGCCTACCTGAACCGTCTTTATGTAACCGTGCCGAGCATATCAAATGTTGAGGTAAGGAAGTGTAAGGCCGTGTTCTCAAGTAGCGTGTTCTCATGTAAGGCCGTGTTCTCATGTAGCGTGTTCTCATGTAAGGCCGTAGTTCTCACGGTCACGGTTTCTGTCCCGTAAAAGTCTGCTGACCGTTTTTGGAAACCGCTGCTTTGTATTTTGCCTCTAGCCGTTCTCATGACAGCAGAAAGCTGCCCGGAAGCCCTGTGGTGTTTTCAGAATGGAAGTGTATATCCGTACAACATGTTGTATGGATATGGACAGTGCATATCCGTACAACATGTTTACCAAAAGCAAGGCTGGTGAAGGTTTGCTGAAACAAATCTTGGTATGGTGTTCACGAATTTAAAGTGACAACACATGGAATAGTCAGATGGACCTGGGGGCGTGAGGGTCTAGTCAGTTCATATCAATGGGCGGTAGTAAGATTGACTGATTAGGCGAAAAGGGGTTGGGGTAGCCATTGGTGATCGACGTACACCGAGGCGAGCATATTAACAGGCCTGCCAGCCGAATCTAAGTCACCAATGTAATAGGCCATCGCTCGGCCGGCCGCTCTAGGCCTAGCGGAGTGGTTAACTCAAGTCTTCCCGATCAAGCAATACAATATTAAAATGGTCATGCAAACAAACACAGAAAATGAAGAAGAAGAATAGAAAGAAGAAGAGGTGGAAGAAGAAAAAGGATTGTCAACTTTAGATGTAGTGAAGTAAGTAACATTAACTTTAGATGTAGTGAAGTAAGTAACATTAACTTTAGATGTAGTGAAGTAAGTAACATTAACTTTAGATGTAGTGAAGTAAGTAACATTAACTTTAGATGTAGTGAAGTAAGTAACATTAACTTTAGATGTAGTGCAGTAAGTAACATTAACTTTAAGGATATCATAGCAAATATAAAAATTTAGTGCAATGTATTAATTTAAAAACAAGTTAGTGACAGTGTGAAAAATCATACATAGGAAACTGAGAAGTAGAAGAAAGAAGAAGAAGTAGGGGGAGGAGGACGACGAGGAGGAGAGGAAGAGGGAGACGGATTGTTATCTTTCGATCCAGTGAAGTAACAGTGAAGTAACAGTGAAGTAACAGTGAAGTAACAGTGAAGTAACAGTGAAGTAACAGTGAAGTAACAGTGAAGTAACAGTGAAGTAACAGTGAAGTAACAGTGAAGTAACAGTGAAGTAACAGTGACTAACACAAAGGAAATCACAACAAGTTAAAAAATATAGCGCAATGGCAATGTGCTAATTTAAATTCAAACCAACTGGTGACAGAGTGAAAAACAAACATAAAAACTGAGAAGCAGAAGAAGAAGAGGAAGGCCATAAATGGAAAGAAAAGAAGTGCAAAACATCACAGACAAAACTATCAACAAAAAAACTCTACCTTTATTGACGAGCAGAGCAGCATATGAACTAGATACAGTTTCTTCAATTATGAAGCAGTAGATGACAGCTTTGCCACTTTATAATAATAATAATAATGTATAGCATTTATATAGCGCATATCCATTTAAAATGCTCTATGCGCTTTACAGAATCAACATGTCAACCACAGAGCAGAATGGAGCTGCCGGCGAAGCGCTCAACACACTGCACTTGCTTCTTTCTCTCTCCCTGTCTCGCTCACTCTTTCTCTCTCTATCTCAGAGCAAATTGTAACGCAGCCTGTTAGGCGCAGTTCACAACTCACAACAGTTCACAACTCACAGCAGTTCACAACTCACATCAGTTCACACAACACACAACTCGAATAATATTTGAATATTTATTAATAACAATATATATTTAATAATGAATAATAAATTCTGGCGGGGGGGGGGGGGGTGATATGGATAACTTTTAATCTATTAATTTCAATTTTCAATTTTGCCCG
Source organism: Onchidella celtica (assembly GCA_963931925.1). NCBI lineage: Eukaryota > Metazoa > Mollusca > Gastropoda > Systellommatophora > Onchidiidae > Onchidella > Onchidella celtica. The sequence goes on from OZ007579.1 coordinate 30,380,183, forward strand.
GGCAGCGGCCTTTCGGCCTGCTCTTTACGATTTCCAACTGCCAAGGTATCTTTAACGTGCGCAACGTGCACACGGGCCCTCCGAGTTTTTTCGTCCTTATCCGAGAAGACTAGGTACTCGATCCTACCCCCCAATAGGACCAGGGACTTGAAAATATGAGAAAAATCCAATTTCCAACATGCCTGCACTGCCCGGGTTTAGAACCCGGGACCCTTGGCATGAGAGGCGAGCACCTTGCCTCTAGACCACCTTGTCCCCACTTTCCTGCGCTGCTGATGTGCATCAGATCCTGTCTGCAGGTGGAGACACAGTCTTTTCATTAGAATATTGATGATACGCACATAGACTAGGTTCTCAGCAAGTATATAATATCCAAATGGTACAGAGCTGGAAATTTGCTGATCAGGTTGATTAAACGTTTCCGACAACTAACCTCCTTCGAGAGAGCGAGGAAAGAATAGGCGTGAGTGAGCAGCTGGAAAAGGCCCACGGATGGGAAACTGAGTCCACCACGGTCTAAAGAGACAGTGAAATCTGTGACTTCCTCTGGTATGTCTGTGGACAACCCCTGTAGTTGCTTATGCTTGAAAACAATGTATCCACCAATGTAAAACAGGGCCATGTTCTCATCGGAGGTGAGCTTATCCACGTGGTTTGGCAGATTATCCATAATTTCAAGCTCTTCATCTGTCACTTGCTTGTCACAGAGCTCACAGGCATGGCGGTGGTCTGACGTCAATGTCCGTATCATATTGAAGCATCAACTTTGCTCTGTCTACACCATGGGTGTAGGCGACATCTTCCGCTGTAGTGTAATAGTTGCACCCAGCAGACATTTTGAAATGGGCAAAGTGGTGTTCTATGTCGTCCTGCTGGAAAAACCAAATGCAACATAGTCATGACGCAAGGATGTTGGTGCCTTGGTATTAAAAACAAGCCAGAGATCAATGACAGAGTCAATAAAGGTGGCTGTCGCTTTCCACGAAGGCTTCGTGCTTGCTGAACACTTAAGTGCAGTACTGGTTTTCTCTGAGAAAACCTTGAGTGCTAGTGACACTTTTTGTTTCTGAATGTTGCTGGGGTAGGCTGCAGATTTGGTCAGATCAGAGAGTTTAACTATTTTCTCAGTTTCCTGGCGATGAAGTTCTTCTAGGTCTTTCCAGCTTGCAGTCATCAGGTTTCCGTGTTGGTCAGGATGGGGAAATTGAAGACATTTTGCTTTCTCTGAGTGCCAATTGTTCCTAATGTTCTTCAGTAGATGAACTGGGTCATACAACAGGAACAAGGATCTTGTGGCATCTACAGGTGACACAGCCATCCAGGGTTAATCTGCACTACGAGCGGTAAATAGCTTAAAAAACGCTTGGTTAACACGACTGTTGTCATTCACCATTGCAACCACATTGCCACCACTACTGTCAATATCCTTGTTGAATTGGAACCCAGCTGTAAGTGCATGGCACGGTAGCATTTTAGCAAGAATTTTTCTTCCTCCAAAACAGCATTTTACCATGATTCACAACAGTGTTGTGGCTATCTTGCCAGGCTGATCACATGCATAGCCGAAGACACTGCCCCCTCGATAGGTTATTGAAGCCTTTACATACACTTCGTCGACAATCAATATGCAGTTCTTGCTACGCTCATCCACACCACTGAAAATTGATGAAAACAGTCGCTCATCACTGATGTGCTTTGCAATAGATGTAATCTTACTGAGGGTGGCTTTACACCTCTAAATTCTAGCTCAACTTAGAGTAATCACTGTCGTAAATAACACAAGAAGGTTTTCACAACATTAAGATCGTCACATATAAAAAAGAACAAAAGCTATTCGGGTTTTAAACACGTCCTTGTCACAAAAAAATATGGGAGTAAACACAGAGCATGAAAAATTTCCTGTGCACATGTTTGAAACTTGCAACGAAATGGAAAAAGCGGAAGCAGATTCGGACCAGTACTGATTCGGGCGAAATCGATAAGTAATCGAAATCTCTCTTTGGTGATAGTATCACCGTACTCGTGATAGTCATTATCGAGTACTATTTGGGTGGGCAAAGCGATGGCCTACAACATTGGTGGCCTAGATTCGGCTGGCAGGCCTATTCATATGCTCGCCTCGACGTACACTCAAGTTTATTATTAGCGCAGATCACGCAATCTCCGAGCAGAAGTCGGGTTGTTTTGCAACTAAGCCGATTCATATTTTTAAAACTAAGCAAATTTACAAGGTCAGTAATGGACCCTTTTCATTTCCCGTCCTCCATATCATGTGATTTGCAAACAATATGGCGGCGTGCCCCACGTGTAGGGCGGAAGCGGTGGACAACGATCGAAAGATGCCATCCTCTTGTTGGGCACCCAACTGTACAAAACCGTTACGTGCTGGTTCTGGCATAAAAATGCATCTTTGCTTAGTCTGTGCACATATTCAGATGCCATCACTAAGGGGAGTAGAGGTTTTTGCCCTACACGGTGCTTTTCGAAGCCGTGCGGGTCCCCGCAAACAACCGTAAAGCGGAAGTGAAAAGGGTCTATATAGTATTACGGGGTGTGTTCTACGACATCGAATTGTGTGCGTTGTACGGATATGCACTGTCCTTATCTGTACAACATGTTGTGCGGGTATGCGCTTCCTTTCAGAATACGCTGCACGAAGAGATGTTTAGTCATTCAACGCTGGATGTTTCGAGGAGTGGCCTACGTGACCCGAACACCTGGGCTGCTGGGAGATTAAGAAATGGGCTTACAAAATCAACAAGTGTTTTAAAACTTTTATCGTATCGTAAAATAAAAAAAATGCTCATTTCTGAAATCAGCGTAGTAAATTAGCAATAGTCGTTTGCAAGGACCTATGTTTTTGCTCTGTTGAAGAATTTTAAAAATACTAGTGTAAGGGCCCGTTCAAAGAACGGGTTGCAAACAACACGCACAATCAGCACACAGATTATGTAGAGCTAGGAAGAAAACAACTCACAACTGGCACAGTAACCCCCGCATGGCCCGTACCGTGCATAAGGCAGACGGCACAGAAACTCATGCCTTCAAACTTTGAAACGCAACCAGAAGTTTAAAGTCGAAACAAAACAAAGGCAGGAGGGAGGCAACCATTATTGAGGAGCAAGCATTATTCGATGACGTACTCTCTCTCTCTCTCTCTCTCTCTCTCTCTCTCTCTCTCTCTCTCTCTCTCTCTCTCTTACAATAAAAGTAGTAATCTGCAGTCCTGCTTCAGAACTCATGCGCGCCAGGACACTGCGCACCAAGCTTGATATGGTTATTTTTTATGACATGCACGGTACTAAAGTCGAAACAAAACAAAGGCAGGAGGGAGGCCATCATTGTTGAGGAGAAAGCATTATTCGATGTTTTTAGGCCTATTTTCATTTTTTACCAAATTGCGATACTTCGCTTTCGTGTCAAAGGAATAGACATAGTAGTAAAAAGAACTATCTTTCACATGCAATTTTTTCAGGTCTGGGCATTTCTTCCTCGCAGCAGTGAATTTTTTTCCCTTGCTCTTCTATAAGAAGGGCTAACAACGTATGTGCAGCCATTCCTAGACAGCAATGCAGCACACACAAGATACATTATTTATTTTTACACGCTGTGCCGACACCGCTCTCAAAAGGAGCAACATGAGAACAGAAAGTCTGCACGGCTTTAGGAAACCGTTGTATGTGCCAGTTTGTCACAGGCCCAGTTTGTCACAGGCCCAGTTTGTCACAGGCCTGCACCAAGAGGACAGGGTCATGTCCATCCACTCTTTGATGTCGAACCACCTCTTTCTTTGTCGTCCTCGCTTGGCTTTTGAAGACTTAAATGGTCTTAGATAATTTACACTGCATGTGTTTTTGTATCAATGTTTGTATCTAAAGTATAAAAGACTGTAAATCTGATGTACAAAATGATGTACAATTACTTTAGTTTTATATTGTCCTGCATATAAGAAATTAAGGTACCAGTTTAGTTGTTTTACCCTAGAATATTTTTGTATGCCTACATTAATTTGGGCCCTTCAATTTACTCTTCTTATTACTTCCATTTGCAATGAACATGTTTTTCACACAAACTGTGTTGATCTGTATACAAACTTAAAAGAAGCATAATTATGTCTTGAAAGAAGACTCATGAAGAAGATCGCTTTGTTATTTCATTTAAGTATTTGAGTATTGATGACAGTCATAATTACAGCACTTTAAGACTGTAGTTGTAACTTAAGTTTTTTATTCTCCACCTTCAAATTGGTGGTGTAGAGATAGTCCCTCTAAAATGTCAATTCAGCTTGTGTTGTTCAATATTTCTTCCTTTTTGTATGCAAATCAAAGTAAATTACTCTGTAAAATTTCAACAATGAAAGTCCTTTCGTTAAAAACAATTGTAAAATAAAATTCAATTCATACAATCAATCAATCATTCATTTTGAGAGTGTCAGTGATAACTTCCATCATGCAGGGCACAGTCGAGGCGGGGTGGGCCTGTGACAAACTGGGCCCGTTTTAAAAACCATGCATGCTTTAGACAAGCTACATGAGAGCAAGGCTTAAGGGTACAAAGGGGGGGGGGGTGGGGGAGGGGGGGGGGGTTATCCCTTCAAAAAGTTTCATGTAAAAGCAATAATTATTCAATTAGAGCATTTTTTTCACGGCTACGTCGACACGGGCTGACGATGTGGTGATTATTCCCTCCACAGAATGAAAATGCTACGGATTTGTTAAATGGAATGCCTAAGCTCCGGGGGCACGTAGCATCCGGGGACTACCCTCCGCAGAACTTTCAAAAAGCAAAATCCCGAACCTAGACAATTATTATAGATTTTGTTATTTTGTTATTTATTATTCAAAGACTTGAATAGGCCTACGGTTGCGATCGTTTATACCATAAAGATCTTTAACATTGTGTAAGTCAACAGTGCATGCTAGCCGGGGTAATGAAATAGGCTACTTCGGTAGGGCTTCAGTTGACTACATTCTTGTCCCTATGAGTCAGAATTAGGATTGGGGTTAAGGTGCGTTTTCACGCGTGTGTAGCGGTACAGCGACAGAAATAGCAACATTTGCCGCTCAAGGGCTGATGCAAACGAAGTCTGGTGTAGACGCCAGTGGGTGAGAGAGACAGGAGAGAGAGATATGAGAAAGAAAGTGGATGAGAGAGAGAGAGAGAGTCAGAGGTATAGGGAAAGAGAGTGAGAATGTGAGAAAGAAAGTGGCTGAGAGAGAAAGTGAGAGAGAGTGAGAGAGCGAGGAGAGAGAGACAGAGAGAAAGAAATCAAGAACGAAAGAAAGAAGCTAATCCTAAACGTGACCACTGTCACGAGTGGACTGAGCGGGATTCAAGGATTACGGGGGCATGGAAGTGAGGGAATGACTCACGGGATAGTGAGGCTGCTCACCTATATTGACTTCTGTTAGTTAACGTTAAAGCGTGAAATGTTGTGAGTTGGGGGGTCGGCAGGAGGCGAGAGCGCTGTACTGACAATCACTGCAAGTTAAGAGGTCCCAGGGGACAGACGTGAGATCAGAGCAGTCGGGAGATTGTTGTGTGTTTTCCAGTGATGACTGGTAGGTTGAACTGTGATTTATAATTATGATGATTGATGTATTATATTCGCCTATGACCATGATGTAAATAAGTATATGTGAGGAATGGGGAAGTCAGTGATTACTGTGTATAGAAATGTGCGCCATGAGCGATAGATGTAAGTTAGGTTCATGGATTCGTAGCGAGAGTGAGTGCTGTGTGGTACGGTGGAGGTGTGTTACCGTAAGCTGTGTGGTGAGTGAAAGGTGGCTAGTGTGTGTACGCTTCATGGTTTGTAATGAGGGGTGAAGTGGTTAGAAATGGTATGGTATTATACCAATGTAATGTTCTTCTTGTAGGTGCCGGGGTCGGGCAGAGACGCCACTCGCGGTGAGCGAACTAGCACAGGGGATAGGCCAGCATAGGGCCGAAGGCTACTCATAGGCCAGTGGAGTGAAGCTGTCGCGCAGGACAGTAGGAGCGCATGAGTCGTGGCAGTCTGGCCACAGACAGGGACGTTGTATAGAACTGTTAATGTGCTATTAAGATGTACTACTGTGATATTGATATACTACTGTGCTATTGAGATACTAATGTGAATTGAACTATTAATGTGCCATTGCCATGTTGAGGTGCTATTGGAATGCTAATGTGTTATTGCCCTAGGAAGGAGCTATTGAGAGACTGCGGTGCGAGTGAAATGTTAATGTGCTACTAAGACATTGAGAGGAGAGGCTGGAGCCGAAGTATCTTTAGAAAGTAATTACCGGGTTGTGGACCCGAGGAAGAGTGCATGTGGGAATAAGGCCGTTGGAGGGTAGTTAAGTTCAATAATATAATGTATGTAATTGCACTGTTATCTTTATCTTTATGTTTAATAAATGTGTGAGTCTGATGGGTTGTTCTGTTAAGTGTTATACGTGTTAGTTCGTGATTGTTGTCCTGGTATAATTATTACATTTCCCAGTCTGGGATTTGTGACAACCACGTCATCACGATGTTGATACTATCACCTAGCAACACCACACAAGGTAGAGAGACCAACTGCATCACAGTTCAATGGAACATCATTTCAGTTTGTACTCAGTCTTAGTCATCCCGCTGGATTTGAATTGTTCTTAACATACATTGGCTTACTTTTAATTAAGTCGTTCATTAACTCGCAAGATTACGCATGTTGTAAACAGGCATTGAGCTATAGTATAGATCAGTGGTTCTCAACCTTTCTCGGGCAAGCGCCCCCTTAGGCTCCACATGTTCATTTATCGCCCCCACCTTCCACCCTTTTTTTTCTCCCCCCCCCCCCCCAACCACCTTCTCCTAACCCCTACTCAAATCCAAAGGATATAATTATTTTTCAAGAAGACAGAGACATAAATTCATAAAAAAAAAAAAAAAAAGAAAGCATTCCTTTTTCCAAATCTACTAAGAAAAAGCCATTTTCTATCAACGGGTGCTGTTGAACAAGTCAGTGATGGCCCCTTATATTTGCCCAAAATTGTCCTCCATTCATGAATGTTTTCGCCCCCTCGACGCCCTTTTCATCATTTTCGCCCCTCTAGATACCAAAATCCCCCCCCCCCCCCGGGGCAATTTCACCCACGGTGAGAACCATTGGACCTTGTTATCTCTCTGTGCTAAATCGTGGTTCACAGGGGACAATTTGACACCTGAAGTAAGATAAATGGGGTCAGCTCAACCTGATATTTTTTTTTTCTGTTTGTTGTCAAACTATTGCTTTTTAATTTCTTTTTTTTTTTTTTCTTTAGTTTATGTTTTTTGTTTCTACATTTGACCTGGAGCTGTTGTCAATAGGTGATTGAATTAAAAAATGGGTCCAAAACGACAATATCAAAAACAACAAAGACAACAGCGACGATGCATGCAGCGACGATAGAGACGGCGACAACAACAACCACAATAATAACAATACAACGGCAAACAACAACAGTAATAGTAACAAGATAATATACTGCAGAGCTCTGCAACAGAACGATCCAGAAATTATAAAGCGAATCACAAACGAACGAGAAATGAAAAGGGAAGAACATGAGCTTAAGTTTAAGTTTTGAGTTTCATGGCACGTCAGCACGATAAGGGCCAGTTTGCGCTTATCACGGTTTGTTTTGGGTACGTTTATTAATGTTCCGTATTTAGAGCTTCTAAATTTAACAAAATGAATTAAGTACTTTCTTATAATTTTATCTCATTGGTAAAGTTCTCAAGAGTTGCTTTGTATGTAATAATCTTATAATAATGAGAGCAGGGGGTAAACTGTCTGTGACGCTTATGCATTTCATGGTCATTAAATTAAGCTAGTATAGTCACCAACTGCGAGGTCATCACGAATGTTGATATCGGAAGCGATCACAGAATGGTAAGAATGAAAATAAGGATCAACAAAAGGCTGATGAGGCTCAAGAGAATACAAAGGCAAAAGCCTTTAAAGCTGACAGAGAATACCTGGAAAGACATAAGGAAGAATTCCAACTTGAACTGAAAAACAGATTCCACGCTCTACAAGAAGAAAAACCGTCAATAGAAACACTCAATAAAATCCTTACAGAAAAGGCAGAAAAATTACAAGCGAAGAGGGAAAATGCAAAGAAAGAACCATCACCCGAGGACATCAAAATTGAGCAGATGGATAAAAAGAGGAAGGAAATACATAAAAAAGATAACAAGACTGAGAGAGAACGGATAGAATACACAGAGCTCAATAAAACAGTGAAGAAAATGAAGAGAATCAGAGACCGAAGAAAAAGGACACAAATGATTAAAAACATAACTGAAAAGGGCAAAGGACCAAAAGAAATGTACAAGCAAGGAAATATGAAGAAAATACCATGCATGCTCAAACCAAATGGAGAATCGACAACAGATAGACAAGAAATACTCAGCATATGTGCAGATTTCTACAAAACACTTTATGAAAGAACTGTGGATCAAACAGAGACCATTACAAGGACAAGTCAAGACACAGAACAAGTATCACCCTTCCTGGAGGATGAGATAGAGGATGCCCTGAAAAAGATGAAAACCGGAAAGGCCCCAGGAAACGATGGAATCACCAGTGACGTAATCATGGCGGGAGGCAAAGATACCATCAAATACATCACACAAGCATTCAATGAAATCCTGAGGACGCACACCACCCCAGACGTCTGGAAAGAGGCAAAAATAATAATACTGTTTAAAAAAGGGGACAGAAGAGACATAAAAAATTACAGACCAATAAGCTTGCTGGCCCACACATACAAGCTATTTACAAGAGCATTGCAAAACAGAATGGAAAAACAACTGGACGAGAACCAACCAAGAGAACAGGCGGGATTCAGAAAAAGATACTCAACAACAGACCACCTACAGGCCCTCAGACAAACAATCGAGAAATGTCAAGAATATAACATAAAACTGTGTGTAGGTTTCATCGATTATGAGAAAGCCTTCGACTCTATTGAACATTTTGCCATCACCGAAGCTCTAAGAAAAATCAATATGCAAGAGACTTATGTGAAATTGCTGGAAAACATATACAAAGACGCCAAAGCCAGAGTACACATAGACAACCACGTGTCAGAAACATTCAAAGTAGAAAGAGGAGTGAGACAGGGAGATCCAATATCACCTAAACTATTTACAGCAGCAATAGAAGAAATCTTCAAATCATCAGGTCTGGAACTTGGAATAAAGATTGATGGAGAACAGCTGAAAGACCTTAGGTTCGCAGACGATGTGGCGCTGTGCACGGGAGACACAAAGCAGATGGAGAAGAACCTGAACATACTAAACAAACACAGTAAAAAGATCGGACTGAAGATACACAAAGGCAAAACGAAATATATGACAAATTATGAAACAGATGAAGATATAAAAGTGGAAAATAAAGTAATTGAAAGAGTAAACCAATACAAATACCTTGGCCAAACAATTCAAATGGAAAATCAAACAAGCTGTGAAGTGAGTGCAAGAGTAAGAGCAGGATGGAGCTGCTTTGGAAGGTACAGAGAAATTTTCCAAAATAAAGACATACCAATATCCCTCAAGAGAAAAGTGTTCAACCAATGCGTAATCCCCACGATCACATATGGATGCCAGACATGGACCATGTCAAGACAGATCACCACGAAACTAAGAACCACCCAAAGAGCAATGGAAAGAAAAATGCTAAACATAAAGCTACAAGACAAAGTACCACACACGGAAATACGAAAACAAACAAATGTTACGGACTTGGTGAAAATGGCTCTCAGATTAAAATGGAGATGGGCAGGACACCTAGCCAGGACACAAGATAACAGATGGACAAAAAGATGCACAGACTGGAGACCGAGGACGGGGAGAAGATCACGAGGACGGCCAGTAGGACGATGGAGAGACGACATCACAAGAACAGAGGGTGCGACCTGGACAAGGAGTGCGCAAGATCGAAGCAAATGGAAGGCATTGTCAGAGGGCTACATCCTGCAGTGGAGGGACAACGCCTAGGTTCAAGGTTCAAGGTTCAAATTAAGCTAGACACTTGAAATTTTGAATACTACTAGTTTAATATGATTGTTAGAGTGTTGCGTATGGGTGTAGCAATCGACACTCAGTATCGAAGCCTGTCATTTTGCGCAAACTTCTGCATGACGTCTAAGGGCTCTTTCACACACATCGTCTTTTCGCCGTCCGCCGTGGACGGCACGGCACCGTGCATTGAAATAACCACTACAGTCTATGGGCACTTACATACACATCGGCCACGGCATCTCGCCGTGTACGACCGCCGTGGTTAGGACGGCGCATATTTCATTCCGACACGACGCCATGCCGTCTACGGCGTTGAAATATACATTGGAGTCCATGAGTGTCTTCATACTTGTCGACTTCCCGCCGTCGCCGCCGCAGTTCCCGCACACACACATTTCCTAACTAAACATGTGATTTCAGCACTTTTCCTATCATGGAGGACATAGACACAGAGCTTCTGATCACATTAGTACATGACAGACCTGTTCTTTGGGACAAAAGTCTGGAAATTTACATATAAAGCCGATGTGAGACTTTGCACATTTAGGGGGTGAATCCATTGAGTTCTTCGGCAGCGTTTGTGGTTGTTTTTTCAGATACAGATAATATAAGTACCCCAGTTCCATACGACTGTCCATAATGATAAACTAAACCCAAATGATGGGCTAAAGCCAATGATAATTAACGCCGTCCATAACACGGCTAAAAATAAGTCGATGTGTGTGAACGAAGACGCCGTGTCGATCACGGCGCGCCGTGCACGGCGGACGGCGTTTGGTCGATGTGTATGAAAGAGGGATGCGCATTTCATGGCCTTTAAAGCGAAACACTCATAATTTTGGTACATCTAGGCCTAGGCCTACTGTTTTTTTATCCTGTCGAGCTGCATAGATGCCGTGATGAATGTTTATATGATTGTTATGGATGGCGATTCCACAACCTCTTTACTGGGAGCTAGCAAACCTGATACACAGTATCGAATATGCCATTTCCTTTGGGCGTGGCCCTCTTGAAAGTAAACAAGACATCTAGCTTGATGCTGACAATGCTGACAATGTTACACAGACAATGTTGTGTATACCCTGAAGGGGAGGTCCTCCGCCCGTCCGCCTTAGTCAAGTAAACACACTAAAGAGGGGACTTTTGAGCGGGCTTATCAAAAGGTTGGGTTTAGTATTCGTATGGGACAAAGAAAGAACGAAAGCGCGGGTTAGGGGAGATCTTCATATTATGTTTGTTAACTTTTTGGTAGGTGGCGCGGACAGGGGGAAGACCTTCCCCCTGAAGTTTTGCGACCATGATTGTCCGGTAAGCGAATTGTTTAAAAACAACTCAGCATTTGGATAACCTGTCTTTGCAGTCTCTCAATCTCTTTTGTTCTGTTTGCCACTCACCGTTCGGAGAACGGGTACATTTACTAGTAACAATAATGGAGATCATTTATATAGGGCCTAATCCAAACAAGTGCGCTCTAGGCGCTTTACAGAGTCTTGTTCTCTCGATTTGCATCTCTCTCTCTCTCTCTCTCTCTCTCATTCTTTCTCTCCCTATCTCTCTCTGTCTCTCTCTCTCTCTCTCTCTCTCTCTCTCTCTCTCTCTCTCAGAGCAAATTTTAACGCAGCCTGTTAGGCGCAGTTCACAATTCACAACAGTTCACACTCACAATTGGATTATAAAGTATTATAATAATATTTGAATCTATATCAATAAATATTTACTAATGAATAATAAATGTTTGGTGGTGGTGGAGAGGGGAGGAGGGAGGGGGTAATAGGGATAAAATTTAATCTATTAATTTTAATTTTGCCCTGGCAGCGGCCTGTTCGGCCTGCTCTTTACGATTTCCAACTGCCAAGATATCTTTAACGTTCGCAACGTGCACACGGGCCCTCCGAATTATGACTCTGAGAAAAAGGTTTATATGGATCTGAAAAGAGTTTTGTAAATGAGTACAGAAGTTTTTAAATCAAGTTGTAAAGCTTAGCCTCTCTCAGAAAGGACAGGTCGCGTTGTGGGTCGACGTCAGAAAATAAGGTTAACCAAGATTTTGTTCATCAAAAGAGTTTCTTCAGTTTTAAAACCAATATAAACCAGCGCTAATGGAGCACATTTTTCGAAGAAAAAGCAGTTGTTGTTGATCTTCCAAGTGAAATTTCTGTGTTTTTAGAAAACATTGTGTGTGTGTTTAGATCTTTATTTTAGGAGATTCGCTGCTCTTGGCATTTACACCTCACTTTTCTTCTTTCTACTTTTCTCGTTCTTGTTTCTGTGTGTTTTTATGGCAGGGATTAGTTGTTTTAGGATTTTGCCCGGGCAGCACAGCCTTGTTCGGCCTGCTCTTCTCGACTTTCAACTGCCAAGGTATCTTTAACGTGGGTAACGTGCACATGGGCCATCCGAGAATTCCCCCCTCCTCCCCACCCCCACCTCCACTCCCCCCCCCCCCTCAAAAAAAAATAATTCCAACATGCCATCACTGACCGTTGATCGAACCTGATACCTTTGGCATGAGAGGCGAGCGCCTTGCTTATAGACCACAGTGGTCTCCTAAAAAAGTAAGAATTCCGAGATATCTGGTATTGCCTGGAGTAAAACAATCCTTCGGCCCCCTTCTCGGTCTCTCACTCTCTTTATCTGCCCATTCTCTCTCTCTCTCTCTCTCTCTCTCTCTCTCTCTCTCTCTCTCTCTCTCTCTCTCTCTCTCTCTCTCTCTCTCTCTCTCTCTCTCTTACTCACTCACACTATCTCTCCCTCTTACTCACTCAAGGAAATTGCACCAAATTGAATGTGTGTGAGACTCAGTCTCCTCTGCACATTGGTGCCTTTATTAGTATTACCATCATTATGATTATTAATGTCATTACTAGTTGGCCCCCTGACTCGGTGAATGCCAGATGGGATTTTAAAAGTTGCATTTCGATCACGAAATTTCCTGTCATACTTTTTAATTCTACTGGAATGAAATTGATTTTTCTTTCCCCCAGCTCAAAATGTCGGTACACTTTCTTCTGTTCAATTTTGTTGTGGTTCAAAATCAACGAAAGTATTAGAAATAATTATAGCGAACTTGAAGACCTTTTAAGATATACCCACGTACACTGTTAAGTCTTTCTAAATTCTATGCCCAGCGTGATGTTAGGAGAACCAAACTTCAATTCTCCTTTTCTCGAAAAATCAAAATGCACATAATAATATCACAATAAAGACGGGATGAGAAGAAGAAAAAGAGAAAGAGAAGGGATGGAAGAAGAGAGGGAGAAAGTGAGAGAAGGAAAAGGAGAGAGGGGGGGAGAGTGAGAAAGGGGCCCTGATGAAAAGAGAAGGCAGAATTCAGAAAGGAAGAAAAAAGCCCATATTAACATATTTCCAGGGTTATTCCGTGTCATGACAAGATGGACAAGAAGCACAGCGAGAGAGAGAATAGTAGGAGAGAAAAAGTTCAGTAGTTTTAGATAAAATTGCATTATCTCTATGAGATGGACATACACAGGAACTCGCTTAAAATAGTATGTATTATTGTTGCAAACTCTAACCCAACAGGCAGACCCTATCTGCGCTAAAAGGATGTGTGCAAGACAGATCTGCAGGCCCTGGGAATAGAAGCCAAGTCACGGGAAGCCGCTGCCTCAGAAAGAACACGCTTGAGGCATTTAGTGAAGCAAGGTCTCTCATTGTATGAAGAGATGATTGTGCATCAGACCGGGGCGCCTGTTTGCCGATTACAGTGCAGACCAGCAAATTCATGAGCGGGGCAGCAACAGACCCCCAGACACAGGACAGCTCCAACAACATCCCAGGGATTTTCGGTGACGTTCAGAGTCATATCAGCCACAGTCCAGAGATTGCAGCACTCATGGCAGTGTTCGATAGGACGAGAGTCAATGGATTGTGTGCACATGGTATGTCAGTTCGGGTCGCTACAGCGCCCCCTGTGTCTGTACGGTCCGATCCTTGGGCCTCAGGCTCTGTAGCACTTCCTGCTTTTGAAGAATCTTCTCATCGGGGATTGTTTCTGCAGACTACCTCCTGCTGTTCTTCGTGTCCTTCCAATGCTCCTGTCTCCGCTTCTCGCTCGAGTGTGATGCACATCCTGAACAACACCATAACCTTGCCTATCATCAGAGTTTGTAATCGTAAAGCTAGGTTTTCATTCGTACCGAAGCGGAAATGGCAAAAAAAAAACTCATATTAGTAAAATGAAAGAGTGTTTCCATGTGTACGGAAACGGCGTGCGGAAACATTCTTTCTATTTCACTACTTGAAGGCTCTTTGACGTTTCCGTTGCCGTTTCCGTTTCCGTATACATGAGAACCCAGCTTTAGTGTAAAGATCTTGCCCAGTGGTCTGTAATCCTACTTCTATGATCCCAGATGGAGGGATCTCGAGGGCAAGGGGCAGGTGAAAGGATCAGTGTTCGGACCGGCCGGGGACGGCACCCAGCGGCTCTAGAGCGGCGTGTGACCCTTCTAGCTTGCATCTGTGGTTTTTTTCTTCTCTTAATATTGGCCGTAAGTTGATCCTGGGCAAAGCCAGGAGGTAATCCGACATGCTTGTTGAGTAGATCATTCAAAATAATAACAACACATTTATGCGTCTCTTGTATGTGTGTGTGTGTGTGTTAGTGTGCGTATGTATGTGTATGTGTTTTTGTGTTTATGTACATATGTGTGAGTGTGTGTGTATGTGTGGTGTGTATGGAGACCGAAGAGTACTTGAAACAATGGGCAAATCAAAGGGGCACGGTTATTCTTTGGTTGCTGGAGGGGGGGGGGTGGAGCAGCGAGGTTATTTGCCTAAACTGTTACGTCCATGTTAATTTATTATCATTATTATTAGTAGTAGTAGTATTTTGCTTCTTCCGTGCGACGTTTTTGCTTCTGGCTTTCCCCCAGTGTTTTGCCCGAATTTACACTTTTATTTTTTTAGAATGCTTGAGGCGTGATACAAATGGGTCGAGGGAAGGACGTGGCTCAAGGCCGGACGAAGCCGACAAATGTGGAACCTGCTGGCTACTGGGACAACCAGAAAGCCCTCAAATGGACCTTGGAGCGGGGAGAGGAGCACTAAGTCTTATTGGGATGCCTGGTATGCAAGGATTCTGATTCCTGTCATTCAACCAACCCAATCAGAGACTTTTTTTTTTTTTTAATTTTTATGGGACGGGGGGGGGGGCAACTGCCCTCCGCCTGAACCCTGACCCGTCCCCCCCCCCCCCCATAGAGCGAATAGTCTCTACCTTGTATCTAAAGGCCTATTCATCTTTAGGCGTGCTACCTAAAGGCCTGTTTTCTTATTATGCACTGGAAGTTGGACAAAGTACCAGTGCTAAAAGTTCCTACTGACTCCTTCCTTCTACTATCTTCTACGACAGGTCACAACAGTCCCAGACATCGTTGCATCACCCATCCTGAATAGAGGGTTATTTACGTCCTTACGTGACCACCGCTGTCCTTAAGTCGTTTCATGGAAAATCAGCGTAACTGCCAAGAAACCAAATTGTTCATGAGACATGAAAAAAAAACAATAATTCATTTTTAATTTTTATTAAATCTCCATTTCGTAGTGTTCTTAAAAAATCTTTTTTTCGTACAAAATTGGTAGCCAGTTTGAAAGATAAATCACATTTCATTCTATAAAATTATGTTACAAATACTGTTAAAAAGTGAATTTAACCTAGTTTGGCATGTATGCGGGCTTTTCCCATAGTATTCTAGGGGTGCCAGAAGCTCGAGAAACATTGGATTCTTTAACCGTTTCTCAATTCTAATATCATTGTAGCTTCAAGGCATGCCTTCCCTCGTCTTGGCTTCAACATTTTCTAGTCTTATTTAAAATTAAGTTTGACATATACGAGCTTTTTCCGTAGTATGGCATAGTAGTCAAAGAAACATCGGATTCTTTCAGAGTTTCTCAATTAAAATGTATATATTTCAATATATCTTTGTGGCTTCAAGGCATGTCTTCCGTTTTCTTGGCTTCAACATTTCATAGTCTTATTTAAAAGTAATAGGTACTTTGCTGTCCTCATCACACTGTCTTGTACAAAGGAGTAATCATTACATGTTACAGCCTGCCTTGGTCAAATAAGGGCAGTTGCTCTGCTTACGTAATGACTTGACCAGCCATCTTACAAAAGATACGGCATGAACTAGGTGTGTTCTTGCTAGGGGTCAAGACCTAACATTGTGATTTTAGGGACGTCACATGTATTTGTTAACATCATCATCATCATCATTTTAATCATCATCATCATTATCACCATGATCATTCTCATCATCATTAATATCATCACCATCATCATCATCATCGTCGCCGTTATTTATTCGCACAGATATCACAAGAAAAAAATGGTCACAGACAAAAGACGTTATTAAATTTCTGAAGCAGATTTTAAAGGAGAACTATCAAGATTTGAGAATCCACTGTAATTCTAAACTCTATGTTAGAATCCCAGTATTGTGCCCATAAATAAGAGAATGGTCTAACCCCAGTTTTGCTGGAAACTTGGATAACCTTACGAGCTTCACAGGACCTATCAATCTTCCAAAGGAATACAGGTCTAACTTCCCCCGGGATGAAAGAAACTGGTTGTTTTATGTTTTTTTACTTAAGCCGTGTTTTCATGTGTACGGAAATGGAAGCGGCAACGGAAGCGTCCAAAATCCACCAAGTTGTTAAAAGAAAAAGTGTTTGTGTGTGTACGGACACGGGGAAAAGTTCTTTCTTTTTCACTACATGAAGCGTTTTTTGGCGTTTCCCCTGTCGCTTCCGTTCAGCTTTCTATTTAAAATCAAGTCAAAAGACAGCTTAGAAATTTCGCGGAAGGACGAAATAAAATTCAAAAATTCTAGGAGCTCTAGGTCTGCGTAGCCACTGCAAACAAACTAATAACCACTTTTCACAAAAACAGTCATGGTGGAGACCTACACGTCTACTTTATACATTCGGTATCGTTTCAAGGTCCGTGGTAGGTTACATGGAAAAGAAAAAGGTTCTCTGCGACATAACTACATTTGAAATGGCAGCTAGAACCTCATGGTTTTCAGTTCAAGAATGTCATGCCCAGTGCAAACTCTGTGTGAACAAGACCAGATGTTAATAAACTCTGCTATATAAGGACCTGGTCAGAAGGATGGTCGTGGACGCTCGGCGTGGGCAGTCTAGATCGGTCAGTTATGACAGGTGAGGCCTTTTGATTAGCACACAACGGAATATTCCAGAATTATACTTTTATTTCTTGAGGAGATAAAAAGACAAATAAAAGGATGAAGATCTACATTATTTATTTATTTATTTATTTATTTACTTATGTATCTATTAGTTTGTTTATTTATTTATCTCTTCATTTTTTTGATTACTCAACACTGTTACATAATCTGGTTGCTTCATTTACATCGGGCATGCAGTGGCGGATAAAGATTTTTGGGACCTGAAGTTTAAACTGTTATGGGGGCCCCTTCGCAACCAACGAGGATAGGGCAACATCCAAACTTTACTCATTAAAAAAAACTTTCGTCACGCCCCCCCCCCCTCCTGGGATTAGGGCCAATGAGGCTTAAGCTTCATTTGGTTTTATAGAGGATCCGCCATTGCAGGCATGTCTAGCGTACCTCATGAGTTGGTAGTCTTCTAATCTTTCCACTCATCTCTTCGAAACTATAACATCCCTTCTAACCGTAGGCCACTGAACATTTATACTTCCAATAGCCAATAAAATTTGCTGACGTCCCAGCGCTGTGCAGCCAATGTTAAGGAAAGCGGCAATTGATGCAAAAGCACCATAAAATTATATTGACAGATATAC
>OZ007579.1:30403018-30483018 GCA_963931925.1 Onchidella celtica
CAATATCATAATTGTCGGTCCGACGCAAACTTCCAACTTGGCTGTTGTTACGGGACCGTGGCATGTTACAGGGTAAACTGTAGACGAGCAGTGAACACTACTCATTATGATCTCTATAACGGCTAAGTTATTAGACTAGGGTCTTCTAACAGCAACGACTCCAATATTACTTGGTCAATTAGCTATTGCCACTTTTAGGATTAAATGCCGTTTTCTCAAAATCTTGTTTTAGGGGGGTCACTAACTTCAATTATCAGAAATGCCTTGTCTTTTATTATATGTACAGAACTCAAAATGTCATGTTGCCGACTGTTGTGGGTTTTCTCATGCACACTCACATATTTTGCTTTGTATACAGAGCTGAAATGGGCCTGAGTGGTTTTAGAGACAGGAAGTTCTTTCCTTGATTATATCAATAAAACCACTGATGACACAGGGACTATCACACTGTTGTAGTGTTCAATTATTGATGAATTTCTTGCCATTGTCGTTGTTGTTGCTCTTCTTGTCGTCCTAGTCTTTCGATCACCATGTGTGGGCGCTGGCAACGGACAATGTGATCACATACTGCTCATCTTCAATGTCAAATCTTGACGTCAAATATGCAAATATAGTAATTCACAGAGTCGGTGTTGTAATGACCATGGTCAGTTTTAGGGGTCACTTGGAAGCTAAATGGTCATTAACTATTGAATCTGAAGAATCACTAGCACTGTGGCTATTAAAATTTTCAAAAATAAAAACAAATCTCATTTCTTTCAGTTGTTCTAGCCATGAATCAATGTCATTCAAAATACAAAGAAATACAGAGAAATTCAGAGGTCATTTTGAGGTGGTTAAGGTCACCTGGCGAAGTGGTTCTATGTCGGTAATGATTTATATCAACATCTTTAACTGTTGTGCAAAGTTTGTTGTCTTTATCACAAAATGCACACATTTTTGTGTCCAAACTGACTCTATTGTCTTCGTCAATTATGTCAAAAAGACAAACTTTTTTGGGTAGGCTGTATTATGGTCAATGGGGGTACCTATATTTTTGAGACCCTAAAGCTTGAACTGACATGTGGGCCCTTCGTAACCAGTAACAATAGGGCAATGTCCAAAATTCACTCATTGAAAAAAATTTCTTCAGGGCCCCCGCTACATTGTAGACTCCTAAGTGCCAAGCCCTTTCCTCTGCATACGCCATTATTATATTGTAAACCTCTGGACTCCCAGTCTCTTCCTTACTCATCCTATCTTACGCTCTAAACCTCCGGATTCCAAGCCCGTTTTATTACAAATCCTGTTGTTCCAATGTCAAACTCTGTATTCCAAGCCCCTCTTATTATTGAAATTTAATCCCATTGACCCCAAGTCAAACCCTATATTCCAAGCCCCTTTCATTCCAAATGCCATTGTTCCAATCAAACTCTGTATTCCAAGCCCCGAGTGTATGTCTAATACCAAGCTCATTCTCTTACCCTCATAGTTGACTTCGATCAAGCAGTAAAGGCACTGGTGCCCTTGATAAACTCCGATATGACCGTGCTGGCCTGTACCGCAGTCTGTGTGGGCGCGGCTGCCTCTGTACTGGGACCTGCTGCCCTCTTGGCAGGCACCGTGTGTACACCTCTGTGTGAGGGGTGAGTATCTATCTATCTATCTATCTATCTATCTATCTATCTATCTATCTATCTATCTATCTATCTATCTATCGATCTATCTATCTATTTGTCCTGTCTGTCTATTTGTCTGTTTATCTATCTATCTATCTATCTATCTATCTATCTATCTATCTATCTATCTATCTATCTATCTATCTATCTATCTATCTATCTATCTATCTATCTATCTATCTATCTATCTATTTCGTCCATTCCTCCACTCGACTCTTACCATTATTTCCCCCCTCTCCACTTGACCTCATCCTTCCCTTGCTTACTTTTGCTACCTCTCTATCACTAACATCTCACCTGCCCCTCCATCATCGCAAATTTCTCACGGTAGTTCTGGTTTGTCCTCAGAGCCCTGGCTGAGCTTGAGAGAATGGCCGGTTAAACAGAGAGACATAGCTCTGTCATCTTCGACTATAATTAGACTATAAATAAAATAACTGGTGATACAGAAGAAGATCATGCTGTTCTAGTTTTCATTTAGTCACGCATTTCTTGCCGTTGTTGTTGTTGTTGTTGTCGTGGTCGTCGTTATCCTGGCCGTCTGGCCACTCATGTCTCCATAAATGTTGTTAAAAGAAGTTTGTTACGTCCAAATGTGAACAGTTGTCCCGTTGTGAATCATAATGGCTTACTGTAATATAATCATAATAATAACTCCGTGGTTGAAATCATTAGGATAAGGGCAGTCAGCTAAATACTGAATGTGACTTTCAAATAATGACCATGAAATGTTGAAATCAGAAGACGAAAGGAAAACTTAGACGCTACAGTGAGAGGAATAATTAAGAAGCTATTACGAGAACAAAATAAATATTAATAGGTTGTTGACCCATAGTAAACATAGTTGGGGATGAATGTTCTTTAGGCATTATGTCCGTTAGGCGTCATGTCCGTTAGGCATCGTGCCCATAGGCATAAATTCCGGTACGCATAGTGTCCGCAGGCATAATGTCTGGTAGGCATAGTGTTCGTAGGCATAATTGTCATGAGCAGAGTTAAGGTCTTGGGGATCTAACTCGACTGCACGAGAGGCAGCTAACTCACACTCGGACACAAACACAGAAGAAATTATTAAATAACAAGAGTATATGTTTGTCAGGCCGGCCGGGCCGTAATAATTACATAAATATGGATATATGAAACAAAAGACAATAGAGGTATGTTCAAAATAAAGTTCCAAAATGCTAACTTATGACATACATGACAGGACTGTAACCCTTGACAGCCCGCGGGTTGTGTTATATATTTAGGATTACATTATGAAACTAAGGGTCAAATAACGTTTTCTTAAATTATGATTGCTAAGTGTGATGAAGAATGTTATTCAGTTTATTGCTTCTGCTAAAACTTTGTAGAAACTTAATTACGATAGCTTTTCACCATGCCCTCCATTTGTTTCAGGCAGTAATTCATTAATTTATGATCAGTGGCGGATCTACTCTAAAACTAATGAAGCTTAAGCTTGAGGGCCCTTAATCTCGGAGACGCCCTGAAGAAACTTGTTTTAATGAGTGAATTTTGGATGCTGCCCTATTGTTGGTGGCTGCGAAAGGGCCCTATAACAGTTCAGGCTTCGGGGTCCCAAAATTGTTGCTCCCCCACTGATTATAATATAGCCTGCAATTGATACTCAGAAAAGGACAGCTGTTCACTTAAAAACACAACAGAGTAGATCTTTTGACATAATTTACGAAGACAGTAGAGTCAGGACAAAAATTGTGCATTTTGTGACACAGACAACGAACTTTGCACAACAGTTAAAGATGGGCGTACAAATCATTACCGGTATAGAACCTCTTCGCTAGGTGACCTTGACCATCTCAAAATGACCTCTGATTATTTGTGTATTTCTTTTTATTTTGAATGGCATTGTCTGATAGCTAGAACAACTGAAAAATAAGGGTTGGTTTTGGGTTGTTTTTAAATTTTAATAGCCACAGTGATTCTCCAGACTCAATAATTAATGACCATTTAACTTTCAAAGTGACGACCAAAACTGGCCCGTGGTCATTACAACATCGACTCTGTGAATTACTGTTATTTGCATATTTGACGTTAAGATTTGAAATTGAAGATGAGCAATATGTGCTCACATTGTCCGTGGCCAGTGCCCAGACATGGTGATCGAAAGACTAGGACGACAACAAGAGCAAAAACAACGACAACGGCAAGAAATTCATCAACAATTGAACACTACAACAGTGTGATAGTCACTGTGTCATCAGCGGTTTTATTGATATCATCAAGGAAAGAACTTCCTGTCTAAGGCGCCTTGTTTAACCAGCAATGTCCTCAAGTTTGGCCAACGAGCTGTGGATGTCAAGATGAGAGAGATCGTGAGAGATCTTTCATGAGGGAGGCTGGATGGACATGTGAGAGGGAGAGGGGTAGTAGCAGGTATACAAGGTAATGACACGGATGGGTGGAGGGGAGGAAATCTGAAGGATTACAGCGGGGTGGTGGGGGGAGGGGGTAAGAATGGTCGATAGATATGTAGGTAGGTAGGTAGGTAGGTAGGTAGGTAGGTAGGTAGATAGATAGATAGATAGACAGATAGACAGATAGACAGATAGATAGACAGATAGATAGACAGATAGATAGACAGATAGACAGACAGATAGACAGATAGATAGACAGATAGATAGACAGACAGACAAACAAGATAGATAGATGATAGATAGATAGATAGATAGATAGATAGATAGATAGATGGATAGATAGATAGATAGATAGATAGATAGATAGATGGATAGATAGATAGATAGATAGATAGATAGATAGATAGATAGATTTTTTTACTCACGCATCACACAGAGGTTTACAGGCTGTTCGTGCCAGAGGTGCAGCAGGTCCCAGGATGGTGGCAGAAGCGCCCACGCAGGTAGTGGTACAGGCAGTCACGGTCATGCCGGAATGGATCATCGGTGAGAGCACATCTACTGCACGGTCGAAGTCAACTGTGAAAGGGAAGATGAGTTTTGTATCAGCCACAGACTTAGAGCTTTCTTAACGCACTGGCACATTGGGCAGTTGCAAACTCTGAGATGGGGAAGGAGAAAATAGTTCCTGTCACAGGCAAGGGAAATGGTGTTGCCATATTATACATTGTGTCCGATCCTTAGTTACAATTTCTGACCACTGGTCGCATACCTCTTTGTGCTGTATTGTGCTTCTCTGTTCCTTTTATTTTGATAGTTATACATTTTTATCAGTTCGATTTTTTTCTCTGTTACATTTTTTTTTTCTTGATAAAGCCGAAAGCCGAACATTTGAACATTTTCTGTCTTGTCTTTAGTTTGCTTTGTATCGTTTGGGTTTGATTTCTCCCGAAGGATTTCGCAACATACAACTTTTTCTTTTTGCCCGATTTTAACATTGATTGTAGTCCCGCTGCGACCCCACAGTTTTTGTGTGGTTTTTATAATACCTTTTTACTGCACATTGTTTTTTCATTTTTAGTTTTGACAATGCATTGTTTATTCGTTTTATGCTTTTGTCTGGACATTGGTTTCTCTTTATTTACTTTTATACTGGACATTGTTTTCTCATTTTTAGCTTTTACAGGACATTGTTTACTCCTTTTTAATTTTTTATTGGACATTGTTTTCTCTTTTTCAACTGTTTACTGGACATTTTTTTTCTATCTTTATAGTTATTACTGGACATTGGTTTCTTGTTTTTAGTTTTGACATGGATACTGCTTTTACTTTTTGCGCTTTTTACTGGACATTGCTTTCTCTCTTGTGGCTTTTACTGGAGATTGCTTTCTCCTTTGTAGCTTTTACTGGAGATTGCTTTCTCTTTTGTAGCTTTTATTGGAGATTGCTTTCTCTTTTGTAGCTTTTACTGGACATTGCTTTCTCTTTTGTAGCTTTTACTGGACATTGCTTTCTCTTTTGTAGCTTTTACTGGAGATTGCTTTCTCTTTGTAGCTTTTATTGGAGATTGCTTTCTCTTTTGTAGCTTTCACTGGAGATTGCTTTCTCTTTTGTAGCTTTTACTGGAGATTGCTTTCTCTTTTGTAGCTTTTACTGGAGATTGCTTTCTCTTTTGTAGCTTTTACTGGACATTGCTTTCTCTTTTGTAGCTTTTACTACACATTGTTTTCTCTTTTGTAGCTTTTACTGGAGATTGCTTTCTTTTTTGTAGCTTTTACTGGAGATTGCTTTCTCTTTTGTAGCTTTTACTGGAGATTGCTTTCTCTTTTGTAGCTTTTACTGGAGATTGCTTTCTTTTTTGTAGCTTTTACTGGAGATTGGTAGGCGAGGGGATAGATTAGGTAAATGGGTGAGTAAGTCGATTGTGTTTTTATAAATATGTAGATAGGTAGGTAGGTAGGTTGGTTTGTTAAACGGTAGGTAGGTGGGCAGGTAGGTAAGTAAGTAGGTAAGTAGACAAATAGATAGGTAGGTACGTAAATATAAAATAAGTAAGTATGTAAAAAGATAGATCACGTAATTTGCTGGGCAGGTCAGTAGATGGACAAATACGTAAATAGGTCGTCGGTCGGTCGGTCGTTCGGTCGGTGGGTAGGTATTTAGGTCGGCGGGTGGGTAGGTAGGTAGTTGCTTGGGTGGATTGATATGGGTGCAGTTAGGGAGAAGCATAAATAAGTAGTTAGGTAGGTAGGTAGATAGTTATGTAGGTAGGTAGGTAGGTAGGTAGGTAGGTAGGTAGGTAGGTAGGTAGGTAGGTAGGTAGGTAGGTAGGTAGGCAGGCAGGTAGATAAATAGGTAGATAGTTAGATAGGTGGGTATGCATGTAGGTAGATAGGTGGGTATTTAGGTAGGTAGGTGGTTAGGTAGGTAGTTAGGTAGAGAGGTAGGGAGGTAGGTAGGTAGGTGGGTAGGTAGACAGGTAGGTAAGTAGGTTTGTAGGTAAGTAGGTAGGTAGGTAGGTGGGTAGGTAAGTAGGTGGGTAGATAGGTAGGTAGGTGGGAAGGTAAGTAGGTGGGTAGGCAGGTAGGTAGGTGGGAAATAAACAGGTGAATGAAATGCACACTTACTTCCCTTGACCACTTTGTTGAAAGCGTCCTTGGCCTTGTTGTAAGTGTTTTTGAAAAAGTCACCGACTTTGTTGAATGCATCTTTGATGTTGCTCACAAAAAACCTCTTCCTCACTGGTCCAGCCTGCACTGTTGCCATGGCAACCAACATGCATAAGATTACGACTCCCTTCATGGTGTCCTGCAAAAAAAACACAAAAAAAACCCACCAAAATATGGCTTTTTTTTTATATACAATCCTTACACTATTCAATTCTGTAGGTTAAAAGTCCTTAAGAAAATATGTTCCCAAATTTTCACTATCCCTTAAAAGTGTAGTAATTGGGTTTGGCTACTTTTCAGGAGAAGAAAAAGACTGGTTTATTTTGGCAAAACTGGTCTAGTTTCGATGATTTTTTGAAAGTTTTCTATGTTGTCTATAATTTAGATTATCCGATGAAGCTTTGAATGTAGTTAAATCATACAGTAATGGAGCTAACGTACGTCGTTACTGGGCGCTCCAATGTTATGAAATCTTGTGGATGCCCTCGCATTTTT
This sequence comes from Onchidella celtica, assembly GCA_963931925.1. Lineage (NCBI taxonomy): Eukaryota > Metazoa > Mollusca > Gastropoda > Systellommatophora > Onchidiidae > Onchidella > Onchidella celtica. The sequence goes on from OZ007579.1 coordinate 30,410,219, forward strand.
TTGTTTACCATAAATTTCGTGGACACATCCATTTTTGGGGCAAAATTTGGACTTCGATATTATGCAATTGAATTATTTTTTTTAGCAGCCCAAAAAAAAAAAAAACAACAACAAAAAACCGCATTTTCGCCGTTTGAAATTGAAAAGTGTGCTCGGAAATTTCGTTTTGATCTCTTTTTACATAATGCTGGTCGAAAATCAACTTTGTCTAATTTTTGCAAGCTGCGAGGATTGGTGATTTAACTGAAAGTTCTATTTGTCTTTGCATCCAGCCCAGGTATCGTTATTTGTCCCACTTGGATCTAGACAGTTGTTGGGCTTGGTATAATGAATTTGCAATTGACAAGGCTATTATGTGAGTGGATCTTACGAAATAGGGCTTAAGGTGAAAGATCAAATTCCTGAGAAAACTCCCCCAAGAGAGGAAAATTTTTCTATGGAAATTAAGATTTGTCTATAATATGAAAGACTACCGATGTTTCTGCATTCAGTTAAAATATTTTGCTTGAAATCGTGTTAGAAATATTTTATCCTGATTTTGCAAAGAAGTATAAAAAGTTCACCTTTAACCTGGTTTTGCCAGATCCCCACACATATATATAAAAATCGATTATGATAATGAGCCCATCGAGAAATGTTTTAAAAATTAGGAAGACATTTTAAAGTAACGAAATTTAAGATGGCATGTCCAGCACACATGCACACCAGAGAAGAATGAATCAGAATTGGCGCGAGATCGTTAGCAGTTCTACACAATCAGACAGCGCTATGGAACAGTTGTCACTGGGTATTTTTTCTTTCATTGTTTCGAATACATACTGTCAATATCCCTCACCAGGATAGTCTATTACCCTTGTATTCCTCTTACTAAGCTTGACGAAATTATTTAATGGCTTCAAAACTGGGCAACTTAACCCTGTGGTACACGATTGCCATTTAGCCACTGTGCCCCTTAGTTTAAAATTTAAAAATAAACAAATCGATTTTTATATTATATTATACTAGCCGACCTTTCTAAGATAAACCTTGCAAATGGGACCACCAATAGCCTTTTAAAACCTTTAAAATAATAACAGCAATAACATTGTAGTGAAGTTATCATATCACGTTTGGTCTAGCTTTTCACAAAAAACGGAGTGAAAATCTGGTGTGCCTGGGCCAGATAAGAAAGTTGAGCATTCTCTGAACAAAATTCTCAGTGCGCGCTGAAGTCTGCCATGCAGATGTTATTGTTGGAATTATTGTTTTTGCATTCAGCCTTGCTTTTTCACATTACTAAACTATTTAGCACCTGTTCATATCAAAGTGTTTTCCTACTAGTAAATAAAGGAATGAATAATCGTGCGGATTTTGTTTTCCTTTAAAAAATTAGATAAGACAATAATCACTGTATTGTCCCATGAAGGAAATCCATTTCCACAGAGCGTTTAAGAGCAAATACATGATATACATATGTAAGATATCATTACATGAACATATAATTACCCAACAATAGGTTTATTACATGACGTAACATAGCATGGAATCTTAGTAAAATATGACACACTTGTAGATATAATGTCTTGTTGCTTCGCATTGCGGAAGGTGAAAGCGTTCTGCTGTATCTTTCTGTGTTTGCTTTGAGAAAGAGAGAGAAAGAGAGAGAGGGGGGGGGGGGAGAGAGAGAGATACATGAAGAGAGAGAGAGAGAGGGAGAGAGATGGGGAGAGAGAGAGATACATGAAGAGAGAGAGAGAGAGAGAGAGAGAGGGAGAGAGAGAGGGAGAGAGATGGGGAGAGAGAGAGATACAAGAAGAGAGAGAGAGAGAGAGGCATGGAGAGAGAGAGAGAGTGTGTGTGTGTGTGTAATTCAAAAATGTAATTCTGAAGGTTTTATTTAGGGTGACATGATGCTTTCATAGAAACTTGTGGTTGAACAGTGAACCCAACTCAAAATTTTCTCTGTTTGGCTTTGGAATTAAACTACGCTCCCGTAACAACATTCAATTCTGAAATGTTCGGATATTTTTACTCCTAAAAATTTCTCACCTGTGAGGGGGGTGATGCTTGCCCAACCTGGAATACTGCGCCGACTGCACAGGACTATCGAAATGCCCAGAATTTATAAAGCAAAGATGTACAAAAAATCTGTTCCCGTTCACATCCTCTCTCACTCTGACACCCAATCGTGACCCAAAGACATAAAAAGTTCTATCTGCTGTTTTATTTTCATTAGGGGACCTTGGTATCTTACATTAAAGGTCATAGTGAACAGCGAAGACAGCTCGGTATTTTATCTATTCAGATTTGTTATAAGACTACGGTCGCTTAACAACAGCGACTTTCAGAAAATATATTATTGTCTCGCACAAACTCTTGGTTTTCTTCGGTCACGGCACTGGTCTCTTTATTACAAGTGACATCATTAAGGTCAGGTGCAAATAATAACATGAAAAATTAGACCAGTAGGGCGCAAATTCAAGTCTGTTTGGTCTCGGCTTATTTGTGAGTCGTGACTACAGATTTAAAGGTGACCTGGCACACTGGCTAGATTCTTAATAAGTCTGGTGCACTGGTGCGGGCGTACCAAGACCATCTTGACAAGATATGATAGGAATCATGCTGTTATGCCGTGAGGTAAACCCCCTTTCACAGAGCATTTGTGTTGTGCTCTAGGAAAATCCGTCACACGGGTCAAATTTTAGATTTTGAGATATACAACTATTATGAAAGAGGGCCATTTTCTGTGTATTTTGCTTTTTATTTGAAGTCAATATCTCAAATAGTTTTTGAGATACGGCCGTTTAAAGTGTCAGGTATAGTAACCGGAGAAATGGAGACAAATGACCTTGCAGGCCTGTATCTCAAAAACAGCCTGTGCGTCATCCGACCGGTTTTCGTGGAGCCCTACACATTAAAATTTAAGCATGTACATGGCACACACATCTCACGTATAACTGCATAAACACTGTAATCCTAACTCAACGGGCTCATAGGCAAACATAAAGTGACCTTGTAAGGAACCTTAGAGAAATTCGGCACACATCTTGTTATAATGGCTTGTTGAAGCGAATTGCGGAAAGCAAAAACGATTGACTGTATCTGACAGTAATATTAATAACCCTATAAATTGTTCAGGTATATAAAGACAAGGCTTGTTTAGCTGGCCAGTCCAGTGTGTACTGTAATAGTGGTGTGCATCTTGCTTTGTTATGCACCATTAAGGTCAAGCAAGTCTGCCTTCCGCGAGAAATTTATTTTTGGAATTCTTCTCTCCCAGATCAGTTTCCTTACTGGGCTAATGTAGCTGATTTGAGGTCTTTATTTTAGGAGGTACGCTGCCCTTGGCATTTACACCTCACTTTACTTATCTTATTATTTCTTGTTCTGGCGGGGGGGGGGGGGGGATGATATGGATAAATTTTTAATCTATTAATTTCAATTTTGCCCGGGCAGCGGCCTTTCGGCATGCTCTTTACGATTTCCAACTGCCAAGGTATCTTTAACGTGCGCAACGTGCACACGGGCCCTCCGAATTTTTTCGTCCTTTTCCGAGAAGACTAGGTACTCGATCCTACCCCCCAATAGGACCAGGGACTTGAAAATATGAGAAAAATCCAATTTCCAAGAACTACTCGATCCTACCCCCCAATAGGACCAGGGACTTGAAAATATATGAGAAAAATCCACTTTCCAACATGCCTGCACTGCCCGGGTTTAGAACCCGGGACCCTTGGCATGAGAGGCGAGCACCTTGCCTCTAGACCACCTTGTCTCCGGCTAATGTAGCTGATCTCTACAGATTTGTTTTAAGTTTACTCTCCTGGATGGATTGCCTTTCATGGCTGCGAGCCCCATCTGCCCTTTTTAACAGTTTTGTACGGGATTGCTTATTCAATATTCACAGCCAACCTGCATATCTGCAGGCCTTCCCCTATCCACAACCTGGGGGACCCGCTAGTGTTGGCGATGTCAGCCCCGCTCTAGGTCCAGTGTGTTATCCTTGAATATCCCAGTCCTATTTACACCCCCCGGCGGGAGGAGCTGGATAATTTAGGATATCCAGGGTAGAGGCTGGTTTAGAAGCAAGGTGCTCGCCTCTCATGCCGAAGGTACCGGGTTGGCTTCCCGGTTGGCGCAGACATATTGGAAATTTTGCGGAATTTCCTGTCCCTAAACCCGCAGGGGCCCTGAAGAAATTTTGCAATAAGTGAATTTTGAATGTTGCCCTATTGTTGCTGATTTGCGAAGGGCCCCCATAACAGTTCAAGCTTCAGGATCCCAAAAGTGTAGATCCGCCACTGCTCCATGTCGTTTCGAACTATGGTCTGATTGATTGTTTAACCGTTCGTTTTTAGAAAATTTTTGTCCTTTCTGTCCTAGAGTTACGATCAATATTTGACCCGCTCTTAGGTGCATAATACTGTGCAGTATACCCATTTCCCTACGAAGAACTGTCATTAGAGAAACTATTGACGAGATAACGAGTCGGTCAACAACCTAAAGAAATGAAAAAATTCAGATACGACCAGATAGGATTCTCGGACTTGGGGAGAGAGACAGAGAGACAGTCAGAGAGAGAAAGAGAGAGAGAGAGAGAGAGAGAGAGAAGGAGAGTTATCAGAGGGAAGTGAAAGGAGAGAGAGAGAGAGAAAGAGCGACAGATACAGAGAGAGAGAATGATATACCAATCAGAAATCAGGTTTATCACAGGCAAGCCAGAGTTCCAACTGAAGTGGACAGTGAGCATTATAATTATAGCTAATTCCTTTCGGGGGGGGGGGGGGGGGAGGGTCATTTTAAGTCAGTTTCCTAATTTCAACTCCCCGATCATTAAAGCGTGTTTCTGAAACATTCCAGAATCTGGACTGGCTTGTCCTCGACGTTGGAGATCATGTAACATAACAGGTGGGACGGGCAGGTGGGTCAGACGGCGACCAACTTAGTTAGATAACACCGGAACCTGACATTTCCATCCTTTCATCACGAGCCAGCGGTTCAAGGCGAGATACTCTTATCTGTGGTTCGAGTACAAGGTTCAGTGATTAAGCGAAGACAAAAAATTAATTTATACAGCCAGTTAGTGCCAAAATAAAGTGATTTTTTTTTTTTACCTCAGCTTAATCTGTTAGGAAAATTGTCCGCAAAGTAAGATGGAAATGGTCACCCTCAAAGGAAATTTAGCGGGAAAGAAATTCAACAGAACTGACGATCTTGTTGCAGAGGTACGAAAGTGGCTGCAGTGGCTTGACGAGGCCTTCTTCAAGGATGGCGTTCTCTCGTTAACCGTTGGGCCAAAAAACATCAATCTTCATGGGGACTCTATGGGAGAAGTAGTAGAATGGTGCTGGTAACTTATGTGAAAGTTTCATTTAGATCCTAATAAATTTCTATATTCAGTGACCATTTTCACCTTGCTTTTCGGACAGCCCTCATGTGAGAATTTTGTCCCATTAGACTGACTAGGTTCTAACTCCCTCCCGTCAACTTTTGAGAAATTGATTATTGAAGTTTCATGTGTTCATAGCCTTTAGAGATGCGGCTTTTTTTTCTTCTTTTTTTTTTTTTTCATTAATACTTACAAATTTACACACCAAATTTGGTTAGTACTTTGTCACACAATGGAGAAGACCCATAGATGTAGTACATAGCGTGTAATTCACTTCAGCCAAAAAACATGGAGACAGAACTTTGTCATTCTAAGGGAACGATTTGGTAACTTGGAGGGTTTATTCTCACTTGTTTTTTTTAAAAAATGAAAAAAAAAAAATAACGGTTGAGCCTACAGTCTTGAAAGAGACGAAAAATAATGGAATAATAATTATGTGATGCATCCTTTTCTAGAACGAAAGGAATGAATTCAGTATTGTAGAAATGGTTTCCTAATAATTCGGCCAACCAATTACTTTTTACAAGGTGCAAAGAAACCAATGGAAAATCAGGCTACAGTTTGTGGATGAATTAATCTAAACATAATTAGACAAAAAGCAAAGTGTCCTGTGGTTGTGGATTTTCTTTCCAACTTTTTAATAATCCGATTCTCCGTTAAGCAGCACAGATCTATATTTAGCTCTTGACATCATAATTATATGGTAGATGGACGGTGCGCTCCGGTGCAGAATCAAATTATCTCGCTGCTGCACATGACAATACGATTCAAGCTGCTGATGATGGGGCACTGTTTACGTCCGAGCGCACATGGTAGACTATTCTGCTTGTTCTTGATGTTTAATACTGTGTTGTTCGGCTGCCTTGAATTTCTATGATTAAAAAAAAAAAAACAACACAAAATCTATGGGGTCGCAGTAAGGCTTGAAACAGAGACAAAATGTGGCGTTTTATTGTCTCGTTTCTGTATTATTTCTTCAGCAAGGCTTTGCAGCACACACTTTCTGAAAATGCTGAAGACGCAAAATCGACCAGGTGACCGAGTTCCGGCGTTTTTGCATGGAAAAAGTGCCCCGAAATCATTTTTTGAGATGACCTGAAACGTTTTTTGGGTGAGGCGAGACTACAGGAGATCTTCAGAGAGAAACTCCCATCAAACCAGAGTGTCGGTCTTGGGCTTTCCTACAATTAATACGCTGAGTCGGGTTCGCCAAGGTCAAGAGTCGCGGTGTTCTTATGTTCTGCATGTTCGTTCTATGGGCTGGGTTCTAGCTGAATTCGACCGCACTGGACATTTCGGCTGGTCAAAGACAGAGGCAAAGACAGTCATTACTTACAATAAGATGAGACAGTTGGCACATTTAGAGTGCACAGATTTCGCACCACCACCTGTCGGCGAATATGCGGAAATCATGAATAGTACCCTATTTTCCAGAGTCAACAATGGGAAAATACCGAATTTTGTTCACTGTTCAGCTATCGCTGTGGGCTTTGATTGATGTCACTTAGTTTTGTAAATACAACTTCAGTCGCTATAGGAAATCTAGCAATTTCTTTACTCGCAGTAGTAGTGTAACAATCCGCATCATTAATATATCATTATATCAAGCCTTCCTTTCATGCTATGCGCCACGGACCACGCGTCTCATCAGCGTGCAAATTATGTGCACGATTTTTATGAAGGCGCGAAAAAGGGGATGTCTCATCTTATTGTCGGTGGTGTCTCTAGACTAAGTAAAAGCTTCAATGGCCAGTAGATCGCCAAAGCAATGCCACGGTTTTCTTGTCTTGATAATATTCCATTTTGTTTCTGTTCGTAAACCAAACAGGGTGTTCAGATCTAGTACCAACAATAATTTCACACAGCCAAACTATAATCTGGAAATATTCGGCCGTCGTCTGTTTTCAGTTTTTGGACCCAGTATCTGGAATGAGCTTCCATCAATCATTAAGGAGTTGGAATCCATCACCAGGTTTAAAAATGGCTTAAAACCCCATTTATTTCAAAAGTATTTAATTTTTTTTACTGTTGAAGGAGTTTCTTACCCAGCTAAACGCGACCTCGCGCACTGGCTAGACTGAATTAAGTCTATCTCTCTTGTTCGGGCAATATAAAGCTGTTTTGAATCAGGCTGCGAAAGAAAGACCCCGCCCACTTACTGAGTCAAAACAGAAAACAGGCTTCTGGCCTTCATTCTCTAGCGCTCAGGGCTCCATATTTGAAACACGTCACCTAGAGACACACAGGCCCTCCGAATTTTTTTCGTCCTTATCCGAGAAGACTAGGTACTCGACCACCTTGTCCCTTTATTTCAGAAGTGTTAAAATTGGCAATTTTCGTCTAGACACTAGAGAGTTCAAGTTATTTTATTTCACCTTATTTCTCCGTTATTAGGGCAGCGTGATTTTTTCTTCTTCCTGTTACCCTCAGCGTTCGAAAATGGTTCACTGGGGAGTTGAGGTGGGGTCTGGTGGGAATACGTACAGCTTTTCAATTATAATTTGAGTTTGAGTTTGGAGAATGTACCTCGGCGCGATAACGGTCACATTGTGCTCGGAAAAAACAAAACAAAAACGACGATAGTCAGAATATAACAGAGCGATAGGACGGAAGGAGACAGTGCCAGCAGCACCCACTAATCATCTGTTTTCAGTTATGATGATAAATTTAAAAATTTGGTTTTATTCAAATTTTTTTTTCTGCAGCAAAATAAGTTCTTAGATTATATAAAAATCTTCTCTCTAAAGAAACTGTCAAAACTATAGCTCGTCACGCAAAATATCACTGAAATTTTTCAAAAATCGAAGCCTTAATCGCGACATTCAACATTGTAATTGTAAAGTCGTTCAAAAGAGAGGGAAAAGGTGGGGGTGAGGGTAGGCCTATGAAAAGGATGCATGCAGGCGGGTGGGGGAGGGGGAAATTGCCATAATATCAGATACGTTCTTTATGCATGACCCTCTCTCTACATTGCCATGGTCTAAATGTTCATGTGTCAGCAAGTTTGTAAATGTCGTTGGTACATGTAATAAGTACTCTGTGTCCTTTTGCGGACAGCTGTCCTAATGTCAACAGTTGGCGAAAGTGCCACACTGGTGTATCAAGCTAGGCCAGGAAGGGGGTGCTGGGGTGGAGTCCTTGAGAGTGAGCCATACAGTGAGCACCTTCAAATGCCGTAGGGTAATCAAATTCGATTAGGGCCACTTTGAGACGAAAAACGGTGAATCTGGTCGAAACTGAAGCTGTTCTAAACTCTCACTGGTCAAGTGTTTTCATTTCAGCTAGCTAATGCTGTGATTGGCTAAAACCGAAACAGGTACACAAGGCCGAGAGACCCATCCCAACAATGCAATGAAAATTTCATAAACAAGTCAACCATCGATTCAGTCATTAGTGACCTTGTTTTTGGAAATTCTTCTCAAAAACTTCTATTGATTTTGTTGATAAATTCACTCATTAAAAAAGTTTCTTCAGGGCCCCTCCAGATTCAGGGGCCCTAAGTTTAAGCTTCATTAGTTGAATAGTATAGGCCCATTGCGAATGACGTCACAGAGTGTTTTTATTTTGCACTTCCGACACCTAAAATGGCGGGTGGATCAGCTGACGAGTGTAACTTCGAGATATGTCTAAGGGGTTAAAATACCTGCTGGTTGCATTGCAGTTGACTGTTATGTAAGGGATGGAAAGGATGGATCCAAGCTGGTCAGATTCCCTACCATCCATGTAAACAAAGGAAAGGAAGTGAAAGAATTGACCAAACGTCTCCCATGTGCGTGAACGCACGTGTCATTGTTTACTGCGAGGAACTTTTTTTTTTAGCTCGCCGCCGATTGGTTCGCGACGCCTGAAGTGCTCACAATGCAAATCAGATAACGAATCAAAATCAATGCTACCATCGCCATGGTTAAGCGTCGGTCCTGACACCTAAAATGGCCGATATCCGCAATGGGCCTATACCCGCCACTGCCTGTATGGTTTAAATCGTTGCCATCGTGCACAGAATAAGACAGAGTAATCAACCAAACATTACAGGAATTTTTATTTTTTTTTTAAAGTTTGCTGTCCTTAGTTTAGTTCTCACGCATTAATCTGGCAGGTTTTTTTGCAACTTTGAACAGCATAAAAAATTATCTTTTTCTATCTAGAGATTAGATTTAACTTAAAAAATGAAGATTGAAAACTTTGCTAATCTCACTTTTGTTCACGACAATAAGGATATGTCTTAGTGGGAAATTTGACTCGTGACAAGGGAAACATTAGTTCTATAGGCGTTTGTGCTAGAGATAACAATCCAAACTCTGTAATCTAACGTTAATCATAATCATTTTAACTTTCGGGTTTTTGATCCAGCGAACACACAGACAAACACAAATTCGCGTTTATGTATATAGATGTTCCTGTTTCTAAAAAAATCGTAACTAAGTTATATCGAAGACTAAATCTTGTGAGAAATAGATGTGTAAACGTAATTCATCGTCAAAAGTTGAGGCAATACACAAAGTTTCATCGTTTTTTGCCTAGTGGTCACAAACTTTAAGGTGCTTACATACCTTCTAGGTCCTTTATAGTATGATTATAATATTATTTAAACAACTAGCATCCCGTCCTTCCTGAGAGAGGCTAAGATCTACAACTGGATTTAATAACTTTTATATTCGTTTACGAAACTTTTTCCTGATCTATACAAAACACCTTTTTCTTTTTAATTTTACCAATGTCTTCAATCTATATGAATGTATTTAATTCTATGTTAAACTGAACAGCTCTGAATACGAAACATAAAGAAAGTAAATGTACCCAAATAGACCGCGAAGGGCGCAAAGTGGGGCCGTTATCGTGCCGATGAGCCTTCATACCCAAACCCAAACTCAGACCCAAAGCCTGGACATTCAAGGTTTAAAAAGCAAACAAAAACATGAGGCTAAAAACGGACCATGAACAAATTTACCAGGGGATTCAGGGGAAATAATCTTTCTTGGTACAATAATCGGAACAGCATTAGAATATTTTGTCATATTAAGTAATAATTTGGACACAGATTCCACACTGTATATATTTTGGCTAGCTCAGTTTCTTTCCCATTTTTCCCATTACGATTGATAAGTGTTTAAAAATGTTAAAAAATAATGATGAATAAAACCGCAATATTGCCCAAGGGACATAAATATGCCTTTAAGATAGTAACCGTATTTATTGCAGATTTAATTCCCTTGCAAACGCAACACTTCCCTCTTTTCTTGTATCACATTAATAATATTGGTCTTTTCAAATAAAAATTTTTGCGACTTCTTTTGTCTTTTCTTGACAGATAGACAGACAAACAGACAGACAGACAGACAAACTGACAGACCGACTGGCAGGTAGGTAAAAAAACAACAACAGAGAGACAGGCAGGCAGAGGAACAGACATAATATAGTCTGAAAGACAAACAGACAGATTTATCGACCGACAGATAGATGGATAGATAGATAGATAGATAGAGAGATCGACCGACCGACCGACCGACCGACTGACCGACCGACAGACAGACAGACAGACAGACAGACAGACAGACAGACAGACAGACAGACAGACAAATAGATAGATTGATAGATTGATAGATACATAGATAGATTATTTATCTATTTACTTATTTCAAGCGACAACATCATCGATCATCACATCCATTACTATCATCATCGTTAAGTCTCTTATATAACTATCATCCTTATTAACTTCTTCATCATCAGTACAACATCTTTCAACTTGTCTCTTTCTTCTCCATCATATTTAACAAATCTAACAGACATGATGGTCTGGGGGCAAGGTACTCGCCTCTCATGCCGAAGGTACAGGGTTCGAATGACGGTCGGTGCAGGCATGTTGGAATTTTGGATTTTTTCTCATTATATTCTTGTCCCTGATCCAATGGTAGGTGGGATCGAGCACCTAGTCTTCTTGGATAAGGACGAAAAACTCGGAGGGCCCTTGTGCATGTTGCGCACCTTAAAGATACCTTGCCAGTTGGAAATCGAGAAGAGCAGGCCGAATAGGCCGCTGCCAGGGGAAGATTTTAAAAAAATTATGTCCACACCCCCACCCCCCCCCCAACCCCCTCCCCCACCCCCACCCCCCCCCCCCAAATAAAACAACAAAAAAAACACAAAACAACCACTATGGCGACGACATGTCTGCAACAACAGAACGTCAGTTTGCCGACAAACTATTAACGTTGCACCTAGACAGGTCTCTATTGTCGACACCTGGAATATATTGCGCCACCCAGGAATGTATTCAATAATGAAATGTAATTTGGATTTCCTGTTTCAATTTGGTGAAAATTCTCATTACCTTTCAGGACAGTATAGAACCCGGGGGTAGCACTCGGCAACTTAATTTGGCACAGCTAGCTCTACCCCAACAAAGAAAGTCTGTACCCGAAATATACCCGGATCTTGATTGTTAAGCATACAGACCTCCGGTTTTTTTCTTTCGGGGGGGGGGGGGGGGAGGGGAGTGGGTGTTAATAATCTTATATAAGAAAACACAAACCTACTGCCTATCAGACAACCCGGATTTTCGTGAAATTTTACAAATGCCTTCCTTTCGATCTGTAGAGGGTTCTTATTTGGATTTGTAGACTTAAAATGGTGGGGAAGTTGTTTTTTTTTGTTTTGCTTTGTGTCGCTAATTGACTACCTCCGATTTTTCATTTTCACGAACACATGAGCCTATGACAACCATCATCCCTTCCTGAAAATTTCTCGGTGTGCACCACAGCACACTGTGCACTGTCCTGTTTATCTGTTGATCGCTGAGTTTTGTGGATGACCTTACGTATCACGGCATCAATGTTTTTGTGCTGAGTTCTTTCGGTCTGAAGGTATTTCCTTTGTATTATTTTATCATTCGAAGAATGGGGCGTTTACTAGTAATGTAATACGAATGGTGAAAACAATTATACCATTAAGAATAATAATAACAGCAGTAATGATGATAATATGATCCTATTAGTACTGCCACTACTACTCTACCGCTACTACTACTACTATTACTACTGTTGATACTTCTACCACTACTACTATTACCGCTACTACTATTGCTTCTACTACTACTACCACTACGACTGCTACTTCTACTACTACTACTACCATTATTGTTGCCACACTACTGCTGCTACTACTACCATTACCACTACTGCTACTACAACTACATACTACTGCTGCTATAACTAATACTACTAATATTACTACCACTACCAATAATTCTACCAATACTACAACTACTGCTATTACCACTAGTACTAATAAATATAATATAACATTAAGAGAGCGCCCTATCCGGATAATGACCAGGCTTTGACTGCTTTGCGATATTTATTTCATGTCTATACTGAACTATTACAGAGACACACAAATAAACTTAAATGAATGAAAGAATGAAAAGCAATTGATTTGATTTGATGACAGGAATCAATTGTAACTGTGCTGCAATGATACCAAGGCAAATTTCCCAAATGGGATCAAAGAAGTATACAAAATACAGGTACAAAATACATAAATCAAAGTACAAAATACAATTATACAGAATACAAATATAAAACAAAATACAAATTATATACAAAATGCAAATACAAAAACAAAATACAAAATACAAGTATACAAAATACAAATACAAATACAAAATACAAAATACAAATAATGAAAGAGGGTACTGAGGAAACCTGGTGTTGTAGTGAGAGGAATGTAACCTGGGCTCTGAGAAGCATTGCACTAGTGGATTCCCTGAAGAATTAGACGCCCGGCTTTCTGATCATTTGACAATCCAGGTAAATTAGTCGTGAGAGGAAAGAGAAAAAAAACCCACGAACTCAAAGGAGTTTCAAGTTGTCACAAGACGTGTCACACCAAGTAACTTCCTGGTAAGACCACCCGGACGAATGGTTTTACAGAAATGAGGGTCGGATTTCATGTGGATTTTGACAGCGTGGGTGGGGGGGGGGGGGTGGCGGTGAAGAGGGTAGACGAGTTGAAAATATATATTTTTTTTTTTTAATAAATAAATAAGAAGGGAATTTTCAATAACCTCACGAAGCCTCGGTGCAACAGTTGAATTGCGACATACAGATCTACACAATTCACAAATTAAATGACAGTGTGAAAGAAAACCGTCCTGCTAGTATGTACCCGGAAGATGTTGCAGGTTCAATTATCTCTAGGCAACACTGGGGATGATTCTCAAGCTTTGAGCTATCACACGTTTTTCGCGATCTGAGTTCTTGTTTGTTCCATCTCCATTTTCTGAAAAAACTGGAGATTTTTTAGTATGTAGAGGATGTAGAACAAGTGCACACTCTGACACTTGTTTAAAATGCTTTATGGCACTTTTGAAGCTGTTTCACAGTTCCGATTCATTCAAACTTCTTATTATAATAATGCGTTCGTTCAGGGATCATAGTCAAATTACAAAACCGAATAGAGAAAAATATAACTGAGGTGTGTTCACTGCTTATCCAAAGCTTACTGTGCAAAATACCACGGTCCAATAACAACAGTCATAATACAAAAGCCGAAAAACGTTTGACATCGAATTTCTCAGTTGTTCAAAAAGTGGAGCTGGAACAAACAAGGTCTAAGGTCGCATTCGAGACGCAAGACACCGAGACTGTTCAAATTGCCAAATTCTGCCCGTCGTCTTGTGCGCGTTTCATTCATGTCAGTGCAACAATTCGCATCACAAACCTTCATAGTTGAATGAAAAAGACTAGTACCACAAAGCTCTGTGAATAGTATTTACCGCGTTTATACGCGCACAGACTGTGGACAAACGGTGAAAGAAGGAATGGCCCGAGTCATTATTCTGTGTCTCGGGCCGCATTTTATAAAGTGGCCATGATAAAGATCCATACGGGATATTTATCTATGGAAATGTTGTATGGAGATGGGCAAAGTGGGAACAAATTGTCACAGTTAGAATTTCTACTGGCGCTTAACTCGATGTTAATCGGTATCTCCCACCAATGCTCCTTCTATATTTCAGTAGTCAGTGTGCCCTAAAATCTTCTGCTTGGCAAATTAGTTTCCCGTGTCATTTTGTAGGTGTGCACTGAATGCTTGTGTAAATGTAAACTTGAAACAATGTTGGAAGATCATTTTGGCACATCCTGTCTCTTGGCTAGTAAAACTGTCGCACCACTTGTCCATTACGGAGCTTTTGCCATTAGTTGAACGTAGCAACGTAAATGTTAACAGAAATCGTTCCCTAAGAGATTTTTTTCTCCAAACGTGTAATTCTTAAGGACTGCGTTATTTTAGGCAACTAACACTTTGAGCACACATTACTATCCTTTGAGCACACATTAATATCCTTTGTGCACACATTAATATCCTTTGTGCACACATTAATGTCCTTTGTGTTCTGCTTTTCAAAAGTGTGTGTGGGCATACACATATGCAGAGCTTGGAAGGGATGCGGCTTCCTACCTCATCCTAAGAGAGACAGAGAGAGAGGTAAAGAGAGACAGACATGCAGACATAACAGATTTTAACAAATAAGGCTAAAGGAAATATAAGCGACATTTAATGGTATATATAGCATTTTAATAATTTGTTTTTGTTAAATAGGCGCCACATATTATTATCATTGCTCAAGTTCAGAGTGGCTGGACGTTTCTCACCAAGAAAGTTTGAAGATGGACACACAACATAGCTCAGTAACCCTGACCCAAAGAGCAGTTTCGAGATTTGCAGCATGTTTTAAATCAATATAGTGAGAGAATGGGACTATTATTATAACCACATGTAGCCCATATACACCCAGCCATAATTACTGACGTGCAAAAAGTAATAATTCAAATCCAGGTCTGTAAGTTGCTTGCAGTGCGGAACGAAGCTGAAAGATCTCGGGTGTTTACTTTAAACTGTATAAAGCCAGAGCTGCCTTTGAAACGTCGAGCATGCCTAGAAAACACTGTGGCAACATCGCTCTACATGTTTAACCCCCCACCCCCACCCCCAGGCAAGCCAGGGCCCTTTGACCTGAACATCTCGTGCTGGGTTTTTCTTCAGCCTAAACATTCTTTCATTATTTTTCAATTTCGAAATCGTCCCCTTTAGAACGACAAGGTTTTTATCTCCACTTTCTCGGCTGAACTGATCTGCACAATACACACGACTTCTACAGGCCGTCCCCGCTGTGTGTCAAAATTAATATCAAGCGGATTCGGTGTGTGATTTGTACGTATTACTACGAAAAAAAAGTCGTATCACTAAAAGCAATGAGCACATAAAACTTCAATTTCTCAAAGGTTGACGGATGGGAGTTAGAACCTTTTCATTCTAAGGGGTCTACCTGGTGTCCGGTTTTAATTCGCTCTATCATTTTTTCCCCCAAAGTATGACTGTTTCATTGGTTTTTCCAGTTTAAAACTGATGAAGGCCTTTAGCCTGGGCTTCCTTTAGCCGATCTCGATCGTCCAACTAGTTGGATAGTGGCGTTTCGACAATTTTAGTCTCATTCAATGAGATCCCTCGTGAGCCGGCTAGTTTTATCCCAGTGATATAATATAAAATAATGGGCATAATATGAAAAGCGTATCGGGACTCGTAAACAAGGCCAGAAAAAGACAGAGAACATTCTTTGGCTATATAATGAGAAGACGAGGACTAGAACATTAATAAATTTTAGTAACAACAGGGAAAGTTAATGGAAGAAGAAGCAGGGGACGACAACGCATAAAGATGCAGGACGACCCAAAGGCCTGGATGGGAATGCACACAATCAACGACGTCATCAGCGCTACGGAAGATCGCGAGAGATGGAGGGTCATGATCGCCAACGCCTGCAGGCAGATGATCTGGACGAATGAGAGGTTGTGAAGCGCCGGCACGCTTTTCAGTTACGACCATGAATTAAACAGCTTGCATTTAAATGTATTCCCAGTCCTGTCTACCAACTATGTTATTGGGTTATATAAACCAGAGAAAAGGTGAGGTGGTTAGAGAAAGACCAAACACAAGTGACAAAGACGGGGATCGAACCCGCGGCTTCTGCTACCGCACCAACCCAAACGTCTTTCTTTCACCTCCCGCTTCTCTGAGCACTAACCAGGCACATACACTTCTCACCTTTTCCCTGAATGATTTTCTTAGTGCTCTATCTCCCTCAAGCCTCTGCTTACCTTTTTTATGCTCGGGTTATATAAAAGTCAAAAATGGCAAAATTTTAATGAAATAATCAAATGGTCAGTGGAAAGTGCTATTTACAGTTTCAGAATATCAATACTTTATGATGGACATTCGAGGGTACGTGCTTTATGGGTCTCAGTGGGACTTATACGCAAAAGTTTGAGACCCTCTGTATAACAGCCTTTGTATTATATCCTTGCCGAAGGCAGCAGCCTGCACTGTAACATTATAAATATCACATCCGGGACTGTTTTTCATTACTTGCGGGGACATCGCTGATCAAGGCTGCAAACTCTTTCTTCGTCAGTTCGTTTGACTTCCATTGACTGGGGCCTATAGCAAGGTAAAGACTTCTCCTTTTATAGCATTGTTTCTGGCGTCTTCCTTATCACTATCATTATCGTACTGGTATGAAACCCATTCATATGACCAGGGGTTAAATTGTTTAGTATGTATAAAAAAAAATGCTACATCGGAATATTATTGACACATAGGATTTTCTGACAATTTGTGGAAATGTTCTTCGTGTACGGATCTGAATAATTATGTGTTTTAAATTTTTCCAAAATTTATTATGAGATTTAAATTTAAGTGGTTATTGTTAGGGGACCGTGGTCCAATTACAAAGCAGATTAGAAAAAATACTAGGTTGTGTTCACGTTCATCTATAGCGAGTTTACTGTGTAAAATACTACGGTCCCCTAACAACAGCGTCCCTGACAAACATACATTTGAATTTGAAAAATCCTCATGACGTCATCTCGAATAAAAATAGAGCCCGATTGGTCGAGAAGACAGGCTAGGATATAACCATCTGGCGTCCACCCGAATGAAGATAATCTCCGATTGGCTGAAAAGAAATAATTATATAGTTTGAACCTATGGCGTTGCTTCAAACTTCCTGGTGTAACAATAACCACTTAAATTTAAATCTCCGCTTTCCGCTGATGAGGACATTTTGGCAAAACAAAACAAAGAACAACATTACTGTAGATTAAGCTTCATTTTTAACCATTTACAATTCAGTCACGAATCTTTTTCTGAGCAGTTTATCGACAGCACTACTAATTCCCAAATCTAGAATAGTTGCTGACCACTGTATCTCTTCATATTTGAATGAACTAGATGAGGTTCCCGGCATTATCCGGGATAAACCTGTGAACCCATCGTTCTCTCTCTCTCTCTCTCTCTCTCTCTCTCTCTCTCTTTCTCCCTCCCTCTCTCTCCCTCTCTCTCTCTCTCTCTCTCTCTCTCTCGGTCTACAAAGCTCCCATATTCTACAGTTTTACTACAGATGTTATACTCACTCGTTTTTTGTAGGAAAATTGCGCCCCCGGAATCGAACCCGCATTAATAATAATATCGCTTTCCATTGTGGTGGACTTACTAAAGGGAGCCAAAACAAAGATCATTGTATTTTACCTTTTACAACTTTTTATTTAAAAATACCAGAAACTTGAATCAACACAATCGGTCTATATAAAAGCGATTAGGCTGGAAAATTAACCTTACAATTTTTGAAACTGTCATTTAGTCTGTAGCGATGAACAAAAAAAGTGCCAAAACTGCACCACAATTAATTAATCCCGCTGTTATTTTCTTTTTGATAATGACATGGGTCAGGGTGGAAGAATTTTGCATGTTTCATGTTCCTGTTGATTCTGCAATGTGTTCGTGTCTAGCTTGAGGGCACATCGCCATTCATTCACCGCTAGTTCATAAAATGTGACTAAACTGCAAGGTAACAAACTAGCTTCTGCGCACTTACGAGCGATACAGGAAGTTCAATTCTGAGTCAAACCGACCCAAAATACACCGGATTCAGTGTGTTAATGGCCTAAGGGAAAAATTAACTTTCTGCTTGCACCTTTTTCCTGTACTAACCATTAGCGCCGATCACGATCGAGCCGGATGAACAAGACCAGAACAGATAAAAGGAAACAGGAAGCAAAAACAATTATCAGAAAACAGGAAACTCCAGACTGAAAGACTAACAGTGTAGCGGCCGGTTCACACCAGAGATCCGTGTTTGTCAGTGTGATGGATGGAAGTTTGCTCTTTTCGCCAAATGCCCGCGCATGCACGCACACTCACGCACACACAAACACACGCACACCATGTCACATCGTCACAGTCATCCCACAGTTGTCTAAGTCATTTGTGTGTGTGTGTGTGTGTGTGTGTGTGTGTTTGAGATGAAATGCTCACCATATTCAAACAATCACTTTGATTGACAGCAGAATGAGGAAGCCAAATAGATGACCTACAGGGCGTTGCCCGGAATAAACAATCATGTGCTCCCCCCCCCCCTCTCTCTCTCTCTCTCTCTCTCTCTCTCTCTCTCTCTCTCTCTCATCTATACTAATAAAAGTGAAACCTTACGACAATTGCAGCGCGCCTTTCGCTACTCCTCTGTTAATGCTGATTCGGTGGCCCTCAGATTTTATGCAGCGCTTAGTATAGACTGTCGTCGTGTCCCCGGCACAGAAAATAAAATAATAATTAATAACTCGCAGAACGTTTGTATTAGTTTCTAGGTTGCGACACATTGGCGTTCGGTTTGATTTGAGGTCTTTTTTATTTTAGGAGGTTGGTTGCCCTTGGCATTTACACCTCACTTTACTTGTTTTATTATTTCTTGTTCTGGGGGGGGGGGGGGGGGGGGGGGAGATGATATGGATAAATTTTAATCTATTAATTTCAATTTTGCCCGGGCAGCGGCCTTTCGGCCTGCTCTTTACGATTTCCAACTGCCAAGGTATCTTTAACGTGCGCAACGTGCACACGGGCCCTCCAAATTTTTTCGTCCTTATCCGAGAAGACTAGGTACTCGATCCTACCCCCCAATAGGACCAGGGACTTGAAAATATGAGAAAAATCCAATTTCCAAGAACTACTCGATCCTACTCGACCATTGGCGTTCGGTCTATTTTTTCGGCAAATTAATGTAACTGGGATTGGTTCCGGTATAGACTGTATCACACTCACAAAACAACTTCCGGTTAGGACTGGTTTGAATGATGAGATTGAGTTAGACTATCAAGTATGAAACTTTATGTGTTCTCAATGTGCCTAGACTAGGAAAAAGAAAGGGTCTGGAATTGGGAGACTGACGCTGCAGGGCCAAAAGTACAGGTTTGTGTTTTCAATATGCCTAGGAAAATATTATATTTCTTTTCCATTAACACAATATGACGTTATCACTTCCTGCGATGTGCAAACAAACTAACCCGTGCGCAAACCATCGCCATTTGACGGATGCTGGCGGGACGCGCAAAAGGAGAGCAGTAAAACGTATCTAAAAACAAACAAACAAACAAAAATAAAATAAAGCTAAAGGAACAGGCAAAATCAAGCAGGTCCATAATAATCACCCAGAACTGAAACTAATAAATCGATTTATCCCGGGCAGGGCCGGGAACTCATCTAGTATATAATAAAAGTAATAAACTACAGTCTTGCTTCAGAACTCATGCGCTCCAGAACACTACGCACCAGACTGAATGCTTGATACGGTTACTTTTTATGACATGCACGATACTATATATTACGAAACAAACATGCAAAAATACAGATGTCACATAGCAATAAACACTGGTTATTTTTTTAAAATACATGCGAGAGGTAAACAACTTTCAGTTATGGCCATCATCTTCCTTATGTCAATTGCCACCTTCCTGCCAAATTTAAGGCCTGAAGAGTGTATAGTTTGGTCAGTTAGTCATGCCAAAGGTTGCAAGTTACTGAAATATGTAATAGATATATGACTCATTCCATCGTGAATGGCGCCCTTCCTCCGGTTCCCTTTGTTAGATCAGACACGAAGTTGTGCTATGCAAAATGAGACCGCCTGAAAATAATAATATATGAAAAAATCCTCACTGCATGAATTTGAATGGAGGGCGTATATATGGGTAAATCAAGATCGCTGTACGTGGAGACGGGCACTGTTATATGCTCTCTTGCCATACATTGCACAGATGTACAGCACAGTAAGAAAGCATTGCCATTTGGATTCATTGGTCCATTAGTGCAAGTGCCATTTGGATTCATTGGCCCATTAGTGCAAAGGGAGGGCAAAGAGCAAGACTTGGTTCAAGGTGTTTGGTTATGTAAACTCCAATGAATCAGTGGCGGATCTACTATGAAACTAATAAAGGTTTA
This sequence comes from Onchidella celtica, assembly GCA_963931925.1. Classification (NCBI taxonomy): domain Eukaryota; kingdom Metazoa; phylum Mollusca; class Gastropoda; order Systellommatophora; family Onchidiidae; genus Onchidella; species Onchidella celtica. The sequence continues at coordinate 30,430,917 of OZ007579.1, forward strand.
CGCTTCAGGGCCCCTAATCCCGGGGAGGGGCTGAAGAAACATTTTTTTTTTTCAAAGAGTGAATTTTGGATGTTGCCCTATTGTTGCTGATTGTGAAGAGGCCGCATAACTGTTCATCTTCAGGTTCCCAATAGGTCCGCCACTGCACTGAATTCTCAAACATCGACACACATCGTTTTGGGGTGCACTTGTAGTTGGGGGCGGGGATAGGGGAAGAAAAAAGATGATTTGAGATACATCCTTGTTGAGAGATCAGACGGGAGTTCGAGATAATTATTTGTTCACGATTCGGGGTGCTTTTTTTCCCCTTCCTGTTAGCTGCAGTGTAATTCATGGTATCTCAACGTTACCACTTTGGCACGCAACATCGCCCGCCATGCTAGGGTAGAAACACGGTGACACGGATAGCGACAGCCAGTTTTTATCACAGCAACACGTCAAAAATCGTGCACGCCAAAACCACTCGTGATTTCTTTAAAAAAAAAAAAAAACACCAACTCGGTCACGCTGAACACACACTGGCACGGACAGGGACAGCCAGGAAATTTCGAATGGTGCGTGCTATATTTTTCCTGTCTGTCTGTTTCAAGGGAGTTAAAAATACGATTCAATTATCGTTCCCAGTGATCGTTCTTATCTATTTATGTCAAGATGGACGAAGAGAATTTGATCACTGAGGTGCAAGAAAGGCCAGCAATTTATGACAAGGGCGACAAAAATCACGCTAATCAGTGAACCTTTCCTCATCATTCACAAGCTGTGGGAAGAGATGGTGATATTCACCTAACAAAAAGGGTTTTTTGCTAATAGGATGAACTGCAGATCTTTGATGAGAAACTCTTGAACGTCCTAATTTTCTTCGTAACCACAAAGGTAATAAGAGTTTCTTCTTCTTTGTCAGCGCCATTTTTGGCAATGTTGCTGTCTCTTGCTGTCTGTTTTAATGTGACCACATTTTCACGTGCCTGTCCGTCCCTGTGGGACAGTAACTGTCTGTCCCTGTCTGTCCGTGTCACTGCGTCCGTAGTCTTAAAATGCGACGAAGAAACATATAAATAAATAAAGCTAAAACCCCTATTTATAAATAAATAAAGTCGCTAAAACCTCTCAAATCAACACAAATCAATTGTCAAATTCACTTATTTTAGCTAATTTTCAAAATAAAACCTCAGCTTGAAAGGAATTTCCTTCCGTATTCTCAAGTATAGTGTTGCAATGGGTAAGGAATTAAGTTTTCAAGAACCCGGAATTTGTGCTTTCATAGATGATTACTGGGGACCTTAGGGTATCTGTAGCCCAGGGGCCTACAAAAAAAAAAAGCCAACAAGTTGTCACCTGCAGCTGTGCGAATATATTTGTATGGTTACATTATAGGACCCACTCCTTGTTCGACGGGGTTTCTAATTCGCTCAAGGGTTTCAACTCTTTAGATTTTCAGACTGGGTGGAGGCCCCTTACCAACAAAAGCAGCATTTCAGTCCTTTATAGCTAATTTGCCGCATGTTTGCACATCAAGCTAGCTGTGTCAGAACCAGGAAGCTGTAGTACAGGTTCACCGCACCGAGACTTTGGCCCGACAGCCATTTCACATGCACTCTAAGATTAAGGAAGACGACGTCCTACAGACATAGTGGAGACTCGCTAGATCCCGCTGGGGAAAAAAGACAAACAAACAACAACAAAACAAACCGACAGAATCAAACATTACAAAGCATAGAAGGCGTTGATCTGTACAAGCTGCCAACGGATAGATGCTACATTTCCCCTCACGTGTACGGATCCCTGATACAGAAAAAAAGCTTTGTTGTTACCCAACGTTCGATATCGACAACCAAACTAGAACAAATGGTAGGCATTTTCCACAGCATTTACCAATGCAATGGCGGGCGGAAGTAAACAAAGCGATATGTGCGATGTCGATTTCGTTCAACCTATAGGGAGGCTTTCAAAGAAATCTTATCTAGAGATTATTTCTTACATTTTCAAAATACGGTCAGTACATGGCTGCATTTTTCTAAGCCTGTTAAGCACAGATCTCCTGCTATGGTTTAGTTGCATCAGTGATTCTTCGTGGGCCGTATCGCCTCCGCTCCCCCCCCCCCCCACATCCCCGGGCGGGGTGGGGGGGGGGGGCATTTGATTTCCACAAGTGGGAGGAGGTAGCGGGCAAAAGCGAAGCAAAGCCGATAGGGGAGAGAAAACGCTGAAGAGAGGGCGATTTTTATTTTTTTTTGAAAGGGGGGGGGGGGCGGTTAAAACATACGTTTCCTTACACATGAAAACATTCTTTCTGTTTCACTACTTCAAGGGTTTTTGACGTTTTTGTTTCCGTTTACGTACATATGAAAACACAGCTTTATGGTTACATTGTCTTTACGACCACTGCCGGGCAGAAGCCAGCTGTACGTGGTGTAAATACTGACTTATAAAAATTATGCATTTGAGGTGAACGTCTTGCTTTCCTGGTGTTCTCGGACGCCACCAGTTACCTAAGGCTGTTGTTATAAGGACGTACGCACCCCAAGCGTTTTGCGCTAAGGGAGCATACGTATACGTACTATCTATAACCCCGTCCTTATCCTCAACGCTAAATCTTATCTTAACCCTGAACCCTATCCTTTCAACCACGAAAACAGAAAATCATAACTAATTAAGGCTGTTGTCAGGAGCATTTCGATAGGAGTTCCCTAGCTCTGGAATCACAAGAGACTTTCAATCACGTACCCCTAGCCCCCCCCCCCCCAAAAGAAAAAAACTTGAGACACGTATGTACTTGGAATCACATTCATTACCTAGGGGTAATCTAAGAGCTCAGACACACCGGCCTGTGTTTCCTCTCGCTTTTGACAAGGTGGGACAAGTTGGTCTAGAGGCAAGGTGCTCGCCTCTCATGCCAAGGGCCCCGGGTTCAAAACCCGGCCGGTGCAGGCATGTTGGAAGTTTGGGATTTTTCTCATATTTTCGTGTCCCTGGTCCTATTAGGGGGGGGGGAGAGAGTAGGCTCGAGTACCTAGTCTTCTCGGATAAGGACGAAATTCGGAGGGCCCGTGTGTACGTTGCGCACGTTAAAGATACCTTGGCAGTTGAAAACCGAAAAGAGCAGGCCGAACAGGCCGCTGCCCGGACAAACTTAAATTAAAGTTCATCCCTACCAGTCCCTCCCCCTCCCCCCTCATTTCCCCCCCCCCCCCCCCACAAAAAAAAAAAACGCCGATCGGCGCTGCACTGTGGCGACGACGTGCCTGCTCCAGTTATAACTGGGGTGCAATGGCACAAAGGCAAATTTCCCAAATGGAATTAAAGAGTTATACAAATACAAATACAAATACAAATATAGCTGAAAGTCGTCAGATTCGACGGAAAACGAAACGAGACGAAAGCGGAAGCATTGTGCGCTCCAAAAGGCGTTGTGAAGGTTTTTTGACATCTTCTCGACAATACGAGACTGACCTCATTCGGCAAAACCGCAGAAAGCGAAACGAAAACTCAAGTGTTAAGCCAGTGCGTCTGGGATCTAAAATATTTCGGGAATTTGAAAGGCTCTCCAAAAATTTTCCGCTTTCTGATACAGTCGGCTCTTATTCATGTTTGGTTCTGTTCTGAAATCGTTCATTTTGATTTTTCAGGACTGTAGTATATTAGACTATAGCATCACGATGGGATTTCTACAATTTACAGGTAAAGATGGATTTTCTCTTTATGGAATGTCCAGGAAGTTGTATTTGAAATGCTTGAGCGTAATTTGTGTATGTTTGTTCTGTGGGTGAGTGAGTGAGTGAGGTGGTTGGGTGAGTTAGAGAGATAGAGAGTGGATGAGTGAATGGGTGAGTGAGTGAATGAGTGGGTAAGTGAGTGAGCGAATGAGTGAGTGAATGAATGAGTGAGTGGGTGGGGTGAATGAGATAGTGATTAAGTGAGTGAGTGAGTGAGTGGTTGGGCTGTTGGGTTAATGAGTGAGTGAGTGAGTGGGTGAGTCCTTAGGTGGTTGGGTGAATGAGTGAATGAGTGAGTGGGTGAATGAGTGAGTGATTATGTGAGTGAGTGAGTAAGTGAGTCAGTGAGATGAGTGCATAAGAGAGATGAATGAATGAGCCAGTGCGTGAGTGAGTGAATGGGTACGCGGGTGAGTGTTTCTAAAGAGGGGCTTCGCAATATACAACTTGTGTGTGTGTGTGTGCATGCTATAATTTAACTCTGAATATAAATGAAGCCTATCAGCTTCAAGTTAGGCCCAATATGTTTTTAAACCATTTTTTTTCTTTCTTCTCTCATTCCCAGTGCTGACTCTTATCTGCACCAGTGGTAAGTTCTTTGCCTGGATTTATGACTTCAATATTTGATTTAACCAAAATAAAAACAAATTTTTACAGTACTGTGGCACCCCCCCCCCCATCCCCCCCCCCCCCGGTCTGTTATAGTCTAAATGTTCACGCGATTTACCTGTTACCGATTTTATTATAAGGGTATGAAGGAATCTCCTTGCGTGATATTGCAATTTAAATAAGAAAATAATTTTTGATTAAGACAAAAATAGTTTACAAGACCATGCCAAATTTGTATACCCAGATTCACCACACGAGGCGATGTTAGCTTGAAAAAAAAATCTTAATTCTTTCATCAAAGATACTTTTTGCACAACTGAGGAATCCAACGTTAAACGTTTGCCTCTTTAATTATTATGATCAGGAGTTAGAATAAATTGAAACTGTGAAACAGCTTGATAAATGCCTCAACTCACATTAAACAAGTGTCAAAATGTGCATGTGTTATGCCTCTTCTACATACTAAAAGAAGTCCAGTTTTGCGGAAGATCCAGATATAGAACCAACAAGAACTAAGATGTCTTGATTTTCGACTATTCAGGTAGCCGCAAAGTAGGAAAAAGGAAGGGGGAGAGGTAGATGGTGGAGAATTGATGATTCTTGGTGTGGTTTTGGAAACTAAAACAACAACAATAGTGGTTATTTCCAGGGATGTTGCATTCCACTGAATGTTTGGACACCCAGAGCAACAGCAGCTTTTGCTCTACGCCCAGGCTTCCACAAGCCGAATTGGATGGGCCCAGTTGTTGGATGGTGTCGTCACGACGTAAACGTTTTTTTACTGCATTGGGGGGAGGGGGTGGGGATATCAATCTAATTCCCGAACGGTACAGTCAGCTGCTGGCAGACAAGAAGTTCTCACCATAATTTCCTGTATTCCTTTAATAAATCCGGGAAAACCCTATCATACCAATCCTGGTCAGACACAGTCAGCTTTTGCCATTATTAATTTCTTTGGTGTGCATTTTGCTGGCAGCATCAGCTGACTGTGTCTGACCGACCGGGCTTACTATGATGCCCCCCTTAGTGATAGATTTCTGTTTGCTTACTGCAGCGATAATGCATGTGAGTCTGACCCAAAACGAATCAACTGCCATCTCAAGTGTTAAGACTACTGGAGGGTCTCAGGAAGATACGACAACGCCGATGGCAATGACCAATACTACAATGAGTGAAGGTACGCCTCTGATGTCCTTAAGTCGACTGTCATTATGTAAATGGTTGTTGAATGCGCCTTGATACCGCCCCTCCTTCTTCTTCTCAAATTTTCATAACATGTCAACTTCAGTCCTTCGTCTTCTACAGCTGGGTTTTCATGTGTACGGGAAAGGACACGGCAACGGAAACATGAAAAATCCATCAAAAAGTAAAAAGAGAGAGTGTTTCTGTGTGTATGGAAACGGCATTTCCTTACACATGAAATCATTCTTTCTATTTCTCTTCTTAAAAAGTTATTGGCGTTGCCGTGAGAAGTGGACTCAGTCAAACGCGCCAACAGTCTGTAAGAATGTTGTTACAATTACGTACGTCCCCCAAGGTGGGTGTGTTTTTTTTTTGCGCTAGGTGTCGCTATGTGGGTTAGATGGGGAGAATTCGACTGACACTCTTTCGAGGTCCGCTCCCACAATCGACGAACACACAAAAAAAATACTTGCACTCTAAAAACTAAATAAATCAATTGCTTTGATTTTTAGCAGAACTGTAGGGCAGTTTAATTACAGGAATTAATGTAACAAATATAATTATAAATATAAATATCAATTCAAAGGCAACTGAATCTAACTAATGAAACTACAGCTTTCTATAAAGACTAACTTATTCACTCTAACTACTTGCAGGTCATATGAATTATAATGCCAAATAGAATCCGCGCACGTGGCGACGGATATAACAGTTTAAATTCTATTAATTCAATGAGACATGTTATGATATGGACATTTCCTCTAGACACGCCATGGAGAATGCTTGTACAACCATGCGTTGTCTGGCGGTAGCTCTGAAACTGTCTTCAAAAGTAAGTAGAACGGTTCACTTTCATCATTACAAATTAGTATGAACTCTCACCATTAGGCCCTCACTGGGAGTGAGAGCGCTGGATGTAAACGCTGTGGGTTCATATCAAACCAAGTAGCTTAGGCTCTGGAGCTTTAAAACATCACGCTCCTCACAATATGGACTGCTCAACTGCGTCTCTATGTCTCTCATCTGGCTGAGGACTATCGCCGTCCACCTCGTAAATGGATTGTCTACATGTGGCCTCTATCTAAGCTCTGCACGGGTTTAAATACTAAAGCTATGTCTCGACCTTCCGTCCAGATTCATACATTTGATTGGTGCAGTCGCTTCAGCTCAGCCTGCAATATTAATTTATGCCAAAATCAAGGTCAATTTTACGGTCTAGACAAAATTTAAAATGCGAAACATTAACTACTAAAATCTTCAAACCCCGTGCTTTCTACTCTTATGCACGAATTTCCGAACGCCAACTAAGCGTCTAAATAAAATACCTTTACTCGCCCCTTATCTATGTTAATCAAAATCACGGGGTCGAGAACTGCTCTGTCATTCCTAGCTATACATTTATTCTGTCTCGCCCCTCCTTCTCTCCATCCATCAGAAAAAAGGTGTTTCAAAACAAACTGTTCACGAGAACAGCTCAAGGACAAATTACGCTGGTTATAATCAACAAGATCGTAAAAATTAACTCACTGACGTCGTGACCTAGCACGACATTTATGATCCTAATGTGATCATGACACTAGGGGTACGTATTTTAAAACCTTTTGTGACTCCGGAGCTAGGGAGCTCCTCCAGAAATCGGCCTAAATACTGTTAACAACAGCCTTAATCAGGGGCGAAGCGTGGCGCTCAGCAGAGGGTAATCAGAATTTAAGCTAGTAAGATCCTTATATTAGGACGTCTCGCTACATCACATTCACACAGAAGTGCGTACATGTGACTAAAACAATAAAACGTGTGCGATGCAGTGCAAAATCAAAAGAGTTCCCTGCCGCGCGGCCTTTCTTGTCAACAGGACAGGAATGCAGCAATTTCCAAGCCCAACTAATCTGAAAACACCATTCATTCATAGTAACAGACTTATAAACTCACATTTTCATCCATTTCAGCGATCTTGGAGAAGTGGCTATCTGCCGTTGCGGTATAGAATCGAGCGACCTATCGATTGAATTGATATTCTTGATACGTTCGACTGATTTTGATCACAGTTATGTCTAGATCTAGACTATATTATTATGTTTTGGTTGCTCTTGTGATGCGTAGAGTAAATTATTATTAGATTACCTCAAACAAAACAAAACATCCACACAAACTCTTTCACTCGACTCTTTACCTTTCGATTAGGATGAAAATGACCGCATAGTGAAAAACATGCTTGGTAAAATCAGGTCAAACGTTGATTATAATCCTATTTTTTTCCCCACTATTCTGCTTTCTGCGGGGCCGTTTCGACGAATACAGGCTATGCACAAGATAGCTTCTGGGTGTAGTCAAGTCTTCTTCATCTTTGTTAATCACTGATTATGGACCAGTTCATAATGTGTAGGTCCCTGTAAAGATGCTTTTCGGTGAGGGGTGTTGGGCTATAACAAACGCAAATAGCGAGATAGAATAGAATGCTGAACTGACTAAATGGACTTGGAGTTGGGCTCGATCTGAAAAGCGAAGTAATTCTAGAATTAAAATTCGAAGGGTAATCATTGATTATTTGATTATGAGGAATCCTCGCCCCTGACCTTAATTAATTATTCTTTCAGATTCTCGTTTGGCTTTCCTAATGTTTTTTGGTTGAAAAGATAGGGCACGGTTACGGATTCGATAAGATTTAGGGTTGAGGATAAGGACGGGGTCAGGGATAGGTACGTATACGTATGCGCCCTAATCTCAAAACACTTAGGGGCCGTATGTGGCGATGTGGGTTAGATGGGGAGAATTCGACTGACACTCTTTCGAGGTCCGCTCCCACAATCGACGAACACACAAAAAAAATACTTGCACTCTAAAAACTAAATAAATCAATTGCTTTGATTTTTAGCAGAACTGTAGGGCAGTTTAATTACAGGAATTAATGTAACAAATATAATTATAAATATAAATATCAATTCAAAGGCAAATGAATCTAACTAATGAAACTACAGCTTTCTATAAAGACTAACTTATTCACTCTAACTACTTGCAGGTCATATGAGTTATATGCCAAATAGAATCCGCGCACGTGGCGACGGATATAACAGTTTAAATTCTATTAATTCAATGAGACATGTTATGATATGGACATTTCCTCTAGACACGCCATGGAGAATGCTTGTACAACCATGCGTTGTCTGGCGGTAGCTCTGAAACTGTCTTCAAAAGTAAGTAGAACGGTTCACTTTCATCATTACAAATTAGTATGGACTCTCACCATGCGGCCCTCACTGGGAGTGAGAGCGCTGGATGTAAACGCTGTGGGTTCATATCAAACCAAGTAGCTTAGGCTCTGGAGCTTTAACTCATGCTCCTCACAATATGGACTGCTCAAGTGCGTCTCTTATGTCTCTCATCTGGCTGAGGACTATCGCCGTCCACCTCGTAAATGGATTGTCTACATGTGGCATCTATCTAAGCTCTGCACGGGTTTAAATATTAAAGCTATGTCTCGACCTTCCGTCCAGATTCATACATTTGATTGGTGCAACCACCTCTAGCTCAGCTGCCGAACCGAGTTATTTTAAGTAACAGCCCTACGCAACGACCTTGGGTCGACATCAAAGGTCGAATCACTCAAGACAATAAAATGTAATTTTATAGCAATAAATTCTTAACATGTTCAAAACCCCGAGCTTTTACTCTGGATCACGGATTTTCTGTACGTCAACAGACGTCTCAATAACATTTAATTCCTACTCACCCCTTCCCTCTCTACTAAACCTAGTTCAAAACACGAGATATAAAAAGTGCTCAGTTATGCACACCTACGCTGTCCGTCCATCCTTCCCACACCTTCTGTCTATCTATTAGGAAAAAAACTGTTCAAAACAACTTGTTTACGAGACCAAGTTATGCTGGCTCGCACAATAATTACGTTTGTAAAAATTACTCACTGCTCTCTCACAAAAATTTACTCAGTGGAAACATTTATGAATCAAATCTGTTCTTGACACCCTACATACAGGTAACAACAGCCAAGGCATTTTATGGTCAATTAATGTGAACGTAATACTTCGTGACGATTTGAGTTTGCGGTTTGAGTTTGGAGAAGGGACGTCCACACGATAACAGTCACATTGTGCTAGGAAGCAGCAAGACCATAGGCAGAATATAGCAGAATGACAGGACAGAAGCAGACCCCATCAGAAGCACCCAGCAACCGTCAGCTAGTCCCAGAGACAAGCGACTATAATAATTGTCGCGATGTGGGTTTAGGGGAAAATTCGACTTGCACTCTTACGAGGTCCGCTCCCACAATCGACGAACACACAAAGAAAATGCTTTCATTCTAAAAACTAAATAAATCAATTGATTTGAATTTCGGCAGAACTGTAGGGCAGTTTAATTACAGTATGTAACAATGATGGATATAAACATAAATATCAATTCAAAGGCAACTGAATTTCTAACTAAGCTGTGGAACTAAAGCTTCCTATAATACTGGTAAGTTAATCTCATTATTTGCAGCTCATATGAAGTTTAAATACCAAAAAAAGGATCCGCGCACGTGGCGACGGAAAAATACAATTTAAATTCTATTATTCTTATTTCCAATGAGACATGTTATAATATTAAAGTTCCTCAGTACACGCCATGGAGAATCCCAATCACACGTGCTTGTACAACAGTGCGTTGTCTGGCGGTAGCTCTTCAACAGTCTTCAAAGTAGCTGGAACGTTTCAATTGCATTATGACAACTTAGTAATTGACTCTCACCATGCGGCCCTCACTGGGAGTGAGAGCGCTGGATATATTCGCTATGGGTTCATATGCCAAATCAAGTATGCTTAGGCTCTGGAGCTTCAATGGATCAACGCTCCTCATAACATGGACTGCTTTACTGCGTCTCTATGTCTCTCATCTGGCTGAGGACTATGGCCGTCCACTTCGCAGATGGATGGTCTACATGTGGCAACTATCTAAGTTCTGTACGTGTTTAAATACTAAAGTCACATTTGCAACCTTCCGTCTAGATTCCTACATCTGATTGGTGCAGCCACGCGGGCTCAGCCTGCAGTATTAATTTGTTCTAGTCACGGCCTTGCGCCAAAATCAAGGTCAATTTACCTAGACCATAAAATTTAAAATGTGAAAAATTAACTACTAAAATCTTTAAACTTCGTGCTTCTACTCTTATGCACGAATTTCCGAACGCCAACTAAGCGTCAAAATAAAACTACCCTTACTCGCCCCTTCTGTGTTAATCAAAATCACGGGGTCGAGAACTGCTCTGTCATTCCTAGTTATACATTTAGTCTGTCTCGCCCCACCTTCTCTCCATCTATAAGAAAAAAGTGTTTCAAAACAAAGTGTTCACGGGAACAGCTCAAGGACAAATTACGCTGGTTATAATTAACAAGATCGTAAAAATTAACTCACTGAAGTCGTGACCTAGCACGGCATTTATGATACTAATCTGTTCCTGACAATAATAATATTAGACTGCTCACCCCTTTTGGTTCGCAGCATGCAAAGTGAAGCCCAATCGTGGAGTGCGGCCGCCATTTTCCTAATATGGCAAGACAAAGAACAGACCTATAAGCGCTGAGTCGCAGAAAGGCCTGGTATAAGACGATAATTGGTAAAAAAAAAAAAAAAAGAGGTTAAATTTGAGGAGCCATAAACACACAACTAATTTACAAACTACGCAGGGCGTCAGCCTCTGGAGCGTATATCTAGCTATCATACGTCAGCGTACATACACACTGAAAGAAAAGAAAAGAGATAGATTATTTTTTTTTTAAAATCATAAGTAAAAAAAATTATGGTTATGATATGGTATGCGAATATATTAAATAATTTTTATGCGTAAACAATTTTTGTTCTGCTGTTTGTCTTTCACTCATCCTGCCGATCTGCACCCATCCCTCCTCTTGTATTTCAGCCACATGACCACGTGCCACATCCTATTGTTCTGTTCTTTTTCTTCATCTCTCTGTTGTTGTTGTTGTTGTTGTTGTTGTTGTTGTTGTTGTTGTTGTTGTTGTTGTTGTTTTTTCAGACCAGCTTTCACTCATATTACTTTTGTCATGCTGCTGTCTCTTTCAGCTTCTCCCTTAGATCTTATCGACAGTTATTTTTCTGTTCTTTAAATACAAGATATATCTGAGTTACCGAAAGGAGAATGACGAAATTTTCTGTTCACACTAATTTTTTTTAAAAATCATTTTAGATTTACATTTATTTACGTCAATCTCGACTTGCTGAAAAGCTGATAAAATATGATATCAAAAACTTTCTCTGCGCTCGTAACAGTGAAAGACGCAGTTTTATGTATCAAAAAAAAAAAAAAGTGAAAAAATTCTGTTTTTACTTCTAAATAACATATTGAAATGATTGTCATGGTATGTTACCACAGTGATTGAAATCTAAATTCGAAGTGTTTATCGGCTGATAATTGGTTTAGTAATGTTTATTTTGGAAAAATTCTTTAATTATTGTACATTGTCCGCCATAGCGTAGGGGTTAGCATCTTCGCCTGTCAAGCGGGTGACCGTGGTTCGAGTCACAGCCGTATAAATATGTATATATTATATATATAAATTTTTTTTTTGGATTTTTTGGGTTTTTTTTTTAGGAACCTAACTGTTTATATTTTATTTTTAATCCAACAACAACAAAAGGACATAAATCCAGTGGTTGTTTTTTTATTTGTATTTAGTCAACACCAATACTGGCGGATAAACCAAGGTAGTATCCGGCAATCATGTTGGCGGATAATGGCAACTTTTTTTAAAGGAGAAGACAGAAAATTCTTTAGTTTGGTTTGTATCGTTTGGGTTTTATTTCTCACGCAGGATTTCTCAAACATACAACTTTTTCTTTTTGCCCGATTTTAACATTGATTATAGTCCTGCTGCGACCCCACAGTTTTTCTGTGGTTTTTATATTTCCCCAACTTGAGGAACAATGATTAAACATATACCCTTAAGTATTCAGTTATTTATCTACTTTATATATATATATATATATTTATTTATGATTATTCATTTTATTTAAATGGAAACAAATAATAGTAATAATAATTATTTTTCTTGTCTCTTTTGGATTTAGAAATAAGGCTAAAAATGTTGTCATAGAAAAGAACTTTACATTCTAGTGACATGGACAAAAGGTTAAGGATGCCTTCAAATAAAGAGTTTCCTTGTTGTTGCAGTTTTTTTAGTTTTGTTTTCTGCCGTTCTTGTTGTTGTTTTTCAACTTTTCTATCATTTCTTGTCCCCACAGCTGCCTGTTTGATCCAAGGCTTTCTCTTAATCCTCCTGATGGTTGTCGTCTCCAAAGTCCTGGTGTGATGACATCATCCCACGTCTACTACAAAAGGACCAATCAGAAGACGACGATATTCCAACGTTTTTGGTTTTTTTTTCATTTTTTTTTTTCGGACTTATTCCTCTGATCAGGTGGTCAGTGTCCTTTTACGAGGTGATTTCTCTAATTATGTGGTCGGGTTGAACCAAAAAGAGTTCTCTCCACCAGGTTTTTAATTCTGACCAATTATTGCGTTTTTCGCGTAGCATCCCTTAACTGCTTCAAAGTTAAGCCTGAAAATGGCGACTACCGACACCACTGGTGTATCTGCTATGATACTATTAAGCTTCAGGGCCCCTAATCCTGGAGGGGTCCGGAAGACTGAATGAGTGAATGTTGGATGTTCCCCTACTGATGCTAGTTGTGAAGGGACACCGTAATAGTTCCAGCTTCAGGGTCCTACAAATGTAGATTAGCCACAGACCGACACAACAGAGGCTTTCGGAACTTTGCTTGAAATGCAGAGTTTATTGCTGATTGCGTTTTTGCACCATCTTGAATTATTCGCCAGGTCAGAATTTTAGTCTACCCACCTGATAAGAGGAACTTCGTCTTATTTTTTTCCTTATGTTTTCCCATCTTATTCGTCCAACAAATGTGTAGCCACCCAGCAAAATGAGGCACATTTCGGCACTACCTGATTCGAGAAAATCGTTAAAAGGCATCACAGGGTCAATTTTGTCGATTTTGCGTTTTCAGTATTTCTGAAAAGTTCAACCTCTTTATTATTCCTTTTTCCAAATGATGAGAAGGGTAAATGCCTCAAAACTTTTGAATCGAGTCACCATCAATAATTTTGACACAAGCTGAAACTTTAAAAGCGTTTTTCTCAAAACTGTGCTTCTGTCACTTCCTGTCTTTGAGAGGTCATATCTTCTCCGCTGGTTAAATTACAGCAATTATTCTTTTACCAAATGAAAGGACTTTGAATAACCTATTTGGTGATATCAATATCTCTATACCACCAAAAATGCGCAATGTGCCTCATTTTGTCGGGGGGGCTACACAATTTTTTATTTTTTTTTGGTGTTTTTTTTTAACCATGGAATGACAAACTACTGTATCGTGCTTAAAATCAAGATCGGTGTTTTATGGTGGTACCACGAAAATGTTATTGACTTACCTGTTTGTCTTTCTTGTTTGTACAAACTAGATGGCTTTAATTAACATTTCATTAATATCTCCGTTATAGTCATAGATACAGCTAGTTATATCATGTAGGCCTAATCACAGTTAGCAATATGAAATTAAATACAGTCAGGGCTGTCTCAACACCAGTATGGGGACCTGGGCAGATTGTGTTGTAATACGCAAGATTTTTTTTTTTTTTGAGTTTCAAACACCAATGTAAACTTGCATGCATGGGGCCCCCTAAACCCTCGGGGCCACATGGCAACTGCCCAGTAAATCCAGAAGTTAAGACGGCTCTAAATACAATCCCTACCAGACACAATGCCATCACTTGCAGAGACATAATGTTTACCTTTTAAATACTGTTGCCATATTTCTGCTGTACTGCTGGTAGGCATCAGCAGTGGACAGTTCTGGAACACATTATAAGATAAGATAAGATAAGATAAGATGAACAAGACGAAACTTTAATTATCCATAGATAAGAAATTTGGTTACACAGCTTAATTTTTTTGAAAAATTAGAAGTAATACAACCACAGAACATTGTGGACTTGAAGTTTTTTATTTTGCACACTTGGCAGTAGAGACTTTAAAAAGATGCAAAACTAATGTTGTCGCATTTATTTTTTTTATGATTTTTTTTTTGTATATTCATTGAACGCCTACGTTATTATAATCATAATTATATCAGTCTAGTCTGATGATAATCGTAAGCATAGAATATAATAATTCACAAATTTACAAGAGATACAAGGGATATATTTACATTTAGGGTGGTGACGCATCAAGTCTGAATTGAATTGATTCAACGCGTGAGGCCTCTCTTTCCGCCAGCAGACTCCAGACAGTTTCCCTGTGTTGAAGCCAATGGGACAGGTTTGTTTCAATCTTGGCAATGCGTGAGGTCCCCGCTTAACTCCATAGTTCGCATCTCACCCACACTAAAACCAGGATAAAATACAATTGACTCAGTGTGTCCTCAGTCTAAAACGTTGCTTTTAAATTCTCATTGAAATGTCGTATCACATAACGTCATATTTCTCCTGTCTAATTTGTAGATTTTGACATAGTTCGCGTGGAACAATTTTCCGCTGATACATACTGTCTCATCTTTTTTTATTGTTATTTTTTTTTCTTCACATTTTTGCAGTTACACGGTTAATTTTGGAAAATCAGGATATCTGCTATTACAACATTGGTGGCCGGACTTGCTTCATATAAGAGACACATGCGAAAAATGCAGATGTTCGAGAACCATAAGATATCAACAAACTTTGCACACGCGTTTTTATTATTACATACATATTCTATCACAAACATTTTATGTAGATATTAAGAAATACGTGTATGTAACAATATTTACTCATGTGTGCTTTTTTTTTAAACTGTCAATTTGTATTTGTTTCAGTAATCACCGAGTACACATATAATAATACCAAATGTTTTCAAAAAAGAAAAAAAAAAGCTCAGTCAACATATTTCCACGAGCCGCATGTTGAAGGTCAAAGAGCCGCACGTGGGTGGCGACTGGCTGCTGCGGTTTGGCCACCCTTGTACTATAACAGTTTGGTGACTTGGAGGCTTTTGTCACTTTCTGACGGCAAAAAAATATAGTCGGCTAAAAGTACAGTCACGACACTTTCGGAGATGAAAAGCAACTGGATAAGCTAGTTGTGTTATAATTGTACCACATGTTTGTAAATACCCGAGACACAGAATACAGAGACGAACTATTCTTTCCCCCATTATATGTCCACAAATTTTAATTGGGAGCGCATAGATATGGTGTGCACTTGTGTTTTTTGTGCGCATTGTTGCATTGTCGACATTGATGGTACGAGCGCAAACCGACGGACGGAATTATTGAGCGAGGTGATTCGACTCGGTATCCTATGTCTCGGTAAATACAATGTTTATTTTGTATGTTTTAAGCTCTAGCTCTGATTTCCAGGGTAAGTAAAGAGTGCACGAGATATTGTAAATACTTTGGTAGAATGACTCAATTGTGACAGCCAACTTTTTCAACTTTTGAATATTTGCGTATAGGATTTGGGGTTTTTAAGCGCATGTAAACCCACATCATTCTGACGCCTTCAGTAACTTCTAACGCCTGAATGAAGATCGCATTGCAGTTCTGAGCAGTTTATATCTCCTTATTATAAAATTTTAACCTTAATATCTGTAGTTTATATGAAAAGTTACATACACTGCCAGCCACCTCCAAAATACTCTTCAGTTTTGTTATTGTAAAAGGGAGTGAACACGTCCAGCCTTGTTGCAATTTTTGATTTCATGAATAGCGCCCCCTGATCGCTTTCTAAAAATTGCAGTTTAAAATCTCATTTTTTCGCAATAATCACGAATTCATTAATATTACCTTATATTGTAGACTATTAAAATTTCAAACATTACTCACCAATAATATCTAAATATGACATTGCTAATGATTAAGAAGTCCTGACAATGATTGAAGTCTGTTTTAGTATGCGGCAAAGGGGAATACCATTTATGGGAAAAGTCTGATTTTTCTGAGGGTTATTGTGGTGTAATCAGTAAATTAAAAAAAAAAAAAATGTGTCGGTGCTCTGCTAAAGTGTCCCCTTTAGTTCCATGACTGTATGACAATATCTAATGCAGTAGTTCTCCAAATCCTGGGCCACATCCCTTCCTTTCGAATCCCAGGTTTCCTCAATTCCTCTCTCATTTTGAATCGTCAACAATTTTTTTTTTTTTTTTTTGGTACCATTTGTACTTCTGTAGCAGAAATTATTGAAAAAAATTTATGAAACTAAATTTCTTTGTTAATTGCAATAAAAAATAATGAAAAAAGGAAATAGTTACATATATTTCAATGGACCATAAAACTTCTATTTGATTTAATGTCTCAAAATTTGTGGTGATCACGTAGTTGTGTATGTATTGTCATTCATTTGATATTTGATACACAGGGTATAGGGTACATTCTTTATACCCATTTATGGGGTTCATTTACTATTTGAAATTTCCTTCCCAATTTCCCCTTGCTAAAATTCATCCCTTTAGATTTCAAATCCCCCCCCCCCCGGCCTCGCCCTTTCCCCTGTGAGCCAAGTGCCTTCCGTTTGAAGTAACTGGTGTCTACGGAAGTGTACAACAGAAATACAGCAATAAGACACGCGTTTCATTTTGGGGCAAAATTTGTTTGCAGTAAGTCTTCTCTCCAGATAGCAACAGCTGACATATTTATTATTTCCTTACTGAAACTTATTTCATTGAGATGTAATGTATATACATTTATCATTATTGCTTCATCACCAGCAAAATGTCACATCTGTTGATGAATGCCAAAGTAGATAAATCCTCCTGCCTTTACAGCTCTGGTTTCAGGAAATAAACTTTCATTTTTGCCTAGTTTTAATCGCATTTTGTTTATTCATGTTATTTAAAGACACAATCCACATTTCTTATTAACTACATCCATGTTTCATCTACCCATCCCTCCATCCATCCATCCTTCCATCCATCATATCGGTCTGTCTTTACGCGGAGAAAACATCCTCCGATGGGATCATGCGTACTATTTGCAACCAGGTCAAATTTCATTTTTGAAATGTAAACAAACGTAAGCAAAGAAAAAAAAAAGTACTTGCTAGCAAGTTCGACTAAACGAGAATATTAATTATTTATGAACACACAAAATCACATTAACTCAGTCCAAAAGGTGATTAGTATCGGCACTTTGATCATTATAATCACCTTATCAAATGTCCTACTCAGCCCACCTGACCTAGCTATTTCATAATATTTAATTTTGTCTCAGATTTTCCAACAAAACAAAAAAACACACACACACACACAGGAACAAAAAATCCCCAAATGCAGTGTTTTATTTATACCTACCGCGGGTATAGAGCCAAATTGTTGTATCTCCAGGTTTATGAATTGGGGTTCGTAATAGCAATACTGTAATAATGACAAACTGCTTCTTGCAATTTTTTCGTTATTCCGCTATCTTTAACCAATTCCAAGTAACAGAGAAGCAGTATTGTTGTATCTCCCTTCAAAATGAGATCACTGAGAACAATACTGTGGTGTTTCCGAGACAGGACCCATAATTCATAAACCTGGAGATACAACAATTTTGCTCTACACCCGCGATACACAAGTGTAAAAAGAAAAGAAGGAAAAAATCATTCGAGATGCACGAAATTAATTGCATAGTTTATTGAGCCTTGGTACGTTCTTATCTAATAAATCATGTTGTTTTTTTTAATGATTTTATCAGTGCTCTTCTTATACCTGCAATAAGTTGGCATTTCTGTTCTTTTCGATCTGCTCGTCTTCCCTTTCCAGAAGTCACTGCATCCTTCTTGTCATCCTTTTCGTCATTTCACGTACATGCTGGCAGCTGTGACAAAATATTACAAAAGGCCATTCAGATTGGAAAGTCGATGAAACATGAGGTGTCTACAATTACACTGGTAGGAAATGATTATATTCACTTTGCTCTATTATGGCAATGAAACTTGGAAAATCTGTGCTAAAGATGCTAAAGAGGGTTAAACGCTTTCCACTAATGTTGCTTGAGAAAGATCCACCAAATGTCAGAAGGAGACCTCGACACAAATGAAAAAGTGCTAAAAAAAAAAAAAAAAACCCACTCAAAAAGCTGTGACAGAGATTAAGAAATTGAAGACAGGTATTCTGGACATGTACTGAGATTGGAAAACACCAGAACTCCATTCATGGTCATAAAATGGACACCAACAGACATGAGGAAACGGGGAACACCAAAAATCACCCCCGGAGAAGCACAATATAAAAAAGATTTACAACAATTAGGCATTAACTGGCAGTGAGCAGAGAAACTAGCAATGGCTTTCAGTTTAGTTTTGAGTTTGGCATTTATGGCGCATCGGCACGATAACTGCAACTTTGCATCTATCACACTCAACTTCGGTTCTTTATTTGTTTCATATTCACAGCTTCTAAATTTCACAGATAGAATTAAACAGTTCCGTATAAATTTTATCACATTGGTTAAATTCTCAGGCGTTTTGTATCGATCTGAAAAGAGTTTAACAAATGAGTTTAAAAGTTTTTAAATCATGTTGTAGATCTTAGCCTCGCTCAGAAAGGACTGGACGCATTGTGGGTCCACCTTAGAAAATAATTCTTCAATGGATCCACAGGCATAGTGCCTTCTTCGCATAATATGCATAATTTTATTGATAAATGGCAATTGCACGCCACCCGTTCGGGGACCGTGGAGACTGGAGACAGAGGACGGCCCGATGTGCGAGGGCACAGGAGACAGTAAGTTACTCTGTTATGATAATTATACTAGTAGGAGTCGGTGAAAAAACTAAATGAGATAATGAGTTATTGAACTCTGTTAATGACATAGTACTTGCATCAGCTGAGCTGTTAGTCTGTCTACATGTATGAGAAGGGTCAAGTACAAGTCATGAGCTTTGTAACAACACATGCAAATTGATAGGTCATTAAACTCAGCCGTTAAAATGACTTTAATTTCCAAATATTCTGCAGTCGATGCAGTTGTGACATTGATACGACGCAGACAAAAATAATAAATAAGTGAATAAGATAGACAAAAAAGTAAATAAACAGACAGACAGACAAAAGATCAAATAAACAATAATTGGATTAAAAAAACATAAACATAGATAACTAAATAGTGTGTATTGTTTTGGAAAGTGTGAAACCATCTCCTTTGACTTCAGCTTGTGAAATAAAACACCGAAAAGCTTGATTTTCACTAATTTGTTGATCTGAAATGAGAGTCAACTGGAAATAATTGCGAACGGATAACAGATGGCTGTCAATTGTTTTCGTACACCTGCAAACAGATCTAACTCCTAACACCAATACTATATAGCGTAAGGGATAAGTGCTTTTGTTAGTGGGCAAATTTTAATAATGGTAACTGCAACTTGTAAGATGCCGGTAGTTAAAATTTGGTCATGAATACACATGTGACTAAGCTGTTCAAATTGATAATTAAGTCGATTTGGTAATATTTTGTACATACGTAGAAGAGATACTGAGGGGTCACAGTCTACCAAATACCTCCGTTTCGACTGAAATCTCCCGTGACTGATAAAAGTACCATAGCTCTACTTGGTTCCCTCGAATTATGTACCCATTGGAAAGACGAGGTCACATATTTATTATATCATAACTGCACTACGCTCTCATAACTTCGACAGCTGAGCACCACCTAACTGTACGCTGTTATGATGCTGTGCCATAATACAACTTGAGTGCACAACATTCAGCACTTCGACTACCGAGGAGCTCCCAGTTGTACAAAGTTTGGACACTGTGCAACAAATTAAAAAATACTATGTAAACTGTTTAGCTGAAGGTCGACAATCTTTAAACCCCATTTTCTCGTAAGTCGACCGTTCTCGCGGGTCACGAAGGTTAAATGCAAATATCTCAGCATACAAGTGTCATAGCTCCATACTTTTCTCACTGGCATAATGTACATTCTCTTAAGTTTCCAGTGATATCAATATCTCAATTGTCTTCAAATTTTGACATCCGACTCATTTCACCTGGTTGCGCGATATAATATTATATACTTTGATCATGTCTCTGCCCATTTTCCTAATACTCTGGCGAATGATCAAAACTCAGGTGTGCAGAGTAAGGATTTTCTGCATTTTGCATCCATATGATTGGCTCTTTGAATGAATATCAATGTCAGAGACATTGCCAGATCCAAGACATAAAATAATCTCTGAAAATACTACTCGTAATTAATAAAGTCGGTTTCTTAACTTAATTCTGAATATTGACATTTACGTAATTTGTCTACAATTGTCTGATAAATAGTCTCTATGATAATAAGTGTGTTAAACACATGGAGGAATCAACGACTTGAGATTTTTCGTTGCAGAAGGCTTCTGAACCACTCAACACTCAGACTTCAAATTTTATATGGTGCATCAGAAAGGGTGAAAGGGTGCACAGTTTTTAATAGAAATCTCAAATCGGTGTAGTTTTTTTTATTGGAAATTTATTGTTTCGCCATCATTTAGAGCTATTTCGAGTCATAGTTCGCCATTTTAAGGTTTCGTTATCACTTCCTGCGATGTGTTCACTATGAAACACACTAACCCGTGCGCAAATCATGCTGTTGTACGGGATGCGCAGGGTGTCAACTCACAAGGGCAGAGCAGTAAGACTTATTTAAAAACAAACAAACAAAAATAACATAAACAAATAGGAACAGGCCAGATGAAGCAGGTCCATAATAACCACCCAGAACTGAGACCAATATTCAAACCGATTTATCCCGGGCAGGGCCGGGGACCTCAGCTAGTGCAGAATAATTATGTCAACTTTTACGGAGTTGATCATGGGAGGCAACCCGTGTTAATAAGGGTGAAATGTTATGAGACTGCAGAATCGTTTCCCCTAGTCCTCTAACATGGCAACGGCGTCATCTTCAAAGTTTAGGCTATCTATGCACACCTTATTGACAGTCGTTTTTCAGGGTGGAAGACGGTGAAAGAAAGAATGAAACAAACAAATGAACAGAGATAGATAGATAGTTAAGATAGATAGATAGATGGATGGATAGAAACAACTGCAGACAGACAGACAGACAGAAAGAAAGAAAGAAAGAAAGAGAGAAAGAAAGAAAGAAGGAAAGAAAGAAAGCTGCCCTGAGAATCCACCAGTTGGTGTACTTTTCATGACTTGTTCAAGTGTGAATTTGTCAGCTGTGGCCAAGTGCGGACACTTGTGTGTGTGTACTCAAAACGGAAGACTCGCTTAGCCAAAATTAAACCTACTATTTTAAACAAAAGATAACAAAACGAAGAGGAAAACAAATGGAAATAAAGGGAATGGGTAACAGAAGTACCAGAATCAGTGGAAACAACTGAGTAAGATTTGAACAAAGAGCGACAGAAGGAGAAAGAGAGAACACAATAAAAGGTCAAGAAGGAAAAAAAACACACGAAATCACTTACGCAGATTCTTAAAAATAATAATAATAATAATTGATAGAATTTCTATAGCCGATTTCTAATAAAATTATTACTCAATGCGCTGTACATTGCATCAATGGTTCATGCATACCTTTTCAAAATCGAGCAAATATGATTCTTAACGGAGCACAGCTGGAGGAAAAGACTTCAAGTATCAAGGAAAAAATTTCCTCTCCAGAGGGGAATCGAACCGCGGCCTCCCGCGTGACAGGCGAAGATCTGTGCTATTGGTGACATGTTCTGTTCTGTAATGCTAGGGAACTGATCAGTTTGCAGTCTGAGCCGCTGAACGATGAGGGTGAAAAACTTGGCACATCAATGGATCCAATAAGATTTTAGGCATTGTTATGGCATGTTCAGTTACTGTCACTATCATCGTGCACTAGACCCAACTAAAAGATTTTTCTACTGAAGAAATGGCTTAGCTATGGAGTCAGCAGTCTCTCCTTCAGGCCTGACAAAAGACAAGCTAAGTCCTTGTTTGTTCTGTCTCCATTCTCTGAAAAACTGGAGATCTTTTAGTAGGTAGAAACTCAAATACACACACTTTGAGACTTCTTTAAAGTGCGCTGCGGTACTTATCAAGCTGCTTCACAGTTTCAATTTTTGTTCTAGCTCTTTATCATTATAATGGATGTTGTTAGTGTAGCATAGTATTTGCATTTGTACTTGTATTTGTATACTACTTTAATCCCACTTGGGAAATTTGCCTGTGTGTCATTGCACCCAGTTACAACTGGAGCAGGCACGTCGTCTCCACAGTGCAGCACTGGTCGGCAGTTTGTTTGTTTTGGGGGGGGGGGGAGAGATAAGGTGGTGGGGGGAGTGGTAGGGATTAATTTTATTTGAATTTTGCCCTGGCAGTGGCCTGTTTGGCCTTCTCTTTTCGATTTCCAACTGCCAAGGTATCTTTAACCTCCGAATTTTTTCGTCCTTATCCGAGAAGACTAAGTTCTCGATCCTACACCCCAATAGGATGAAGGACACGAAAATATGAGAAAAATCCCAGACTGCCAACATACTTGCACCGGCCGGGTTTTGGACCCGGTACCGTTGGCATAAGAGACGAACACCTGGTCCTTGCCTCTAGACCACCTTGTCCCCCTGTATTTAATGGTTTTCTAGCCTCGACCTGAGATGTTGTTTGTTCTATTTCTCTTTTCTGAAAAACTGCAGATCTTTGTTTCTGTATTTTGTATTCTACTTTTTAGTCTACTCTTACTAAGCCAAAAAGAGGAAATGCTAAGTTGTGTCCACTGTTTATCTACAGATTATTGAGTAAGATACTACTGTCCACTAATAACAGCACTGAAGACCCAAACGTTTAACGTTGACTTTCTCAGTTATGATAAGGCAAGAATCGCTTGATTATCCCATGAGGGATATTCTCTTTCACAGACTTTTTTGAGCACATACATGGTACACACATCTTACGTATCATTACATCATGAATAACTCAATAAACCCAATGACAGGCATACAAAAAATGAAGTGACATAGTAAGGAAACTTAATGAAATAAATATGGCACACGTCATCTAGCTAGAGTGTCCTGGTGAGGCGAATTGCGGACTGCAAAAACGATCTTCTGTATATTTCTCTGTTTGCTTTCATACGTATTATTATTATTATTTTATTCCATCCAGCATCGCCCTTTCACCCTACTCTACAGGGTATAGGCCACGAACGACAGCCTTCCATTTGTCTCTATCCTGGGCGATCCTTGACAACTCATTCCATGTGTAACCACCTGTCTTCATATCCTCCTATTTGATTACACTGTGGAAAATGTCGAGTTGGAACAAACTAGAACTAAGGTCACGAAAAACTCGGGCTTATCTTTTTATATGTGTATGTAACAGATAATAATCGGCTGACGTATTTCGTGTGGACCACCCAGGGAGTTGACTATCATTCACCTATTGAGGTTGTCACGGGATTTCTGCAGTTCAAAGTGTGACAGGGAAACTATACTGTTAAATTATGGGGACATTTCACACAATTTTCTGCGTGGTCTATGTTCTGTTACTTTTCTGTATACCATTTGAGGCTATTCGCCGTCAGCAGGATGAGTCTGATATACACAACTACAGCGCTGTGATGTTGGTTGAGGGTGTTAAGGCGAGACTGCTGAAGGGAGAGCTGAAGGTGTTCCATCACCGTGGGACGGGCATCACAACCATTATTAATAGATTCCTGGGTGTTCCCTATGGCGCGCCACCCGTGGGTAAGTACTTGCTAAAACAGCGGGTAGAGATCTTTGTTCTTCAATGCTCGCTGCTCTCGGGATGTACATCTCATTTTTGTTGTTGTATATGTTTCTTCGTGTTCCCTGCCATCCTTTTCCGATGTCTTCTTGGCCCTCAAAAGAGCTGCTTGATAGCCCTCAAAAGGGCTATACTTACTAAAAGACGCTGTGGATTAGTGTGACAACGAGAGCGGGTGGAAAGACGCGGGGCTTTATAAGGGGCTTTCTCTCAGGATGGTGGATTTGAACTTTCATGGCCAGAGAGGTAGTTAGGGGTTCTTCCTCGCAGAAAATTTGGAATATCAAAGAAAGTAGGGGAGGAGGACTAGGGGGATCGCCTAGTTCGGGATTTCAAAGGAGAAAAAGGGGGGGGGGGTTACTCCGGCTGTTACAATATGAGGTCATCCATAAAGTACATATTTTCGATCATGGCTCTTGATTCTCATCCCTTTCAACCCCCCACCCCACCCGCCCCCCTTATTTACGCTTTTTCATACCTTAGGCCCCGACAGCCCCCCCCCCCCCTCCTCCTCCCCTGTGTGAGCACACGACCATTGGAATCGTGAATTTCCATGATAAGGATCTGACCTATGAAAGCTTTAAAATAGTATTTTTCATGAATTATTTGTCAGTTTCATTAGAGACAAGATTTTATATAATCCATCAATTTCATTTGCTGAAACAAAAACAAATTAATGAGAAGCCTTGAGAGCAGCTGCAGTATTCAATCATTTCTTGCTGTTCTATGTAGAACCTTCAATGTGGTGTCAGGTGTACGTTGCAATGTGGTGTTGTGTATTTGACAAGACTAGACTGTCCAAGCGCGAGGCCCAAATGGGGGGGGGGGGGGGGAGGGGGGGGGGCAATCAAAACTGGCGACTATGTCTGACCATGCTTAGTATGCTAATCCCTCCAGCCTCGTACAGTCTAGTTTCTTTCGTTTATCTCAAAATGGAAAAATGAACAACACGCACACAAAAGAAAAAAAAAACGAAAGGTAAAATAATGTAATTTTGAGCCTTAGCTCAAGTCTGACTTAAGCCATTGGGTTAGGCAGTAGTGTGATGTTTTCTGGTGGGACACTGTTTCTTACCGCCCAACCTCCGACTTTCTCCTATTTTGTTACAGGTGAGCGACGGTTTGCAGCCCCAGAACCCTACCCCAAATGGACAGATACATTAGACACCTATGAATTCAGACCAAGATGTTTACAATCGGTAGGCGGGACCAACAACAGCGAGTCGGAGGATTGTTTATACCTCAACATCTACAGTCCGTCAGTGACGCAGAAAAATCCCGTGATGGTTTGGTTCCATGGCGGGGGCTTCATTGTCGGATCAGCCAATGACTTTGATGGTTCTAGCTTAGCTGCTCACGGTGTGGTGGTGGTGTCTGTCAACTACAGGTTAGGTCTTCTGGGGCTTCTGTCCACTGGGGATGACATCATGCCTGGAAACTACGCCATGTTGGACCAAATCCTGGCTCTCAAGTGGATCAAGAGGTGGATCAGCGTTTTTGGCGGAGACCCCGATCAAGTTACCATTTTCGGCGAGAGTTCTGGAGCCGCTAACGTGGCTCTGCATATGCTGTCTCCTCTGTCTAAAGGATTATTCCACAAGGCCATCATGCAGAGTGGCTCATCGCTTAGTCCTTGGGCTGTTGAACGTCCGGCAGCTCAGGTCAGTATTGAAAATTTCACCAGACAAGTAGGAGAAAGAGTTGGGTGTTCCGATATCAACAGTTCCCTAGCTTTGCTGGGCTGTCTTAGGAATGTGAGCGCTGATAGTTTGCTGGAAGCTGGTGAGACTTTGTCGAAAGAACTAAACATTAATGATCTGCTTTCTCCACGAGTTGAAACCAAATTTGGATTTTTGCCTGATTTTCCAGAGCGTTTGCTTGAGAATGGTACTTTTAACGATGTCAGTACTTTGCGTGGGTTCAATTCAGGTGAAAATTCCAGGTATATTCAAGATCCAGACGACGACGGAGTCACCAGGGCCGAGTTTCAGCAAATCTATCGCCAATCTTTTAACGCATTTGAGCCGGACGTGCGTTAGTATATTGACAACTTCGTGGACAATGATTACTTAGGAATCCTTGTAAACCCAATTAAAATACGCGAAAATCTCGTCAATGCCCTGTCGGACACCGCTTTTGTTCTGCCAGTATTGGTGGAGCTGGATAAAACATTGGCTTACGGTAACTCAAGTTTGAACCACTTTCTGTATCAGCTAAGTTATAGGGTTCGTTCCCCGACTAACCCACAAAGCGCTATCCCTGCATGGAAGGGAATTATTCATGCTGAAGATTTGGACTTCATTTTTGCTGATCCATCTAATGCGTCGTACACGCAAGATGATCCGGCCGACAAAGCCGCCAGAGAACGGGTCCAGACTATGTGGACGAACTTTGCCAAATTCGGCAACCCGGTGGCTACACCAGTGGAAGAGTTCGGAGCCCCAATTAAATGGAACGAATACACACGGGCTAATCAGGAATTGTTGGACATTGACCTGCCTTCTCGTATGACGTCATTCCCCAGGGCCGCCAACAAGGGGGATTACGACGATCTACTGGACGTTTTGAGAAGAGAGAAAAGTACAAGTGGCAACTGACGTCAGCATTAAACTCAATCCTTTAGCTTAAGCACACATTAGCTCATCTACATCGGCCGACTGATTGGATGGTGACGTCACGATATTGATTTTTAATAAGCTCCAACCAGTTGGCTGGTGTACGAGGTTGCCTTGAAACTTATTGTCGAGAGGTCACACCCCAATAAGCTGGCCCATCAAACTGGGGTAGTGGGCGCCTAGGCTTAAGTTGATATCGCTGGGCATTGAATATCTTTGGCACATCATCAGCAGAGAGCTTATAAGCATTCAATGAATATGTAGAATAAACTCTAAAAGCAAGCCTGCAGTCTTTTTCCGTTTTTATGATCCCACATAATATATTAAAAATTGTGATAAAGACATGATTTAGGAGCATAACAAATTTAAATATCCTGAATTTAACAACTATTAAACAGTGTGATTGTTTTTCTGTTTCCTGTCATTTGGTCAGGTATTACTGAACTTTATCTCAGAAGTCTTTCCACCATTCACAACCAGCTGTTCTAGCACTTGAAGCTCTACGTGAATATGTATCTTCTATCTATATTAATAAAAGTGAAACCTTACGACAATTGCAGCGCGCCTTTCGCTACTCCTCTGTTAATGCTGATTTGGTGGCCCTCAGATTTTATACAGCGCTTAGTATAGACTGTCGTCTTGTCGCCGGCACAGAAAATAAAAAAATAATTAATAACTCGCAGAACGTTTGTATTAGTTTCTTGGTTGCGACACATTGGCGTTCGATCTATTTTTTCGGCAAAAATGTAATTGAGATTGGTTCCGGTATCTGTATCACACTCACAAAACAACTTCCGGTTAGGACTGGTTTGAATGATGAGATTGAGTTAGACTACCAAGTATGAAACTTTGTATGTTCTCAATGTGTCTAGGCTAGGAAAAAGGAAGGGTCTGGAATTGGGAGATTGACGCTGCAGGGCCGAAAGTACAGGTTTGTGTTTTCAATATGCCCAGGAAAATAATAAATATAATATTTCTTTTCCATTAACACATGACGTTATCACTTCCTGCGATGCGTTCACTAACAAACAAACTAACCCGTGCCATTCAACGGATGCTGGCGGGACGGGCAGGACGTAAACCCGCACAGGGAGAGCACTAAAACGTATCTAAAATCAAACAAACAAACAAAAATAAAATAAAGCTAAAGGAACAGGCAAAATGAAGCAGGTCCATAATAATCACCCAGAAGTGAAACTAATAAATCGATTTATCCCTGGCAGGGCCGGAAACTCAGCTAGTATTATTATAAAAGTGAACTTTGGAGGCTATGTTAGCCTACTCCTCCGTTAATACTTAGCCCACACGCTTCAAATTTTACAGACGTCCACAGTATCTACATGCACAGGTTTTCGTCACATAAAACATACGAAAACTCCTGTCGACGAATTTATCAAAATAAGATTTTTCCGTCATTCTATTTTAATTCACCATTTTGAGTGAACGGGAAGAATGATACCAGAGAGTATAGGTAGAATGCGCATATTTCACTTTACTTCCGGGTCCGCCATGTTGTTTGGCTAGACCTGTCCACAACAATGGAGGAATGCAGTGTAGAAGACGCTAAAGTAAGCCATTTGGACACAGTCAATGCTATGCAGATCAAGAATTGTAAAAAATTGAAATGAATATTCTCTGGTTCCACATATTAGCAGTTATCTTTGTGTTCTGTTAGTATTATTGTTCTGTGACCGCAGTTTCAACTTGTATCACCTACAATAATGGGAGAATTCCCCCAACCTATCTGTGGCAGCTCAGTTTTGTCTTGTCATTTTAACATAAAATTTTATCAAATTAAATTACACTGTATCATTAAGCAACAGTAATCTGAAAGGACAACATGTTGAACTTGTTTAAAATGGATGAAATCAGGCCTACTAGATCTAGGATCTTGATCAGTGCAGTTCAGAAGGAATTTACTGAATCTGCTTACCTCCAGAAAACACACTAACAAGTAAGATGTTCTTAATGATTCAACTTGAAAGAAATTCACAACTAACCCAGTTCAAAAACCTACTACCAAACTGCCTGGTCCTAACCGTTAATTCTGTCAGACACCTACCTTCACTCGGATATAATATATTGCTCTAGGGCCCTAGGCTAGATCTATCTGGCCTGCAACATCGTGCCCATGCAATACATGTAGCCTATGGAGATCTAGATCTAGATCTAGCTCTCCTGCGACGAAAATAACAGGCTTAGTTTTATCACATTATTCAATTAAGATGTAAAATGATGATTACCCGAGACGAAGTGCTTGGCACAAACAAAATGGTGTGGCTTCAGAGTTTTGGAATCAATTCCCTTTCTGTTCACTGCCTTCAACCACAAACGACGTCGACGTTCCGTTAATTCTGCCACGTCCTTTCCCTCCTTAACACGGACGCTAGGGAATCTGAACATCTTACAGTCACCCTTTCCACCCTTGTTGCTGCAACCAACAACGATGCATTTCGCTATCATTGTAACTGTTTTAATATCCAAGTGGAATTCGTCACGCTTCGCACTCACTTGAATCGACTCCACTGGCCAAACAACATGGCGGAAAACCAAAACGAAACCACTCTGTGACGTCATGCGCATTCTACCTATAGATTTAAATCTATACTCTCTGATGATACTATTGTCAATGAACCGGAAGAGCGATCTGATTTTCAAAACGAGCACGGTTTGACGCGCCGACGGAACGGGGAAGTTTGGTTCCGCGCCAAGAAACGAAACAGTTCGTAGAACGGGTAATTAAATAAAATAATTCTGTATGAAATTGTGGTGTAACAGTAAGTTCTATTAGACATAGCATGGAATCCAAGTGCCGTTTTAATGTAGCCTAGATCTAGGTATACGGTTGCGCTTGGTACATGGAAAATTTACAAGATAAAAAAAAATTTTAACTTGCGGCTAGTATAATTATATGAGAGGAAATGGAATCATCAATTAGTAGTGTCATCGAATAGTCGAGTAAGCATGCTCAGCTTTGTCTTGTTGTATCACTCAGCATTGAATTGGGGAGTAAAGCTGTCGTCTCTATCATACTCTGATTGACAAGCAATTGTGCCAGTTACGTTACAGAAGGAAAGTGTGGACACATCATCACCTCTTTCCATAAATTAATACGCCCTGTAAAAACATCAACTGCTACAGCTGTTCATGCAATCAACTTCTGCAAAACCAAGACTACCAGGACTGCTTCTCAGTGTTCTAGAAAAAAATATATTTCTCTGTTTAATCCAGATTTTTATCCCTGGATGTCGCCAAGACATTTCCGGATGGGAGTGGGGGAGGAGAGTGCAATGCAAACAGAATAAATGGGGGAAAAATGATGATGATTATGGTAATCATGAGAGAATGTTTAAAGTGTTTATGTCTGTATGTGTGTGTGAGAGAGAGAGAGTGAGAAAGAGAGAGACAGAGAGAGAGGGGGGGGGAGAGATAGAGACAGGGAGAGAGAGGGAATTCCATTTATCTGCCAGTCTTATCGTTCTTTAACCTTGTTTTTTTTTTTTAACCTTTTTTTTTCTTTCAATAATCTGCTGACATATTTTACATGGGCTAGCTAGAGAAGTAGCTGCCATTAACCGACTGAGTTTGCTATTGAAGTTCTCCATACATGGAAGAGTGAAAAGCAGTTAAAACGTTTAAATTATGGGGACATTTCACTCAATTTTCTGCGCGGTCTATGTTCTGTTACATTTCTGTATGCCATTCGAGGCTATTCGGCCCCGTCGGCAGGATGCATCTCATATCCACAACTATAACGCCGTTGTGATAGGTGAAGGTGTCCACGTCAGTCTAGCGCAAGGAGAACTGAAGGTGTTCCATCACCGTGGGACGGGCATCACAACTGTCATAAACACGTTTCTGGGTGTTCCCTATGGCGATCCACCTGTGGGTAAGTAATTTTTTATTTTGAACAAGTTAAAAATTTCTCTCTCCTAGGAATGAAGAGTTCTGCCAGCCAGCATCCCTACGTCAATCCGAGGTAAATTTGTATAGGATTTCCGTAAAGTTGATAGGATTACCTTAGGGGCGGATTTCCTACATCAAACCGACGTGAGTATTTTGTGACTTTAGAGAAGTTAAGTTTCTTTCCCAGGAATGGAACAATGTGCTGTTATCAATAAATCGAGACCTTAGTTCATGTTTTACTCCGACTCCACTTTTTGCGCAACTGAGAAATTCGACGTTAAACGTTTGCGGCTTTAGTATTATGATAAAGAATTAGAATAAGTCGGAAAGGTGAAACAACTTGCTAAGTGTGGCAAGGCGTATTTTAAACAAGTGCCAAAGTGTGCATTTGTTGTACCTCTTCTACATACTAAAAGATTTCCAGTTTTTTCAGAGAATGGAGATAGAAGTATCAAGAGCTATGATCGCGACTTTCCACTGCCCGGAAACCCTTAACATGCAACAACAGCAGCGGAAACATACTTCTAGGCATATAACACAGGGATGGGAAAAACGTTTTCCACTCATGGCTACGTCAAAAGATGATTAACATTTTAATTCTGGAAAGCTCTTGGCCTGCCTTGATACGTGGCCTTATATATTACATAAAAGGAAAACATCGGAAGGTTTGCATTTGATCCGGCTCCCACATTTCCAATCATCTCAGAAAGAACAATTGAATAAATGAAAAGTAAGGGTTTCTAGGTCAGGCAAGCTGGTCATACCACTGTTTGACTGTTTGTCGAAGAAGCATTTCCTTCTTATCTCTTTAAGAAACTATTTCGTCACTGAGTTATTCTTCTTTATCTTTTAACGGCCTATCGCATTTTCAATAGGTTTTGGAAAGGAGAATGAAATTGCTTATCATGATGAATTTTTTTAGTTTTAATGTAAATTTTTAGGTTATAATTACAAGAATAGACAGATACAGGTTTGCGATTTTTATTTTTTTTTCATAACAGTCTTGGCCTTGACATGTTCCTCTAACATGGCAACGGCATCATCTTCAACGGTTCAATCTCTGAAGAGACTCGGGCCATTCGGTTAGAAAGCACAGTCTTGATTCTAGTCATGCTTTCTTCTGACCTGTCGACTCCCTGTCTTTTATTACAGGTGATCGACGGTTTGCGGCCCCTGAACCCTACCGTAAATGGACAGGTACATTAGACACCTATGAATTCAGACCAAGATGTTTACAATCGGTGGGCGGGGCCAACAACAGCGAGTCGGAGGATTGTTTGTATCTGAACATCTACAGTCCGTCAGTGGCGCGGAAAAATCCTGTGATGGTTTGGTTCCACGGTGGAGCGTTCAAATCCGGATCAGCCAATGACTTTGATGTTTCTAGTTTAGCTGCTCACGGTGCGGTGGTGGTGACAGTCAACTTCAGATTAGGTCTTCTGGGGCTTCTGTCCACCGGAGATGACGTCATGCCGGGAAACTACGCTATGTTGGATCAAGTCCTGGCTCTAAAATGGATCAAGAAAAATATCAAATATTTCGGTGGAGATCCCGAACAAGTTACCATCTTCGGTGAGAGTTCTGGAGCCGCTAGCGTTGCTCTGCATGTGCTGTCTCCTCTGTCTAAAGGATTATTTCACAAGGCCATCATGCAGAGTGGCTCATCACTGAGTCCATGGGCTGTTGAACGTCCGGCAACTCAGGTCAAAATCGAAAATTTCACCAGACAAGTAGGTGAAAGGGTCGGATGTCCCGACGTCAGTGATTCCGTAGCTTTGCTAGGCTGTCTTAGGAATGTTAGCACAGACAATTTGCTGGAAGCTGGTGAGACTTTGTCGAAAGAACTAAACATAGATATTTTGGTGACGCCACGAGTTGAAACCACATTTGGATTTTTACCTGACTTCCCAGAGCGTTTGCTTGAGAATGGTACTTTTAACGATGTCAGCACTTTGCGTGGGTTCAATTCAGGTGAATTTTCTAGTTATATTCAAGATCCAGAAAACGATGGAGTCTCCAGGACGGAATTTCAGCAAACATATCGACAACTTTTTGGGCTATACGATTTTGAACCAGACGCACGCAAGTATATTGACAACTTCGTGGGCAATGATTATCTAGGACTTTTGATAAACAAAATTAATCTACGTGAAAGTCTCGTTCATGCTATATCGGACACATACTTTGCTTTGCCAACATTGGTGGAGCTGGATAAAACTGTGGTTTACGGTAACTCAAGTTCCAACCATTTTCTGTATCAGCTGAGTTACAGGGTTCGATCCCCGACTAACCCACAAAGTGCTGTCCCCACGTGGCAAGGCATACTTCACGGTGAAATTAACTCCTTTGTCTTCGCTGATCCATCTAAAGCGTCCTACGAGCAAGATGATTCGGGCGACAAAGCCACCAGAGAACGGGTCCAGACTATGTGGACAAACTTTGCCAAATTCGGCAACCCCGTGGCCACACCAGTGGAGGAGTTCGGAGCCCCAATTAAATGGAACGAATACACACTGGCTAATCAGGAATTGTTGGGCATTGACCTGCCTTCCCGCATGACGTCATTTCCGCGGGCTGCTTACAAGGGGGACTACGATGACGTACTGGACGTTTTGAGAAGAGAGAAAAGCGCTGGTGACAACTGATGTCATTGTTTCATTATAAACAAACTCCCAAGTAAATCAGATCTCTGACAGTTGTGCCAAGTGACTTTGGTCTCCCTTCAAATATTTCTATTTCCATCAATCCGAAAATCGAAAAAAAAAAATGTAATTATCTGACATCCCATCTTGCCGTATAATGTAAGTTTATAGAACTGTCTGTAGGTGACTGCATTATGATACCCTAGCAACTTAGTACTAGCAGTTAACCTCCCGACGCCCGATTGTTACGGGACCGTAGTATTTTACATTATAAGCCATTGCTGAACAGTGAACACAAATCAGTGTTTTCTCTGTTTGGCTTTGTAATTATACTATGCCCCCCTAACAACATTGTTTTGGAATACATCACCTAACTGGATAAACTAGCCAAGATCCATCATGAGAAGGGAATTTAGCTGTATACAATTAATGCGTAGATTAAGCTCTAAAAGCAAGGACGTGGACTCGTTTCGTTTTTTCGATCTCGTATACAATAAACAAGTAAAATGACTCATTTTGTTATCATAATAAACTCAGATATACAAAAATGTTAAACCAGTTTTGCCGTTACATGGTCTTTTGTTGTTTGTTATTTCAAGCGGCTATTACTGAAAATTGTCATGAAAATCCTTTCACTTTCACAATTCGCAAGTCACTCAACCTCTGCAAAACCCAGAACATCAGACGTGC
Organism: Onchidella celtica; assembly: GCA_963931925.1. Classification (NCBI taxonomy): domain Eukaryota; kingdom Metazoa; phylum Mollusca; class Gastropoda; order Systellommatophora; family Onchidiidae; genus Onchidella; species Onchidella celtica. The sequence goes on from OZ007579.1 coordinate 30,465,013, forward strand.
TTAGAATGTACCTGGGAAATGATTACTTCTCAATTTATTCCAGGTGTTTTTACCTCACCGGTTGAATGATGAACGACCATGGTGAGACATTGATGGAAACACTAAGTTAATAACTTTAAATGGCCTTTAGCATTGACTATTTGATTGTTTCATAAGAATTGACTATTTGACTGTTTCATAAGTAAAATGAGTTCGATACAATCCAACAACTCTATTTCCCGAATAAAGTAAACAAAACAGAACGTTTTAAACCCTTCCCTGCTCTGCCTGGAACTGTGCCGGGCTGTCTAATCTCACTATACTGCCATGTTCTCGGAACTGTTCCTTCCCTAGTCCATACACCTTTCTTGAGTAATCATATGGGGACAATTCCCGAATTATGATTGTTTTTGTATTTCTTGGTTATTTGCCCTACTTACTTGCAACATCTTTTACGTGTATTTTGAAAGTGTGAGATTTATGGTGTGTAAATTTTGAGATTTGCTTGTTTTGTCCAATTTTGCACCCGGTCTATGAGTGGAAATCTGTGTGGCAGGCAAGAGGTTAAGTATATTATCATAATATATCGAAAGGCGTACATAAGCTCACCATAAACACCATCCATTTTCAGATTTAGGCTTTTTGTACGCTGCAGACAAACCCCTCATCTCCCGTCAGAACGTACATACTTTTCCCCTCATTTGGACGTTAATAGGGGACAGAATTCGAATTACAAAGCCAAATAGAGAAAATACTGACTTGTGCCCACTGTTCAGTAATAGCCCATACTGTAAAATACCACTGTTCCCCAACACTGTCCCCCTCATAGGCCCATTGAGGATATCGGCCATTTTAGTTGTCAGGACCGACGCATAACCATGGCGATGGTAGCATTGATTTTGATTCGTTAGCTGATTTGCACTGCGAGCACTTCAGGCGTCGCGAACCAATCGGCAGCGAGCTAAATAAAGAAGTTCACTACAGTAAACAATGACACTTGTGTTCACGCACACGGGAGACGTTCGGTCAATTCTTTCACTTCCTTTCCTTTGTTTACACGGATGGTAGGGAATCTGACCAGCTTGGATCCATCCTTTCCACCCCTAACATAACAGTCAACTGCAATGCAACCGGCAGGCATTTTAACCGCTTAGACATATCTCGAAGTTACACTCGTCAGCTGATTCACCTGCCATTTTAGGTGTCGTAAGTACAAAACAAAAACACTCTGTGCTGTCATTCGCAATGTGCCTGTTGTGACCAACAAGGAATGACTTCACATTGCCAAGCTTTTGGGCTGCAAGTGGGTCATCTTATAAATTGGGAATTTTGGAGTGTACAAAGTTCTGGGCAGACCCAGTAAAGTTTATATATCTTGAAAGCCGTTTTCATTGGATCTGGCATGGCTGTCTTGGAACATTAGTTAACTAAATTGGGCAACTTAACAGGATTAAGGGTGAATCCTAAGGGATGAAACACACCAAGGCTGGTGCTTAGGTCTTTATTTCAGGAGGTTACCTACCCTTGGCATTTACACCTCACTTTTCTTGCTTTTATTTTTCTTGTTGTGATAGGGATTTGTTGTTTAGAACTTTGCCCGGGCAGCGGCCTATTCGGCCTGCTCTTTTCGATTTCTAACTGCCAAGGTCTCTTTAACGTGCACAACGTGCACACGGGCCCGCCGATGTTATCGTCCTGGTACGAGAAGATTAGGTGCTCGATCTTACCTACCATAGGATCAGGGACAGGAAAATATGAGAAAAATCCCAAAATTCCAATATGCCTGCACCGACAGGGATTTGAACCCGGTACTTTCGGCATGAGAGGCGAACACCTGGCCTCTAGACCACCGCGTCCATGGGCTAGTGTAGACGACAGACTGATGACTGGCCACCGATAAATTTTGCTCCGCACTAACAGAATAGGCACTACCCGCTGCAGTGGGTAGTGTCTACTGTGTCAGTTTCATCCCTAAGTGTGATCAAATTTTTGTTAATATTTTCAACTTCCTGCCTCCCTGCCACGGCTTCCTCTCAGCATAACTCACCAAGTACCAGACAGTGGGTAGTGTCTATTGTGTAAATGTGAAGCAAAATTTATGGCCAGCGGGCCACCAGTCTAGTACCTACATTAGCCTTGGTGTGTTTCATCCCTAAGTGTGATCAAAATTTTTGTCACTATTTTCAACTTCCTGCCTCCCTGCCACGGCTTCCTCTCAGCATAACTCACCAAGTACCAGATGGTGGAGAGACAGCTCATGGAATGATTCATACACCGTAAAATGTAATTTTTGCTCCTGGTTCTGTAAAGAAAAGACTCAGTTTCAGGGCCGTCATTACATCATTATGGGCCCCTGGACAAAGCAACTCTTCAGAAACTCGTCCACACTACTCGTGAGTGTAGACATGCTCAATGAGCCCCCTTAGCCCTCGAGGCCCCTTGGCAATTGCCCCGTGTGCCCATGCGTTAATCCTGTTTTACATTGGGTTGGGGGATGTTATGGTGAAAAGGCTGTTATTTATAATGCAGTGTGGTGTAAGCCATTATAAGCCATTGCTGAACAGCGAACACAACTTTGTATTTTCTCTATTTGGTTTTGTAATTATACTACGCGCCCCTAACAACAGAAGAAGAGGACAGACCCCGAGTGTAAAATAAGGTTAAGATGGCTCTGCCCTGTTTGTTCCAGCGGTATTCAAGTTCCCTGTTGATTTTTATGTAGCTATGTCGCTACTGTTGAAGAGGTTTTTAATTGCTGTTGTGGTCGTTGTTGCCGTGAGTGGTTTTGTTTTGTTGTTTGTTTGTGATTCCCATTTCCTGTGTGCTGACGCTGTCGTCATATTGCTCGTGCTGACAGCTCAGCGGTGTATCGGTGTGTTTGAAAAGGAGAGAGAGATAGAGAGGGTGCGTGTTTGTGTGCATATATTGTGTGTGTGTGTATGATATGTTTGAAAGAGAGAGAAAGAAAGTGTGTACGTAAGAGTATAGGTGCGTGTTTAATGTATGTGTGTGTGAGAGAGAGAGAAAGAGAGAGAGAGGGGGTGAGACTATGTGTGTTGTGTTAAGGTGGGAGAGAAAGCCTACGTGTGTGGAAGAGAGAGGAAGAGACAGAAAGACACAGAGAGAGGCACGAAGAGAGAGAATGTGTGTGTTCTGTGATGGCGGGAAAGAAAGCCTGTATGTGAAAGAGAGAGACAGAAAGAGAGAAAGAAAGAGAGAATGGGTGTGTAAGTGAAGGGGAGAAAGAAAGCCTGTGTGTGTGTGTGAGAGAGAGAGAACGAGAGAGAGAGAGGGGGCGGGAGGGAGGAAATGAGAGTGGGAGAGGGGGGCGCTACAGTGCGTGTGGGACATGATGGAGAAAGAGTATACATGTATGAGAGCAAGTGTGTGTTGTGTGTGTGTATGAGTGCGCGTGTGAGTGTGTGTGTATAACTTCAAATTACTAAAAACGAAAGATCAAACACTTGAAATTTCAGTACACAGACATCTGACCTGCTAGAGCCAGATGTGTCAGAAATCAAATGTAGCCGGCACACTAGCCAACACCTACAACGGTGCATGCAGTCTTTGAGTTTACTAACCGGTCATCTAATCAGTGACAATACATTTGACATCATATCATAAGCCTAACTCAAACCCTACTACTTCAGCGATTTCCAAATAATAATTTTTGTTTTTAAAAAAATGGAGATGACAAAGAAGTAAACAATTGATTCATTTTTATGTTGTAGTTGTTGTTTTGGGTTTGGTAAGTTTTCAACCAGTGCATGCTTCCACCGATTACTTATGGTTGCCAAACATGGTCGATTACAAAACAACTTACGAACAAATTAAGAACTGCCAACATGGCAATGAAAAGAAGAATGTTTAATATCAGATTATAAGACAAAATTCCCCACGCCGAAATACGCAAACAAACAAAGCTAACGGGAATAATAAAATTCATGCTACAAAAAAAGTGGAATTGGGCTGGACATTTGGGAAGAATGAATGACAATAGATGGACAAAACGCTGCAGTGTATGGCAACCACTGACAGACAAAAGAACACGAAGACAAGCAGGAAGAAGATGGTCGGATGATTTTAAAAAGTGATGGGAAACAACATGGATCAGGAATACATCAGTCGATTCAGACAGAAAAGAATGGAAGTCATTGTCGGAGGGCTATGTCCTGCAGTAGATGGACAATGTTTAGGTGAAAGGTGAAAGGTATGTATAGCGAATGCCTTCTGCAGCTGTTTGCACAAAGAGGGCGGAGGCGGTGGACTACAAATACATCATGACCTTGAACACTGTGTTATGAATGCAGTCTGTGCCTGACCTAAAGGTAGGTTAAAAAGTTAGAATGAAGCCATGCAGCCGTGACGACTTCTTTTGTTCGGGTAAATGTCTCTTGATTGCGTCCCGGACACAATAATCAATTAAAAAAATTTTTTTAATGGTATATGAAACTCCAAGGTTGTTTTGCTTTTAATGGATCAGCAGGAAGGGGCAGTTTGCAAGGTTGCAAAGTTTCCCTTTATCCATCTAATGTCCAGCATAGTAATATTCACTTTGCTAACATAAACAATTCTGAATCTTGCAAAACTAATATTTAATGGTCAGATGAATGCAGAAATATGAATATTTATAATAGAAAATCATTTATTTTGTTGCTAAATTAAGAAATGTGGCAATACAGAACAATTGTCTCCAGTGGTGGGTTTCAGATGTGGAATGCTGTGTACTAAAGGGTTAAACATGAGTTGGTCGAGCCTAATCGGGCTTTAGGTGCAATTCTTATACCTCTTTAAAAGATCAAAATAAATTCTTTCCTTATGACTTCAGGCAAAAATATTTTAACTGAATACAGAAACAATGATTCATCTTTCATTTCATAAGCAAATCTCAATTTCCATAGAAAATATTTTTCCTTTTAAAAAGGGAGTGTGTGTGTGGGGGGGGGGGGGGATCTCAGGAATTTGGTTTTTCTCCTAAAGCCAAATTTCGCCAGATCAGGTCACAAATGTCAGACACAAGGCCAACATTGTTTACTTTGGTTACCAGGAAGAAAAACTGTTTGCGCTCCAGAGAGTCGCCTAAATTCCCAGCCATACAAAAAAAACGTATCAAATATCAGAAGGAAACAAAGTCAGGCAGGATGTTATTTGACTTCTCAAATTTTACAAAACAGGTGACTGCAGTCTTGTGCTTCTGAATTTGAGTCTGGGTTTTACGCCGCGTATGCACGATAATGGCCAGTGTGCGCTTATGACGGTTTATTTGAGTACTTTATTTGTTTCGTATTCAGAGCTTTTATATTTCACGGATAGAATTAAATAGTTCCGCATAAATTTTATCACGCTGGTAACATTCTCAAAAGTTATTTTGTTAGGATCTGAAAATGTACTAGGAGAGAGAGAGATAGAGAGAGTGAGAGAAAGAAAGAGAGAGGGAGAGAGATGCAAATCGAGAGAACAAGACTTTCTGTAAAGCGCCTAGAGCAAACTTGTTTGGATTAGGTGCTATATAAGTTATCTTCATTATTATTATTATTATTAATTTTGTAAATGAGTATAAAAGTGTTTTTTAAATAAAATTGTAGATCTTAGGCTCTCTCAGCAAGGATAGAACGCACCGCGGGTCCGCATAATTATAGAATATAGATCTTTCATGGATCTGCAGGGATAGTGTTTTCTTCGGATATGCATGAAATCTGCACATTCAATCAGCATATCGATGGTGTCGGGCGCAAACCGGCCAAGACCAAAAAATTCTATATTACTTTATATAGTGCCAATTTATGAAGCCTGGAATCCAGCATCATTATGTAAAAGTAGCTGTTCCCATTATCCAGTAGAAATACTCAAATTAAGCATGATTGTGATCAAACCAGCTATGTCCATTTCCCATTAGTTTTAGCGGCAGTTTTTTGTTCCTCCTGTAAAATTTGTTTATTTCAACTTGGCCGGTTTGCTCCTGACACCATCCATAAGTATGTTTTATTGATAGTTGGCAATTGAGCGCCACATATTCAGGGGGATCGTCTCCTCTGATTGAAAAACCGCGTGTGAGGTGTGGTGGGTATGACCCAGCAGGCCTGGGGATTGGCTTCATTAAAAAAGTAAATTACATAAATAATATAACAACATCTTGGGCAGATTTCGTTTTACTGTCCTTCTAATGTCACTGTGCCTTGTTCACCTACCGAAATAGGATGCGTAGGTTTGTGGTCAGGTTTGTACATAGGAATGACATCGTTCCTACTTAGCTCCACTGGTTATGACCTTGTGCCGTCGTCGGTTTGATGTAGGGAAAATACACGTACGATAATCTACCAATCCGACGGAAATCCTATACAATTCTTACGCCGGATGAACGTAGTAAATCTGGCTGAGCACGTTTCGGGGGGGGGGGGGTGGGAACAAGTAGGAGGAAACTGTCAGGTGTTAGTTCTATCATAAAAAACAAGTAAGTGCAAACGTACACGATGGACAGGCAAGCCCTTTGCAGAGACCCAGGCCCTCACCCACGACAGAGAGAAATGGAGGAAGGAGGTGTACAGTGCATCAAGGCGGCGCCCCGACGACACCGCAAGGAGTCAAGGGCGACAACAGGACGACTTAGCTTACAGTAGGCGAAAAAACAACTACGGGGACACGGTGGTCGAGAAGCAAGGTGCTCGCCTCTCATGCCAAGGTACCAGGTTCGACCCCAGGTAGGTGCCGGCATGTTGGATTCCTTTATGTGAAAAAAAATTCCTGCCCCTGAACCCTATGGTAGGTAGGATCGAGCACCTAGTCTTCTCGGATAAGGACGAAAAAAATGGAGGGCCCAAGTGCACGGTGCGCACGTTAAAGATACCTTGGCAGTTGAAAATGGAGAAGAGCAGGCCGAACAGGCCGCTATCCTGGCAAACATTAAATAAAAACTTATCCCTCCCACCCAGCCACCCACCCCTAAAACAACAACAACAAAACCCCGACCGACACTGCACTGTGGCGACGACGTGTCTGCTCCAGTTGTAACTGGACTGCAATGACACTAGGGCAAATTTCACAAGTGGGATTAATCAAGTATACAAAGTACATGTACAAAATACAAAGTATCTCACGGGCGAGGCGAGTTTGATATCTAAGGGGGCGAAACCCCAGGAAAGGGCTAGGGGGGGGGAGGGGGCGTGGGGGGGGGAGGCGCAAATGATGAAAGAGGGCGATAGAGGAATTTCGTAAACAGGAGTTGAAGACAATTTGGGAGCATATATACAGGGCAGACATGGATTTCTTCAACAGCACGCTTTGATGGGTTTTACAGAAAATGCCTATTTCTTTTACATTAATTGTGTTTTATAATGAATAATCAACACGCCTGTGATCATTAATAGGGCTTTGAAAAACTTAACATCCTAATTTGTAGTGGAGTCTGTTTTCTTGTGAAATGTATCTACTGGGTTTGGGTAAGGATTTTTTGGGTGGGGTGGGATGGTTGGTTGGGGAGTGGGGGGGGGGAGGGAGGGGGGGGGGCATGAAAGAAAATTTGGAGCTGAAAGGAGAGACTGCCTGAAAAAGTTTGACCTTCATTGGTTTGTCCTACAAGGAGTCATTGTATATTTATTTTGGTTGTTGTTGTTGTTTGTAAGCTGTGTAATACTTTGCACCCAGGACGTTCTTGTAAAATGCAGATATTATTGTCTTGTCGTTTCTTTTTATATTGACTAAGATGAAATTTGAAAGTTATCTCCTTTGTATTACACCGCCAATCAATTTCATTATTTAAAACACACACACACACAGACTTACACACAGAGAGATAGAGAAAGAAAGAGAGGCCGAGAGAGACAGACACAGAGAGCAAGCGAGGAGTGTTTGGGACAGTCAGAGAGACAGACAAGCAGAGAGAGAGAGACAGAGAGACGAAGACAGAACCAGTGTGAGAGAGATACAAAATTAATGCAGAAAAAGACGGACAGACAGAGGCATAGACGAAAAAGAGAGAGAGGGACAGAAAGACAAATAGAGTGAGACAGAAACAGACAGACGGACAGACAGACAAAGACAGAAAGAGACAGAGAGACACACACATAGAGATAAAGAGAGACAGGGAGTGAGACGAGGGGGAGAGAGAGAAAGACAGAGAGAAAAACAGAGAGTCCCTGGAGTCGCTGCACGATTTGGCACGTAATTAAAACTGTGACCAAAGTTTCCTCGAAGCTTCACCTTTGCTCCCGTTTTCTTTGTTAGACCACAGGCAGTATAATTATTCTCTTTCTGCAATTAAACTTCATCAAATCTACAGACTAATCCACCCGGAGATCTCGGTCACTGAGACATGCAATGACAGGTTACATTTCACGGGGCCGGAATAAGTAATCATGAAATGCCCAGGTGTAATGATTAACCCCTGCCTTTACTTCAGTTAACATTTCCAGTAAAACAGTTTCTTTCTGTGTGTGTTTAGGTCTTTAATTTAGGAGGTTCGCCCGCCGCCCTTGCATTTTACACCTCCCCTTTTCTTTTGTTTTTATATTTCTTGTTGTGGTAGGGATTTAGTTTTTTTAGAACTTTGCCCGAGCAGCGGCCTTGTTCGGCCTGCTCTCCTCGATTTCCAACGAGTCTTCCACATTGAGTACCACTGGGCTAGACAAAATCACGCTTCTGATTCTATTGTGAGAGATTTTCACCACAATTTTCTGGCAATTTCCCCAGGAAACATGACTGCTTAAACCGAACCAGCTACTACATTAATAACACGATGTATCGTCCATTAATTTTCCTTCCTCGTCTCCAGACAAAGGAAGTCTGTTATATGCCTATCACACACAGTCCCTCAAACATTCAGGCCTATCAGGCACAGTCCCTCAAACATTCAGGCCTGTCGTGCACAAGCCGAACTTTGATCGGCTAGTTACTTTTGTTTTTGTTTTTTTTTTAATGTTCAGATTGAAATGCTACTTGGACTGTTTTCAATCTGTTCATGACTCATAGATATACGTAAATAACTAACAAAATAAATACGCACACAATTAATCCAAAAGAGAAAAACTAATAATTAAACTCTTTCTGGACTTCAGTATTAGGGGCGTCGGTCAAGTCTGGAGGTAATTAATTTTTTCCCACTTTGGGAAAAGACAGCATGGTTCAGAAAAACGCTTACAGAAAAAAAAATTATTGACAGTAAAGTAAAAATTTAATGTTACATCACATCAAATAAAAGAGAACTGAGTGTAGAATGCAATGGAAATCTGCGATATGTCCAAAGGAATTTTTCACTGGCACCGATAAGTCGGGGGTACGTCCCGAAAGAGTTAATAACTAAAGAGATACCTAGGTATATTCTTACATTGATAAGTAAAGGAATTCAAAGTGAATAAACAGGTAAATAAATAGATCAGTATGAAAGTACTGGCCAATTAGTTGGATGCTGACGTCACGACCTTGAATTTCAATGAGACCTCGCGCACCAACCAAATTATTGGTCCTCACCGTAACTCAAATGCCCTGACATTCGCCATCCAGAAGGAGAATCAAAATCAGCTAGTGCGCGTCGGGCATTAGTCAGATCCTGCAGGATATTGGAGGGGTCCAAGTGCCATTAGCACTTAGATTCCTTGTAATTTTAACCTCTTCATTTTATATAAAGGGTTAGAATTACAAGAGATCTAAGTCTAAATGGCACTCTGACCATTTCTAATTCTAACCCCTTCAATTTTCACGACTTTCTTCTTTATTTTCGGTTATTCCGGAGCAAAATTTGTTGTCAAAGATCCTCCTGCATTGGTTGAAACTATATTATCTTCACACAAAATGTTCGGTGCGAATCTTTCTTTTTTTTTCCGTCTTCACTAAATCCATTTCTGGGGTCATCTATTAAGCATAAACGCTCAAAAGAGCGGATGAAAAAGGAGGGGGATTGGGTACATGCTCGTGGCTCGGTTAAGTGTACGTACGCTTTTCAATTATATTACTTGATTAAAACGCTTGATTTTATTTATATTCTCCACATCACGATATTATAAGTTGTAGAATTACACATAAATCAAACACAGGCTATCTTTCTTCTAATGAAACGGTGAAATGGTCAGTGCAAAATGCACTGGCATTGGCATTGGCATCTCATAGACTATGTCATTGTGAGGAAGACTGACAGAAAGGATGTCCTTGTAACAAAGGCGATGTGTGGTGCCGAGTGTGGAACTGACCACAGACTCATTGTTTGCAAGCTCAGACTAACATTGAGGCGCAATAGACGCCCTCAAGGGAAAGCGCCACCTAAACGCCTAAATGTTTCAAAACTGTGCTCAGCTGAGAAACAGAGCGAGCTCTCATCAGAACTCTCCTCAAAATTGGATTGCGTGACTTTTGACCCTGAGAACATTGAACAGAGCTGGACTGACCTAAATACGACTGTACACTCTTGCGCCAGCAGCACAGTTGGTTTTCCTGTCCGCAAGCACCAGGACTGGTTCAATGATAATGATAATGAAATCAAAGTGCTCATCAAAGAAAAAAATAGTCTCATCCAAGCTCACTGCAGTGACCCCTCTTCCACAGCAAAAGCTGATGCACTGCGTGCATGTAAGGGTGTACTCCAGAAGAAGCTGAGGAAAATGAAAAATGACTGGCTTGAAGAGCGAGTAAGAGAAACTCAGAAATATGCCGACACAAACAACACTAGAAAGTTCTTTGAGAGCCTCCGAGCTGTGTTTGGACCATCCCGCTCTGGCACTACGCCACTTCTTGCGTCAGATGGTTCAACACGCATTGTTGAATTGAATGCCATAATTCAGCGTTGGGCAGAACATTTCGGAGGTGTGCTAAATTGGCCATCAAATATAAATACTGAGTCCATTGACCGCCTCCCTCAGACTCCTATTAATGCAGCTCTTGCCAAGCCATTCACAGCAAATGAGACCCGAACTGCCACAAATCAGATGTCCTTTAACAAATCACCAGGCGTGGATTCAATTCCTGCTGAGGTGTATGCCTTCGGTGGAGAAAAGCTTATTGAAAGGTTGACCGAGTTGTTCAATCATATGTTGAAAGCAGGGAAGCTGCCACAGGACTTCAAAGATGCTTCAATCATCCATCTGTACAAAAACAAAGGGGACAGCCAAGTCTGTGACAACCATCGGGGAATCTCTCTACTTTCAATTGCTGGCAAAATATTGGCAAGAATGCTTCTGAATCGCCTTCTTGATCACCTCTCGTCAAATGACTTGCTTCCCGAGAGCCAATGTGGCTTTCGTAAAGAGAGGGGAACGGCGGATATGATTTTTGCTGCCAGACAGATTCAGGAAAAATGCATGGAACAAAATAAAGCGCTGTATATCACATTTGTTGACCTCACAAAAGCATTTGACACAGTGTGTCGTGAAGGCCTCTGGAAAATCTTGGCGAAGTTTGGGTGTCCACCCGAATTCATCACAATAGTGCGCCAGTTTCATGATGGCATGCAAGCTGCAGTCAAAAGCAACGGCAGTGTTTCAGAGCCCTTTGCTGTCACAAATGGTGTAAAACAGGGTTGTGTCTTAGCCCCAACTCTGTTCAGCATCATGTTCTCTGCAATGCTACAAGAAGCCTGTAGCTCTCCTCATCAAGGGGTAAGCATCAAGTACCGAACTGATGGCAGTCTATTCAACCTCAGGAGACTTCAGGCAAAAACCAAAACCAAAAGTACTCAAATCTGTGACCTACTATTTGCTGATGATTGTGCACTTCTGGCACACGATGAGGATAGCATGCAAAACTGTGTTGATAAGTTCTCTAGTGCCTGTGACAACTTTGGCCTCACAATAAGCACAAAGAAGACGGAAGTGCTCCATCAGCCTACTCCAGACGACAAGTATCCTGTGACCCCAAATATCAAAGTCCATGACAGTCTTCTGAAGGTGTCGGAGAACTTCACCTATCTTGGCAATACACTGTCTTCCGCGGCTCGTGTTGATACTGAAATTCTCTCAAGAATCAGCAAAGCCAGCTTTGCATTTGGCAGGCTTCGAAAGAGAGTATGGGATGTTGCCGGCATTCGCACAGACACTAAGCTGAAAGTGTACAATGCTGTGGTCCTTCCCACCCTACTCTATGGGGCTGAAACCTGGACAGTGTACCAATCGCATGCCAGAAAGCTAAATCACTTTCATCTGGCATGCCTTAGAAAGATCCTAAGGATCAAATGGCAGGATAAAATTCCAGACACTGAGGTCCTCAATCGTGCCAAGGAATTGAGCATCTTCTGCCACCTGAAAAAAATTCAGCTACGTTGGGCAGGACATGTTGTCAGAATGCCCGACTCCAGACTCCCTAAGCAAATCTTCTTCTCTGAGCTCTCCAATGGAACGAGGAATGTTGGGGCCCCAAAGAGACGTTACAAAGACACTCTCAAGCAATCACTGAAGGCCTTTGCCATTGATGTGAGTGAGTGGGAAAAGCTCTCGCTTGATCGTGCAAATTGGAGGGCGGCCCTTACCAGAGGCAGCAAAGCATGGGAAGCTGACAGAGTCCAGCAGGCTATCAAAAAAAGAGAACGGCGCAAGAAAAGGCCCAGTGGTACTGAACCAAAGGAGCACTCTTGTCATTTATGCGGAAGGGTCTGCAGGGCAAAAATAGGACTTATCAGTCACATGAGAAGCCATAAGTCATGAAAGAACAGTCTTTCCATTCTGTCCTCTGTGTCCTTTAGTTCTCTTTATTGTCCATGTGTTGAAATTCTCAACAATTTCTGTTCTTTATTCCTCTGGTGTTGTTAAGGTCATCATCATACCTGATGGACGAACTATTATTATTATTATTACGTTTCAGAATATTAAGGTTCTGAACATGGGCATCCACCATTCCAATAGCCATGCCTTCTTACAGTAGAGGGGAAGGAGGGTGAAGCCAAGAGTACAACAACTGTCCAAGTGGAAAAGGGAGGGGGGAGGGGATTTAAAATGTCCAAAATCGAGCTGTCCGTTACTGTCATTAACACAATTTATTGCCAAAGACATTTTTTGGATATTTGTATGGTAAGGTCTAATATTCCAGACAAAATACGGTTGGTTGGTTTTGTTTCCTGAAAACAATGAAGTTTTGTATCGAGCCTTCAAAGTCTGAATTTTGACACGAAACCATTTTATGCGCAGGTCACAAGATCTGCAAAGCAATGACACTTTTTTGCGTTTTCAGAAACTGTTATAAAAATGGCTCAAGCAAAAACGTCTTGTGACTGTCTGCGGCGTTACGAAGTTGCTGCAAGGCCGAGGTAACCCATTGATGGCCCTTAAGTTTGCGTTGTGAGACCGGATATGATTTAGCTCACTTGTACCGCAGAGTCTACACTTGGGCGCTTTGGATGTTTTGCTTTTGTCACCTTTGATCATCCGGTATAATTATTATATTTTTGTCCTGTTCCATGTGTGAAGCTTTTGGGAACTGGCAGTGAATCATGACGATAGTGAGTCATGCGCAGCAACACTGAAAACTAAAAAAAAAAATTGTCAAAATTTGGGAAAACCGAAAGTTCAAGATTTAAAAATAGAAAGACGACATTCGACTAGTGGTATCACGCTCTACAAGATCCTATTGTCATCAAATGTAATAATAATAATAATAATAATAATAATAATAATGTATACATGATGTGAGTGGATCTGACGAAATCGGGCTCAAGGTGAAATACCAAATTCTGAGAAACCCCTCCAAAAGGAGAAAAAAATTGTCTATGAAAATTGAGATTTGCTTACCAGATGAAAGATTAGCCATTTTTCTGCATTTAGGTAAAATATATTGCTTGAAATCCTCTTACAAATATTTTATTTTGATTATTTAAAGAGGTATAAAAAGTTCTTCTTAAGTGGGGTTTCCCCAGATCCACTCACATAATAAAATCGACCGTGAGGCAATAATCGTAGCTCGTCTCTAAAGAAAGCTCCGTCATGCAACCCGAGGGAAAAATTTGAATATGGTTTACATGACGTATCCCTTGTGACCATCTTGAACCAGAAAGAAAACGCCATTTGGCAGTGTGCACATTTCTTGTAAAATTCTGATTTTGTTTGGGTTTTTTTTTTGTTCCGGATATTTTTTTATATGCAGCACTCACATGCTTCACAGGTTTCGTTTTCTTAAGAAAATTAATTCTTTTCGGGAGACATTTGGATGCAGTAATCATCTTTTGCGTTGCTTAAACAAATCAAATATTCAGTCCCTTGCACCATTTACTATGATATCCTTATAAGATTAAAATACAATTTACACAAAAAAATGTGTAACATATGAAATGACAACATTGGTTATTTGTGATTGAAGTCTATATTAGAACCCGCAAGTGAAAAAAACAAACCAGACTTTGCCCGGGTGGGGGGGGGGAGGGGGGTGCGTCACGGAACTATATAAGCTGCAGCCTCGGTCCCATCCCCTAATCCCCCATGATGTGGCCGTTGGATTTGTGTATTTATTCTTGATAAACGGCAAATAGTAGAATTACTGTTGTAACACAAAATCAGTATCACGGCCGGAGTCTTGTGCCTTTGAATCAGTCACCGCTGTAGCTGTTAGTTTCCGTTGCCCTTAAGTTCTACATAAAGTATGTACGCCCGAATTTGGCAATTTATACCCCCCCCCCCTTATTCGCACCTCCCCCCGCCCTTCCATGTAAACTTTTCATACATGTGGCTTCAACCCCCATCCCCATCCCCACCACTCTTATACGAGCGTGCAGTCATTCAAATAATTATAATGTCCCTAATACAGCCCTGATACTCTGGAACTTCAAATTGCATGTAGCATTTACTGTTTGACTGATTCATTAGAAACATCGCCTTTTTATAATTTTTTAAATATTATACTTTCGCGACCTAATTTGTTGAAAAAAAAAAGTAATTAAATAAAACCAAACATTTTTATTCGTTACAGTTACAGAAAACCACGCGTGGGCTTCATAGAACCTCTCCCCCTCTCCTTCTACCTATGTAAGCTTGTCATGTGCCCCACACCCCCCCCCTCCTCCCCCGACCTGCGAGCATACATACCTTATAAATATCCTCTAACTCTGGGTTAATTTTTTTCGTAAATGATTTCCCAGATCCTGTTCTGTATTTTCAATGCTTTTTTTTTAAAAATAGATTCAGTGGTGCGAGACAGCTCGGAGAAGTGCTTACAACTTGTACAGTTTCTCAAGACTGCATTAAGATGATGCATACAATGAAAAGTTACATTCCAGGAACTAGACCTTTTCTTAGAAAACAAATCTGATTTATCATATTTCGCCCTGCAATTTTTTTTTACTGGAGGAAACTGTTTTATGATCTGTTTGCTTATTATCCCGAAATAATTTGAATTTGGAGTCGAAAGTAAATGTGGATGGATCTGGCAAAAACGGGGCTAAAGGTGAACTTATCATGCCTATTTAAAAAATCAAAATTAAAATTTTTCTCACACGATTTCAAGCAAAATATTTTAACTGAATGCAGAAAATGGCTAGTCTTTCATACTGAAAGCAAACGTAGAAAAATTTCCCCCCACTGGAGGGTTTTTTCCCCAGGAATTTTGTCTTTCATCTTAAGCAGGATTTCTCCAGATCGACCCACATTATTTATAAGTAAAGTATGAATGGCCAAATGGCTGTTGTTGTAAGTACGTACGCACCCTGAGCGTTTTGCGCTAAAGGCGCGTACGTATACGTACCTATCCCTAACCCCGTCCTTATCCTCAACCCTAAATCTCATCGAATCCCTGATCCTGGCCCCTTACCCTTTCAACGAAAAAAAACAGGAGGAAAGTAAAAAAAAAAGGAAATCTGAAAGAGATAAATTAATCAAGGCTTTTGTGAGGAGCATTTCCGGGGGGGGTGGGGGGGAGCTCTCTAGCTCTGGTGTCACAAAAGGCTTTAAAATATAAATTTCTCTTTGCCCAAAATACTTGGGGGACGTACGTGCTTGTAACGTTTATGAAAGAAAATAGTGGCTGGAGTATTTAATCGTAGTGCAATTTTCGCCCCCCCCCCCCCCCCAAAAGAGTTTATCCGCCGATATTTGGTTTAGTCATTTTATTTTTGAAAAGTTTCTTCACAGTTATACAGCGTCAGCAATAGTGTAGTGGTCAGCATCTTCGTCTGTCAATCGGATGTCCGTGGTTCGATTCTCAGGAGGGCACCTTTCTTTTAAAATGAGTCTTTTTTATTAGGAATCAATCTGTTAATTTTTTTTTTCAATCCAAAAACAATGATAGGGAATAAATCCAGTTTTGGGTGTTTTTTTTTGTATTTTGTATTTGGTCAACACTAATACTGGCGGATAAACCGGGGCCGATATTGTTGGCGGATAAAGCTGGGGGTAGTATCAGCAGATAATGTTGGCGGATAATGACAGCCGTATTTTTGCTCAACGGCGCAGCCTAAATAACCGTTTCAACAATTATAAAATTAATGTTCTCAAGTGCCTACTGTGTTTGATCAAGATTCAGGCAATGTTTGCCGAAATCATTTTTTCTTCCTGCCTTTGACTCCTAAAGGGTTAAGTGACATTTTCCTTAATTTTCTTACAACACTACTTCCGCTGGGGAAACGCGTCTTCTGACTGTTCTTAATCCTTTTTTCGCTTGTCTTGGGGTCATTGCAGTGGCGTAGCCTGTGGCGGGGCCACAAGGATTGTTGCCCTAAGGGCTAAATTTCTAGCGTTACAAAATTTCAGAACTATTATTGTTTCGACCGCCAGTTGTGAAAGAAGTTTCTCTAAACTTGAATTAATCAAAATGTATGAGAGATCTACAATTGGCCAGGAAAGACTGAGTGTGTTTAGCTCTTCATTTTAGGAGGTTCATTGCCCTTGGCATATTTACACCTCGATTTTCTTCTTCATATTTTTCTTTTTTCTTGTTTCTGTGTGTTTTTATGGTAGAGATGAGTTTTTTAGAATTTGCCCGGGCAGCGGCCTTGTTCGGGGCTGCTGTTCTCGAATTTCAACGGCCGAGGTATAATTCATGTGTGCATGCATGCATGCAACATGCATACGGGCGCACAGCGTTTTTCGTCCTTATCCGAGAAGTCTAGGTGCTCGATCTCACCTACCCTAGGATCAAGGACAGGAAATCCCCCCCCCCAAAAAAAAAAAAACTTCCAACACGCCTGCACCGATCGAGGATCGAACCGGGTACCTTCAGCATTAGAGGCGAGCACTTTGCTTCTAACACTGTCAAATGTGAGAGATTTCAGTGTAGATTTCACTACTGTTATTGTGTTACTGACAATTGCGCTCAAAGACGAGTTTAAATAAATTTCAGTATACCCGCATTAAATACGTTTTACTTTAATCACGTCAGTACTTTCTTAAAATACATATTTGGTTGAATGGGACGTGGGGGATATGGGGGGGGGGGGATACGGAATTCAATACTGGACCGGTGGAAGGGACTCCGGGAATGCTAAGGGTCTACGGGTCAGTTGGTGCAATGATTCAAATCAAAATTCAAAACCTGTCTAAAGACATACCTTTAAAAAAAAATAAAAAAACAACAACACTTTCAGTTGTGAAGTTTCATTCCCAATCCATTTATTTTCTCAATTCATTTTATAATTTGCTGGTTGTATTATTTAATTTCTTCCTTAGAGCCTAAGTTATGACATGTGTGTGTATGTGCACGTATATCTAGCATAAGAGTACATGCATTATATATGTACGAGAGAAAGAGAGCGGTGGGGAGAGAGTGGTATGGAGAGAGCAATTTGTTGGGTTTGTGTGTGTGTGTGTGGGGGGGGGGGGGATTGGGAGCTATATAAATTATCTTCATTATTATTATCATTATTATTATTATTATTACTTTTCTTAGCCCGGTTGCTGAAAACCCAGGCTACGCCACTGGGCCTTTGTTTTTTTTTTTGTTTTGTTTTGGAGGATCTCTGCCAGCATGTTGAATGTTACAAGGATACGGGTTACCTCGTCACTTCTGGACTTTCGATTCAACATTGTTTTTAATTCCTGGTTATCCTCTCGCCTCGTTTTGAACTCTACTCACGTGTTGAGCTTCTGGAGGGGGTATAAATTGATGTGGATATGGATGAGCGTTCACGCAACC
>OZ007579.1:30488018-30540518 GCA_963931925.1 Onchidella celtica
CCTGTACCAGGACTGCCGGTAATCCGATCCGTTTTTACCTGTGCGGGGCTTGCTGGATCCTCACTTGAGGATTAAAATTTAATCTCACTCTCTTGTTTCTTTTTCAAGTTTTTGCGTTCGCCTTGTGTGTTTTGTGAAAGTATAATCGATGAGATAAATTGATAAAGAAACAGATAAACAATTCCTCTTTACAGTGATATAAGTTTTATAAGGAGAACATTTCAATAAGTCTTTTAATAGACACTTTTTCTTTATGGATCGCGATTAAAAGTGCTTGAAAATTTAGGCATGGTTCCGTTTAAACTTAATTATCTAAAAATTGCGAGATATTACAGTATTTAGTTAACCATCCAGGGATAGAGGAACCTATGCCTAATGCAGACCTGCATAAATTAAATGCATCTACTTCTTTTGCTGCCTACAGGAACTGTTTTTCCCTCCTAGGGGTTAGTTGTTAGTTCCATTTGAGGAGAGAAAGTGTTTGTGGATGTGTGAGAGAGAGAGAGAGTGTGTGTGTTTGTTTGTGTATGTGAGAGAGAGAGAGAGAGAGAAGGGGGAAATGGGGAAGATACAATTGAACACTTCTATGTTACTCCTTTTATGGAAATTTATATCATATTAATAACTGGGTGTATTGCTCTCTCTTTCCTACTTCGTCTCTCTTTAGCTTTCCTCACCTGTCTCTTCCTGAATCTTCTAGTTTTTGATATATCATCTATTAATGACATCATTTTATAATAGCCTTAAGTAAGGGATAGTTCAATTATTGATTTTCAGAAAAATCGGCTATAATGGAACATACACTGTTCAGTCACACTGGTCTGATCAATAAACTCTGTCATGTTTGTAGCCTTCGTGTGCAGAGCTCTGCTGATGTTAAGGCAAATAAGACCAAGAGACTGTGCACCATTTCGTTCAGAATTACTTATCTACTTTGCAATAGATATCACTTCGGACGACAGCAGGCATTCTGCAAAAATATGCCAAAAATGCATAGTCCGCATGAGCAAGTTGAAGCTAAAGCCCATTACTGCCACACAACTTGAATTAGCCAAGAAAACGGTCCAGGATGTCTGGGGTGCATATTTATTTATTTTGGTAATTGTAACAGGGTGACAGACCGGCAAGGTATAATTAGCGTGGGAAGATAGTTAACGGCGGGGAGACAGAGTTATTGTAGGCCAGAGGGGGAAAGTAGCCGATGCAACGGAAAGCGTTTTGACACCCGGAAAGGGTAGTGTTTACTTGACCGCCGTACTTGACGATCAGATCACCTGGGAATTGCTTGGGGGGTAGAGATGCTTCAATAGTATTTGACGTGGAGTCGACGGGGGTGGCTATTAGGATAACTAATGTACACGCGGTAAGCGTCTTGGGACGCTACCCGACTGGGTATAAATCCCCGAACGCTCCTTCCAACTTCAAACCGCTGAGAGCACTCACCAGCTTCGTGCCGAAGAGGAGACCACAACTGCAACTATAACTTTGTACTAGTCTTGTGAGTGGGGAAGGTCAGGGAACCCGCAAACATCCTTTGTCAGAGCGTGGTATCTTTGGTATCTTGTCGGCATTTGAGCTGTTGCTGAGTGGTAAGTTAATTGTACGATGTATGTGTATTTTACTTAATGTTCATGATTGTAGAACCTAAATCTAGTGGGGTTACTTTGGTATAACTACTGCCTCTGAGAGAGTCACGGAAACGCCGTTACATATATGTTACGAAACCTTATAGGATGGGGTCTGTTAGAGAGAGCGTTATTCTTCGTGGGGAACGTGTAAATATCATTAAAACTGTATTGATCGTTTATTCTATTGCCTGTATGGGAGCCTATGGAGTATGGGAGCTGCAGCCTGACTTATAACAGTGTCAGCGGTTAAAAGTATTGGTGATGAATATCCGTCATGGAGTAAGTATGGAAGTCATGCCTTCCAGCAGTAGATTAGGAAGTTGCGATTGTTTTTCTACAGAGGAGGAAGAACAACACCTTATTGGCTTCTCAACTTCTTGTACTTTGATTAACGACATCGTGGCGTCTTGGTTTCCCGACCTATTGGTACCTGCCGATACCTGTTGATCTAACTGCGCAGTCAAGCCAGAGTAGAGAGGAAGAACCAGTGCCCAGATAGCGCCATACACCCCTAAAGGAGAGGTTTCCTTATGCTGAATGTACCCGTGTGTTTTATAAAATGTGCTAGGAATTGAATATTACGAAGCCTTTTAATTATCATGTACTGATTTACATCAACTTCATTCCATCGAAATTCACATGAAATTGTATGACCTATGTTCCTATTATTATTGAATGAATTAATAATTATTGTATATATATAAGCAATACAGATATCGTTCGTTATAACTTGTAGAAGAGAGATAGTCGATTATTTAGTGTGTTTGTGCCGTGCCCATCACGGCTGGTGTCAGAAGAAAGTTAGTGAGAGAAAGTGGAAACATCACAGTAGTATTAAGTACAACTCTATCATTCACACGAACTAGTTACATAGACGGCTGACTAAATGTCATGTGTTTCAAATGCTTTAATAGCTTCATCTAATCTTTTTTTAATTATATCTGTGAATAATTCCACTTTGTTATATTCACAAACAAAAAGGAAGTGTGACTGAGAATCTTTGATTGATTGAGAGAGAGAGAGAGAGAGAGAGAGAGAGAGAGAGAGAGAGAGAGAGAGAGAGAGAGAGAGAGAGAGAGAGAAGAGAGAAGAGAGAGAGAGAGAGAGAGGAGAGAGAGAGAGAAGGAGGGAGGGAGGGAGAGAGAGAGAGACAGACAGAGAGACCAAAGGAGCGACTTTATCATGCATTTTTAAATGAAGCCACTTCAAAAGACTTAATATCTCACTTCTGAAGAAGTAGATGCAAATGGAAACTTGACAGTGTAAAGTGCTATGGTTGCCTGTATTTATAGTCAACACAGTTTGTTTGGGATATCTCGCGTTTTGTAATAATAATTATTTTGATATGAAATTGTATGTTTTTTTTAATCATTTGCATGCCTTTCTTGGAGGCAGGGTGAATGTGGCATGTCGCCATTTTTTTCACTTTTTCAGTGTCTTATGTTATAGAGCGCATGTTAAACTTTGATTGCACATGTCACATGTTGTTGTAGGTCACTTGGTTATCAAGATATTAAATTTCAAAGTTTGGTAAAAATGATGAAATCAGGCCAGTTTTGACTTCTTACTGGTCCCAAGTGCGCTCAGGTGGAACGGATGGAGACGGCCTAACCGTCAAACGAAACCCGATAGGCTTGGGCCCGCCCACAGCTCCCGAACTAAGTTGCAGGTTGGAGTCCATGTGTCAACGAGACGGAGGGGCAAAAGGATATCAATAGAAATTCAGTTTTAAAAATTCTGTGCTACTCTCGTCATCGAGACGGAGGGGAAAATAGATATCAACAGCTATACAACGAGACGGAGGGGAAAATAGATATCAACAGTTATACAACGAGACGGAGGGGAAAATAGATATCAACAGTTATAGAACGAGACGGAGGGGCAAAATGATATCAATAGCTATACAACGAGACGGAGTTGAAAATAGATATCAACAGCTATACTACGAGACTGAGGGGAAAATAGATATCAACAGTTATAGAACGAGACGGAGGGGAAAATAGATATCAACAGCTATACAACGAGACGGAGGGGAAAATAGATATCAACAGTTATAGAACGAGACGGAGGGGCAAAATGATATCAATAGCTATACAACGAGACGGAGTTGAAAATAGATATCAACAGCTATACTACGAGACGAAGGGCAAATAGATATCAACAGATGTACAACGAGAAGGTGAACAGTTAACTTCTCTGCATGACGAAGGGATGAACCGCTAAAATCAGTGTGGCGAGAAATTCAGTTTTGAAAATTCTGTGCTACTCTCATCATCGATTTCTCGCCTTTTTCGTCATCTGTTCTATATTTCAGTAACTTGCAACCTTTGGCATGACTAAGTGACCAAACTATAAACTCTTCAAGCCTTAAATTTGGCAGGAAGGTGGCAACTGAGATAAGGAAGATGATGGCTATAATTAAAAGTTGAAAAGTTGTTTACTTCAAGCATGTATTTTTAAAAAATAACAATGTTTATTGCTATGTAACATCTGTATATTTGCATGTTTGTTTCGTAGTATATATACTTTCGTGCATGTCATAAAAAGTAACCGTAAGCGTTCAGTTTGGTGCGTAATGTTGTGGTGCGCATGAGTTCTGAAGTAAGACTGTAGTTTATTACTTTTATTATACTAAACGGAGGGGGGGGGGGATCACATGATTGTTTATTCTGGGCAATGCCCGGTAGCTCATCTAGTACTACATAACACAAAAACTAAATGAGATTTAACAAAACTGCTCGTGTTGAGTGAAGCCCCCTGCAATTTATTTTTGATAACCACAAAAGAGCAAATATCTCAAATTTGACATGTCCGCCCCTTCGTCATACAGATAAGTTATGCGTTCGTCTTTTCGTTGTACAACTATTGTTAACTATTTGTCCCTTTGTCATGAAACCGCCGATATCATACAGTATGGCTCCTTACAATGACAAAGTTCTAAATCCCTTCCATCAATTTCCGAAAAATTGATGATAGAAATTTCACGTGATCATAACTTTTAGAGATACAGCTTTTTAAAATTCTTTTCAGTAATACTTAAAATTTCACACCCAATCCGCTTTGACACATAATGTAGAAAAAGTGTGTAGAGTGCATAGATATACACTACTGAACTAGATTCCACTCGTGGCTTCGCCAGCTGTGTCTTTCCTTGCTTCGTGAAGCGAGCCGGAATGGTCCGCATTGAAAGCCCCTCTCACCATCGTAGACTGGGCTGAGCGCTCGATGCTGGCCTAACTCAGCCAAGCCAACGGGTTGAAAAATAGCTGTGATTGTGATTGATTTTGTAACTTTAATTTGATTGTGATCGATTTTGTAATTTTAATTTGATTGTGATTGATTTTGTAACTTTAATTTGATTGTGATTGATTTTGTAACTTTAATTCTTTTGTAATAACTCACATACCATTTCCGTACACTATGACATAAAATTGAATAAAATTCCTCGATTGAAAAAAAAAAACAAAAAAAAAACCCAGACTGATTCAACAGACACAACTCACCACAACTACAATGCAAAGCCAGTGGTGTTAATGTAATATGACACGGTAGTAGAGGGTGGTGTAAGCCTAGAGGGAAGACAACAGGTGATGAGAATAGATAGATAGATAGATAGATAGATAGATAGATAGATAGATAGATAGATAGATAGATAGATAGATAGATAGATAGATAGATAGAGAGAGAGAGAGAGAGAGAGAGAGAGATAGACACATAGATAGACAGACAGATAGAGAGACAGATAGAGAGAGACAGAGAGAAAGAGAACCGAGAGAGAGAGAGACAGGGACACAGAGAGACAGATCGAGAGGGAGAGACAGAGAGAGACACAGAGAGACACAGAGAGAGACAGAGAGACAGAGTTAGAGACAGATTGAGAGAGAGACAGATGGAGAGAGGATAGAGACAGATAGAGAGAGAGAGAGAGAAAGAGAAAGATAGAGATAGAAAGAGAAAGAGAGATAGAATAGAGATACTAGAGAGAGAGATAGATAGATAGATAAATAGATAGACAGATAGATAGATAGATAGATAGATAGATAGATAGATAGATAGATAGATAGATAGATAGATAGATATAGATAGATAGATAGATAAAGAGATAAATAGATAGATAGATAAGATGATAGAATATTATATAGATAAACAGAGTAGAAAGATAGATAGATAGAATAGATAGATAGATAGAATAGATAAAGATGATAGAATAGATGGATAAACAGAATAGATAGATAGATAGATAGATAGATAGATAGATAGATAGATAGATAGATAGATAGATAGATAGATAGATAGATAGGTAGATAGATAGATAGATAGGACCGACGGACAGACAAATAGACAGACAGACGGATAAATCAAAGAGAGACAGAAAGAGAGATAGAGAGAGAGAGAGTAGAGAGAGAGACAGAGGGAGAGAGAGAGAGAGAGAGAGAGAGAAAAAGAAATAAAATAGAGAGCTATAGATAGATAGATAGATAGATAGATAGATAGATAGATAGATAGATAGATAGATAGATAGATAGATAGATAGATAGATAGATAGATAGATAGATAGATAGATAGATAGATAGATAGATAGATAGACAGATAGATAGATAGATTTGATAGATAGATAGATAGATAAATAGATAGATAGATTAGATAGATAGATAGATAGATAGATAGATAGATAGATAGATAGATAGATAGATAGATAGATAGATAGATAGACAGATATTGTAGTGAACTGTGGGTGGTCGGCGGAGGAATGCTATTGCTTCCTGTCTACGGTGGGATTGGGAGATGGAAACAATGGAGACAGTTTTTATGGCATCGGCTCCAGAGTATCTGATAACCTCCCTTTGCCCAGCCCTTCCTCCTTGTCCCCTGTTCCCAATATTAAACATCTTTGTCCTGGTAACTAGACTCCCACTCCCTTTCTCACCTCATTTATGTTGGTTTCTCTGCTTGAGAAACCAGTTTCGCCTTGACTGTTCTTGAGTAAACTTGTTTTTCAGTCGCTTGTTTATTAGTAACTGTAGATTATCTTTCGAGGATTATTAGCCTCCTCTCATTTATCCAAAGTAGTTCAATAAATACAGTAGTAGTGATTATGCATTACCACTTGTTTCTTTGTTGTTTCGGCCAAATGTTGGTGTTGCATGTACGCTTGCTGTGAATGCTGTATGTTCACGACATTTTTTGGTGCCGAAACCCGGGATTTAAAGAATCTCTGCTCTCCCAAGTTGTTGGATCTACAGTTTCAAGGACACTTAAGACGAGATTCCACTGTAGTGTGATGTGTGTGGATCAAGTTATTGTTGTTGCAATTAATATGATCATCGCCTACGGTGTTATGTGATTCATGGGACTGTAACAGTGTTACTATTAGTCCATCCACATATGAACATAACATGTTCCTCATATTTCTGAAAGAGTGCTTGGAGGAAATACAGAGACTTGACAGTTTAAGTTGGTGCTTATACTGAATGTTTCAAGTTATCACAAGTTTGGTAGTCTACTTTGGATCAACTGTATAGTTAAGTTGGTGCTTGACAGAAATATACAGCGGATGAATGCCGACAGTTAAATGTAGAGTTGGACGACGGTCTATTTGCGAGAATGTTATCTCGACTGGACATACTGTCATCTTAATAGGTAACTGCCTGCATATCAAGTTACTGACCATTCGTTTGTGGTCGTACTTCAAAATCTATACGGTAATGCTGAGACGAGTGTCCGCGCTACTCCAAGTATGCGTGGATTGTCTATCCTGTAATATTTGCTGGCTGTTTGCAGCGAATAACAAACATTCTCTTGGTTGAGAGTCTACGCTGTTGTGATCTACACTCTCTTGGTTGAGAGTCTACGCTGTTCTGATCTACACTCTCTTGGTTGAGAGTCTACGCTGTTCTGATCTACACTCTCCTGGTTGGAGGTCTACGCTGCTCTGATCTACACTCTCCTGGTTGGAGGTCTACATCGAAACCAAGTTCAACAAGGCTACCATAACTTCTTCGTTATCAATCTATAATATTTGGTTGCTTATTAAGTAATTAGTTAAATACATCTGAATGCCTCTAACGGCTCTCTGAAATATTGTGGTCAGCCCAACGCTGGAGGTAGCTTGTGATACTGTTTGCTAACAATCAACCCTGCAACAAATTTAATATTTGTACTCTATAGTTTCTTTCTCTTTGAATCTGTGGTGTCCTGATTTCCTGGATTTCTGATCATCATCATGGAGCGTTTGTTGAAAGCGAGATCTACGACCCGAGGATGGCTCACCAGGGCAAGTAGAGCTTTAGATGAAATAAGCCAAAAGGATGGCGTGACTGAAATTGAACTCGTACAAGCAATGTCTGAGTTAAACACAAGAATACATAATCTAGACGACATACAGTCACAAATAGAACTAGAGACTGATCAATCCAAGCTGGACGAAACGATTGATGAAGCCTTCGCTTATAGACAAAAACACTTAGAAGTAAAGATCAAAGCTGAAACTGTGCTTGAGAGACTTAAAACGAACAAACAGAATCAATCATTAGACAGTCAAAGTGTTTATAGTGAAACAAACAAGCATTTCAATTTCATGGGACACGCCAGATTACCCAAGCTGGAGCTCCCCAAATTTGGTGGAAACTACTTAGAATTCACTTCTTTCTTTGACAAATTTTTGGCTGTTGTTGATAGCAGCAACCTCCCTGCTGTCACCAAGTTTACGTATTTACAGTCCTTGTTGACTGGGGAGGCGCTTGCTTCTATCAAAGGGCTCACTGTGACGGATGAAAGTTATCCTGTTGCGAAAGAGATCCTCACTAAGAGATATGGAAGGAAAGAGCGAATAATATTCGCACATGTCCAAAAGCTTCTGACGCTACAGGTTGACTTTCGGAAGTCGAACAGTCTGTGGCATTTGTACGATAGCCTTCAAAGCCATGTGCGCTGTCTTGAGACTCTTGGGGTCACGGGTGACACATATGGGGTCATCCTTACCCCATTGGTCTTGAGCAGGATGCCGGAAGATATCCGGCTGGAGTGGGCACGCGACGGAGAGGGTAGGGAAAGTGATTTGGCATTCCTTTTGGAGTTTCTTTATAAAGAAATAAAACGGCGTGAAAGATCGCAAAGCTTCCAAAAAACAGAAGAACAAAGGAAGGTCAAAGAGCAATCTACTGCCTCTGTCGCCGCCTTTCATGCCAGCACAGAAGGGATAAAGAAACCTCTGTGCTGCTTTTGTTCAAAACTCGGACATAAGAGTGAAGAATGCTTTTCTCTTAAAAAACTGAGTGGGGAGGATATCAAGGCAAAGGTTAGGGAACAAAATCTCTGTTTTCTTTGTTTTGGAAAACATTTTGCTAAAAGGTGCACATCAAAACGAAGATGTAAAGTGTGCAACGGACAGCATCACTCATTCTTGTGTCGGAACGATGTAACTGTGAGAACTGATCAATCAAACGCCACTGAAGAGCTATCATCTCAGCCATATACGGGCAGTGTAAATTACGCTCACTTCAAGAGCCGAAAGAAAACCACACTCATGCAAGTTGTAAAAACGACTGTGCAGTCAAAAACTGGTAAGGTTGTGGATGTGAATCTGCTCTTCGATGGCGGAAGTGATCGATCATTCATCACTGAATCATTGGCTAAAAGGTTGCAGTTGAGTAAGTCGGGCCAAGAAACCTTCGGATTCTCTGGATTTGGTGGTTCGGGGCCCGGACCCCGAACAAAAAGAAATATCTTTTACTTGGAATTGGGGGGTGTTGGAGTGGAACTGGCGGAAATCCCGACCATATGTGCTGACATGTTCCGTACCCCCGTCCCCGAGAATATCATGAATAAGTTTGATGTCACGTTTACGGAAGACTTGAGTATAGATCGCTCAATCAAGATCGATATTTTGATAGGCCTTGATTATTATTGGAAGTTAGTCACCTGTCAGATCTTCCGAGTAGAGAACCTGGTAGCACAGAAGACTAGCTGTGGCTGGATGCTATCTGGTGAGTACACTGGAAAGACGGAGTCATCTGGGCTCCAGCTCCTGTGTGTGGACAATGTTCCTGAAAGCCTCATACGAAGTATGTGGGAACTTGACAGTGTCGGCATCACTGATTGGGGTCAGGATGAGGGCTGTCAAAAGATTGTGGAAAAATTCCACTCAACCGTAGCCAAGGAAAATGACAGGTATGTTGTTGGTTTGCCATGGAAAGATCATCATAAAGGTAAGCTGATTGACAATAAACCCATGGCAGAGAAACGGCTACAGTCCTTGGCAAAGAGATTGGCAGGGAAAACTGGTTTAAAAGAAGCTTACAACCAAAATTTTAGGGAAATGGAAGAAGCTGGCATCATCAAGGAGGTGAACCTCGAAAAGAAACCCAAGGGTCCCGTGTTCTATTTGCCTCATAGACCTGTTGTCAAAAAGGACAGTAAGACAACCAAGGTAAGACCTGTCTTTGATGCCTCGATCAAAGGCTTCAACGGCATTTCCCTTAATGGCTGCCTTGAAACAGGACCTAACCTGTTACCGAATCTTTTAGAGATTCTTCTTCGCTTCCGTCGGTGGAAGATAGCAGTGACTGCAGATGTAGCAAAAGCCTTCCTGCAGATTAAAGTCCAGGCAGAAGACCAAAACGTGCTCCGATTCCTGTGGGACCAGGAAGGTAAGACCAAAGTGATGGTCTTTGACAGGGTCCCATTTAGGACAAAGTCAAGCCCATTCTTGCTGAATGCCACTATCAAACACCATTTGGAAAAATATCCTGGCAGTCGAGCTGTGTCAGAGTTAGAGAACAATCTTTATGTGGATGATTTCCTCTCGGGCGCGGACACGGTAGATGAGGCGTGCCGCCTCGCCGCTGACGCCAAGGAAATTATGTCGGAAGCAGGCATGGATTTGACCAAATGGTCCTCCAATAGCAAATTAGTGGCGGATTCAATTCTCAAAGAATTGGATCAGCGATTTGATGTGGGCAGTATCACAAAGGTCTTGGGTTTAAAATGGATACCCGAAGAAGACAGCTTTTCCTTCAATGGAATAGAGGTCCCAGAGGATCTTGAAGTGACTAAGAGGACAGTGCTTAGCTTTATTGCTCGCCTCTTTGATCCACTTGGTTTTTTTACACCATTCACTATCACTGCCAAACTTCTGTTTCAAGAACTTTGGGAACTTGGGGTTGACTGGGATTCGAAACTGGCGGATTCTGTATGTCACCAGTTTGGTAAGTGGCTAAGGGGAATAAAGGATCTCCAATGTTGGCAAATTCCTCGTTGTTTGGTGGAGACATCCTGGAATGATGCAAGTGACTTACAGATACATGTGTTCTGTGACGCGTCAGAGAAAGCCTACGGCTGCTGTGCCTATCTTCGACTGAACGAAGGTAAGAATGTAAAGGTTTCTTTGGTGTTGTCCAAAGCAAGAGTCGCACCCTTGAAACGCATCACCTTACCTCGACTTGAACTGCTAGCTGCGGTGTTGGGCGCAAGAATGGTCCGCTTTGTTCAGAGTTCGTTGAATCTTCCCAAAGATGTGGTTTACAAATGTTACACTGACTCAATGATCACTTTGCAGTGGATACAGAATAACGCCAACAGATGGAAAACCTTTGTGGCCAACAGAGTCCAAGAGATTCAGGACCTCACGGACCCCTTAAGTTGGACCCATTGTGCGGGATCAGAGAACCCGGCTGACTTATTGACTAGAGGAGCAAGTGCTCATCAATTGATGACCTCATCAGTCTGGCTTCAGGGCCCAGCTTGGCTGCTCAGTGACAACTCTCCACCAGACTCAGAAACAACGGTAAGCCTCGACGAAGGCGTATCAAAATCAGAAGAACGACAATGCGCCCAGTGTGTTTCTCTAGAGTTGAAGTCAAAGACAGACTCATTCATTTCACTGATGAGCAGATGGAGTTCTCTGTCAAAGGCCATCCGAGTGATGGGATGGATCCTGAGGTTTGTAGGCAAGTGTGCCAAGTGGAAAAGGGAGACTGTTACACAGCTTACCAACGATGAGCTTCTAACAGCACATACACGCTTGACTCAGATAACGCAAGCGGAAACGTTTGGTGAGGAAATTGGGGTGCTTAAAGCAAACAAATCGATAAGTAAATCATCTCCTCTCTACAAATTGCATCCCTTTCTGGGAGAAGACGGACTGCTTCGAGCCAAGTGTCGGCTCAACTATAGTGACTTGAGCTATGACGAAAAGTTTCCCATCATCCTCCCAAGGTGTCATTGTTCTCTCTTAATGGTAAAAGATGCCCACTTGAAACTACAGCATGCTGGTGTCAACCAACTGATTGCAACCATCCGAAATCAGTATTGGGTGATTGGGCTCAGACCATTAGCCAAAAGAGTGAAAGGTGAGTGTCTGTCCTGCAAACTGATTGATGCCAAAGCATGCCAGGAACCAATTGCACCGTTGATGGAAGCTCGGCTAAAACAGGCTCCACCATTCAATACGGTGGGAGTAGATTATGCCGGCCCGATCTATTGCAAGGATTTCCGTGGTCAGAAATTCTATGTACTATTGTTTACATGTGCTGTCATAAGGGCGGTACATCTGGAACTGGTTGCGTCTATGTCTCTCTCCAATTTTCTTCTCGCGTTCAGGCGATTTGTGGCACGTAGGGGAGTTCCAGCAACAGTTTTCTCCGACAATGCCAAAACCTTCAAGAGTGCTTCCACTGAACTGTTCAATTTGTATGGCTCAAATTCCCCAAAGTGGAGATTTTCCGTTCCTCGAGCCCCATGGTGGGGAGGTTGGTGGGAACGTATGATAAAAAGCATGAAAACAGCGATGAAGAAAACTGTTGGCTTGAAATCGCTGGAGAAAATAGAGTTGGAAACAACTCTAGCCGAAGTTGAGGCGTGTTTAAACTCTAGACCTCTCACGTTTGTGGGTGATGACATTGAAAATGGCCAACCTCTGACACCCTCACATTTTCTGCTCGGCCGAGGTAATCACATGGAGAAGGTGACTACCGAAATATTACCTCCTACATCTCTTGTACTTCTGAAAGAGAGAGATCGTGAGATCGAAGCTCGCATGTCCATGTTCTGGACAAGATGGCTCAATGAGTACTTAAAAGAGTTACCTCTTCCTAAGCGAAGAGATCGGTTTGGTAGATTGGAAGTTGGCTCCGTTGTGCTTGTTAGAGAAGACAACTGTCCCAGACTTCAATGGCCTATTGGTATCGTTGAAGAACTGGTAGAGGGACGGGATGGGGTTATGAGAACAGTGAAAGTGAAAACTAAAACCGGCTCCTTTATGAGACCAATCCAGAGAATTCATGACCTCGAATTGAATGCTCATCCAATTACTGCAGATTCTAATGTGGAAACTTTATCTAAGTATGGTCGTGTGATCAAACCTCCTGATAGATATTGATATGTAAATAACTGTACGGTTTATGATCATTTTGGGATGTTTTTCAACCGCTGTGTCCTTTTTGTAAATGTGTGATTGAACTGACTGAATATTGATCTTGATCAGTTCAATAGTGGGGAGAATGTAGTGAACTGTGGGTGGTCGGCGGAGGAATGCTATTGCTTCCTGTCTACGGTGGGATTGGGAGATGGAAACAATGGAGACAGTTTTTATGGCATCGGCTCCAGAGTATCTGATAACCTCCCTTTGCCCAGCCCTTCCTCCTTGTCCCCTGTTCCCAATATTAAACATCTTTGTCCTGGTACCTAGACTCCCACTCCCTTTCTCACCTCATTTATGTTGGTTTCTCTGCTTGAGAAACCAGTTTCGCCTTGACTGTTCTTGAGTAAACTTGTTTTTCAGTCGCTTGTTTATTAGTAACTGTAGATTATCTTTCGAGGATTATTAGCCTCCTCTCATTTATCCAAAGTAGTTCAATAAATACAGTAGTAGTGATTATGCATTACCACTTGTTTCTTTGTTGTTTCGGCCAAATGTTGGTGTTGCATGTACGCTTGCTGTGAATGCTGTATGTTCACGACAGATATATAGATAGATAGGACACAGACAGACAGACAGACAGACCAACCTGTCAGGAGCGAGTGAGCGAGGATCAGTAGTTACGAGAAGAGGGGAAAGCGTGCATGTTGTGAGTGGAGGGGGGGGGGCGTCTGAATGAGGCGAGAGCGCTGTATTACTATCACTGCACACTAAGACATCTAAGAAAGCGTACGCAGGAGAAAGCCCCAGAGGGCGAACATAAGGAGAGCAGTCGGAAGACTTGGGAGTAGTGTTTTTCCAGTGATGACTGGTGCCGGGGACGGGCCGAAGCGCCGCCTACGGTGAGCACAGGGGATAGGCCAGCATAGGGCCGGAGGCCACACCTAGGCCAGGAAGGAAGCTGTCGTGCAGGACAGTAGAGGCACATGAGTCGTGGCAGTCTGGCCACCGACAGGGACGTATATGTGATCGTGAATGTGCTATTGAAATGCTAATGTGCTATTGCCATGTTGATGTGCTATTGAAATGCTAATGTGCTATTGCCATGTTGATGTGCTATTGAAATGCTAATGTGCTATTGCCATGTTGATGTGCTATTGAAATGCTAATGTGCTATTGCCATGTTGATGTGCTATTGGAATGCTAATGTGTTATGGCAATAGGAAGGGGCTATTGGGAGACTGCGGTGCCAGTGAAATATTAATGTGCTATTAAGACATGGAGAGGAGAAGCTGAGACCGAAGTGTCTTTAGAAAGTAACTACCGGGTTGTGGACCCGAGGAAGAGTGCATGTGGGAATAAGGCCGTTGGACGGCAGTAACGTGAATAATATAATGTATGTAGTTGCGCTATTATCTTTATGTTTATGTATAATAAATGTGTGAGTCTGATGGGTTGTTCTGTTAAGTGTTATACTTGTTCGTTCGTGATTGTTGTCTTGTTATAATTATTACATCTCCCAGTCTGGGATTTGTGACACTGGGGGCTCGTCCGTTGTGACACTGGGGCTCGACCGTTGTGACATTGGGGGCTCGTCCATTTTCGTAATATTTAGTTAGTAGGTATTTGTCAGTGGGCATTTGTTACTTTAGTTTTTGTCCACGTAATACTTATCTTGTGGTAGGAAGTTGTGCTGTCTTTGTTCGTGGGATGAATGGAAATTTCGTGATGGTATGATTTATGTGTTTTTATGAATATGTATTGATGCATGTATTTTGATGAATATGTATTAATGTGTACTTAAATTTCTGCAGAGTGTGTGTGCCAGCCTGTAGAGGTCAAGCAGCCAGAGCTCCGAGAAAGGGGAGGAACTTAAGTCTAGTAGAAAGTTAAGTGAAACTGAAATTTTGTACCCTGGATTGGGGGCTGTTCCTTAACCTGTCTTTTTCTCTGTTTTTGCTGTTTTCGTTGTAATTGATTGTACGGGCGGTGGCGCGGGTTTGCTGTGTTGAACTTAGTTTATCCTTTTAAAAAGGTGTGGTAAACTTTGGAACTTCGTTCATCACAGTGAACAGTTCTATAGGGACCTGTAGTTTTGTTTAGATTGTGGCGTTCCATCTTCCTCGTTGTTTTAGGAAGACGTTTCTCTTGTCCCTCTCTTACCTATCTGTAGATACGTTCTTTTTTTTCAGACTCTGTTCTTGTTCGTACCTTGTAGTGTAGTCGGCGTAGTTAGGGTGCATTCTTTTTCCATTATATTTTCTTTTTTAGGTCTTTGTCCTAGTCTGGTTCGTTGTCCTTGACGTACTTGTGGTCCTTCTACTGAATTTCCTCATTTTTGTCTTTTCTATTCTCTATTGTTATTTAATAGTGCTATACATTTAATGAATATAGAATTAGTTAGGAAGTAGGTTATAAAATGTTCAGTAGGTAAATTTCTGAATTGTATTTGAGACAATTGGGTGTTGTTATATCTGTTGTGATCTCAGGTCTCTGGTCGTGTCGTTAGTGATCATACCGACAGGTTGGTCTTTTTCTAAATACATACCATAACCATAAATCTGTGAAATGGCGGATCTCCGTGAGCTCATGAAATTGGGTACGGAACTTGGCCTTGAGGGAGAGGAGCTGCGCAGCTGGATTAAAGAGCAGCAGGCGGAATTGCGCGAGGAGCGTGCTAAAGATAGAGAGCGAGAAAAAGAGGCTCAAGAGCGGCAACAGGAAAGAGAGGCTAAGGATAAGGAGCAGGAAAGAGAGGCTAAGGATAAGGAGCAGGAAAGAGAGGCTAAGGATAAGGAACAGGAAAGGGATTTTAAGTTAAAGGAGTTAGAAGCTCAGCAACAGGAGAGACAGGCTAAGGAAAGGGAGCAGGAGATAAAGTTAAAGGAGATAGAGGCGCAAGTAAAGATTGCGGAGTTGGAAATCAAGGAGAATGCGCCAACAGAAACAGTTGAGCGGCAGGGGCAAAATAAAGGTGGCGTTAGGATTAAGCTGCCTACGTTCGACGACCGGAAGGACGACATAGACGCCTTCCTTTACAGGTTCGAACTGAACGCACAACTGCAATGGGGGGAGAATAAACAATTATGGTCCACGTACCTGGCTTCCTTGTTGCAGGGGCGAGCGTTAACCTACTTTAAAGAGCTACAGCGCGAAGCCGTACATGATTACGATAAGCTGAAGTCTTTGCTGCTTCGCCGATTTGCGCGTACGGAGGAATATTTCCGGGAGCAGTTTAGGCGAGCACGTGCGGATACCAGGGAGGACTTTGCTGCCTTCGTCGCGAGACTAACAGAATATTTCACGAACTGGGTGGACTTGGCGCATGTGGGCGCGGATTTTGCTAAATTGAAAGACCTAATTATCCGTGACCAGCTGTACGCGTCGTGCCATAAAGATCTGGTGGCTTTTCTGAAAGAAAACGAACCCGCGACGGTGCAGGAGGCGTCTAAGTTGGCGGAAGCATACCGTACGGCACATCCGTCCAAACCAGTCGCGAGGGCGTACGTACAGGATGCTGGTTACGTCGCCGTGGTTGAGGGGTCGCCGGCAGGACATAAAGACAGTTCGCGTCAGCGTGGTGCCTATAATGGGCAAGCCCAGGGGCAACGTAGGGGGTATCACCAATCACCTGCATATGGATCCGGTAAGTTTGACCGAGCAGGAGGGCTAGGTCGCGGTAATGGCCGAGGGAGATTTGTGACCTTTGCCGATGACCGACGGCATAGGGACTTTAGTTCCGGTCGCGATGGGTCACGGGGACCCAGGTCTTGCGAAGCACAGGGAGCGGAGTGTTGGACTTGCGGACGCGTAGGTCATTTTCACGCGATTGTAGGGCCGCGAAGTGTTGGAACTGCGGCAGAGCAGATCACATCAGCGTGAATTGCCCTGCAGGTAGGATAGCGGCGAACGTGGATGACAATCGCAGTGGCTCCAGTCCATGTTCCCCTAATAAATTTCATCATGCGGCCGCGGGTGTTACATCGGACAACGGAGGCGGACAGTATTCTAAGTGTCCCAGTTGTGAGAAGTTATTATCTTCCGGTGTTTTACCTTGTGGGAGAAAGATCCCCGTTATAAATTCATGTCATACAGGAGGTGGTCTTAGGGTTTATCCGGGGTTTGTTGGGGACGAACCGGTCTCGGTTTTACGAGATACCGGATCTACCGTTGTGGGAGTGCATAGGGACTGCATTCGGGATTCACAGCTTACAGGTGAGACCGTCCCGTGCATCCAATTTTCAGGGGCCATAGAGAAATTACCCATGGCAAAGATAGTGATAGATACGCCTTTCCTTAGCGGGGAAGTCGAAGCAGTCGTTGGTTGTTTTCCAGGCGCCCAGCTCATCATTGGTAATGTATCTCGGGTAGTTTCCCCTTCCGAGGAGAATGTGCAGGCATGGTCGCAATCAAAAGGTATTGACTTTTGTGCCGCAGTCGAGACACGTCGATAGGTAGGTGATGGGAGTAAGATTAGACCTTTGGCAACGCCAGCGGTCAACCTGGATATCACACCAGGGCGCTTGGCGACATTACAAAAGGAGGACCCATCATTGAGTCCATGTTTTGAGGAGGCGCGAACGGAGAAAACGAGGAAATATAAGAACGGGTCGTCTTCCTTTGTTATTCAGGAGGGCATTCTTTTCCGTAAGTATGTAACGGTGGCCTCCATCTTAATGCAGGTCGTTGTGCCAGCGTTGCTAATCGCAACAGTATTGCATTTGGCACATGATGTCCCATTAGCGGGTCATATGGGAATAGCTAGAACCAAAGAAAGGGTTCTTAAAAATTTTTACTGGCCATCTATCCACAGAGATGTACAAGTGTATTGTAGGACATGCAGTGCGTGCCAAAAGACGACGCATAAGGGTCGTACACCCCAGGCTCCTCTTCAAAAGATCCCCACGGTTTCGGAACCGTTTAAAAAGGTTTCGATAGACCTTGTTGGCCCCATTCACCCAGCTGCCGATAGGGGGAATCGATTTTTCTTAACGGTCATATGTAATGCTACGAGATGGCCAGAGGCGGTTCCTCTTCGGACCATAACGTCTGAGGCAGTCGCGGAAGCGCTGTTTGGAATTTTCGCTAGGGTGGGAATTCCGGAACAGATTTTATCTGATAGGGGTGCGCAATTTACGTCGGAAATGATGAAGGAATTGTTTCGCTTATTTCATACAACCCATCACTACCACCCCTTATCATCCGCAGGCTAATGGCATGTGCGAAAGATTGAACTCGACGTTAAAGTCGATGCTGCGTAAGGTAGCTGCTGATCGCCCTAAAGATTGGGATAGATATATCCCTGCAGTGTTATTCGCGTACAGAGAGGTACGGCAGGAGTCAACGGGATTCTCTCCTTTTGAAATGATGTATGGTCGTAGTCCTAGGGGTCCAACTGATGTTCTTCGGGACATGATGACGTCGCCATCATCGGGAGACGATGAGCAGATTTCAGTGTTTCAGTACCTTGTTGATTTAAGAGAAAGATTATCTTCAGCGCGCACTATAGCAGGAGAAGCTTCTAGTATCGCTTCGGAAAGAGCAAAAGACTATAAAGATAGAGGTTCCAAACTGAGAATTTTTAAGCCAGGAGACAAGGTCCTATTGTTATTACCTATTGATGACATGGAAAGGTCCTTATGTTATTGAGCGAGTTGTTTCAAAGGTAGATTACGCTATCCACATTGATGGATCGAGTAAGGTTTTCCATGTTAATATGCTACAGAGATTTTATGAGAGACCACAGTATCTGTGTGCACAGACAAAACCAGAGGAGACTGTCTTCTCTATTGCTTGTACGGGGGTCGTAGACCAGTTAGACAGTGACGTAAGCGACACCGAGGCGCAGGAAGAGATACAAATTCAATTGCCGGAGTTAACTGCGACACAAGGTTACAGGGACGTAAAATTTAACCCTGACCTTACGAGTTCAATGAGTAGGGAACTTAAGACCCTGTTAGCGTCATTCCCGGATGTTATTACGGATTTGCCGGGTCGCACTACAGTGATCCAGCACCAAATAAAGTTGACTTCGGATAAGCCAGTATCTCTTAGACCTTATCCGCTGCCTTTTTCTTCGAGAGATAGAGTTATAAAGGAAGTTGAGTCTGTCACGAGTGGAGTGAGTGCAATTAAGGGGATTGCTACAGAGCGGGTGTATAGTAAGAAGGGCTCACGGCAGACAAGTAGGGAAAAACGTGAAAGGGGGTGAGTAAGGATTAAACGGGGTGAGATCAGTGTGATTACCAGTTCACTGCACAGAGATAGTCCAAAGAGAACGGACGCAAGTAAGAGCCCAGCGGGCGAACAGAGGGGAGCAGTCGGAAGACGAATGAAAGTGTTTTTTGCAGTGATGACTGGTAGGTGGAACGTTGATTGATAATTATGATTGATGTATTATATTCGTCTATGACCATGATGTAAATAAGTATATGTGAGGAATGTGGAAGTCCTTGATACTGTATATAGCAATGTGCGCCATGAGCGATAGATGAAAGTTGAGTTCATGGATTTGTAGCGCGAGTGAGTATGGTGTACTACGGTGGAGGTGTGTTACCGTAAGATGTGGTGAGTGAAATGTGAACTATTGTGTGTACGCTTCATGAGATGTAAAGAGGGGTGAAGTGAATAGAAGTGGTATGGCATTATTATACCAATGTAATGTTATTCTTGTAGGTGTCGGGGACGGGCCGAAGAGCCTCGTCGGTGAGCACGGGGGATAGGCCAGCATAGGGCCGAAGGCCACACATAGGCCGAGAGTGAGCTGTCGGTGCAGGACAGGAGAGGCACATGAGTCGTGGCAGTCTGGCCACAGACAGGGATGTATCTTTGATGTTGATGTACTATTTGAAATGCGAATGTGCTATTACCATGTTGAGGTGTTATTGGAATGTTAAGACGGCGGTGCCAGTGAATTATTAAGGTGCTTGCTAATAAGACATGGAGAGGAGAAGCTGAGACCGAAGTGTCTTTAGAAAGTAACTACCGGGTTGTGGACCCGAGGAAGTGTGCGTAAGGGAGAAGGCCGTTGTATGGCAGTTGAAGTGAATAATATAATGTATGTAATTGCGCTATTATCTGTATAATTATGTTTAATAAATGTGTGAGTCCGATGGGTTGTTCTGTTAAGTGTTAAACTTGTTCGTTCGTGATTGTTGTCTTGTTATAATCATTATTACATCTCCCAGTCTGGGATTTGTGACAGAGTCAATGTTGAAGTTAGATGTGATAGAACCATCAACATCGCCGTATTCATCACCCATCGTCCTCGTGAAAAAACTTGATGGATCGGTGCGGTTCTGTATTGATTTTCGAAGATTGAACACTATTACGGTAGGCGATAGGGAGCCTATTCCGTTTCAGGAGGAACTAATAGCTTCATTGGCCGGGTCCACGTGGTTTTCCAAGATAGATTTAACGAAAGGTTATTGGGAAATCCCTCTTACTGAGGAGTCTAAACAATACACGGCGTTCCAAATGCCCATTGGATTATTCCAATTTAAGGTCGTGCCATTTGGGTTGGTAAATGCGCCAGCGACGTTTGCACGATTAATGAGACTGGTGTTGGACATACCTAATGTCGTGTCATTCTTTGACGATATAGCATGTCATACGTCGACATGGTCTGATCATATTCAGACACTAACAATAATTTTTAAACGATTACGTCATTTTGGGTTAACTGCTAAACCCGCAAAGATGGATTTGGCATGTCCAGAGATAGTATTCTTAGGACATATCGTGGGTAGAGGTATTCAGAGACCTGAAGTAACAAAAATTGACAAATTAGTAGGGTTGCGAATCCCTAAAACAAAGAAACAAGTCAGAAGCTTAGTGGGAATTTTAAATTATTACAGAAAGTTCATTCCAAATTTTTCCTCCTTGTCATCTTCTCTTACTGACCTTACTAAGAAGGGACAACCCGATAAGGTCCAGTGGACGTCTGAATGTCAGACAGCATTGGTAATTTGGTGACAGCATTATCATCGTCACCCATTCTGATATTACCCGATTTTCGATCTAATTTTGTCCTCAGAACGGATGCGTCGGACTCTGGTGACGGCGCTTGTCTTCTACAGGAGAAGAACGAATGTTTACATCCTGTATGTTATGTCAGTAGGAAGTTATTACAGAGAGAAAGAAAGTATTCTGTGATAGAGCGGGAGTGTCTTGCCATTGCGTGGTCCGTCCAGAAATTAGGACGTTATCTCATGGGACGAGAATTTTGTATCCAGACAGACCACAAGCCACTAACGTTTTTGTCGAAGAATCGTTCGTCCAGCCCACGCTTGTCTAGATGGGCATTGGCTTTGCAGTCGTATACCTTCGTTATTCAACCAATTCCAGGAACCAGCAATCATATCGCCGACTACCTTAGTCGAGCCTAGGGGAAGAGTTCAGGAGCTTATACATCGGAGGACAGGAACATTGACAGGATCTGTGTGAACGAGTCGTCGACTTTAAAATATTGACATTATAAATATGATATGAAGAATGGTTGATAGATTGATTGGTTTTGATTCTGTATTAGATATTGTGTTTAGTTAGCTATTGATGATGTGATACATATATGCATAGTGCAGGGCATATTGACCCCCATATTTTTCCCTGATTCCGGTATTTTATGTGCTAGAGGCATTGGTAGGTCATTTTTATGTAAGTATTGCTCACGCTCACTCGTTGACAGTCATCTTGATGCGATTTGAAATTAATTGCATTAATTTTTTTGGGGTGGGGGATGATGTCACGAGCGAGTGAGCGAGGATCAGTAGTTACGAGAAGAGGGGAAAGCGTGCATGTTGTGAGTGGAGGGGGGGGGCGTCTGAATGAGGCGAGAGCGCTGTATTACTATCATTGCACACTAAGACGTCTAAGAAAGCGTACGCAGGAGAAAGCCCCAGAGGGCGAACATAAGGAGAGCAGTCGGAAGACTTGGGAGTAGTGTTTTTCCAGTGATGACTGGTGCCGGGGACGGGCCGAAGCGCCGCCTACGGTGAGCACAGGGGATAGGCCAGCATAGGGCCGGAGGCCACACCTAGGCCAGGAAGGAAGCTGTCGTGCAGGACAGTAGAGGCACATGAGTCGTGGCAGTCTGGCCACCGACAGGGACGTATATGTGATCGTGAATGTGCTATTGAAATGCTAATGTGCTATTGCCATGTTGATGTGCTATTGAAATGCTAATGTGCTATTGCCATGTTGATGTGCTATTGAAATGCTAATGTGCTATTGCCATGTTGATGTGCTATTGGAATGCTAATGTGTTATGGCAATAGGAAGGGGCTATTGGGAGACTGCGGTGCCAGTGAAATATTAATGTGCTATTAAGACATGGAGAGGAGAAGCTGAGACCGAAATGTCTTTAGAAAGTAACTACCGGGTTGTGGACCCGAGGAAGAGTGCATGTGGGAATAAGGCCGTTGGACGGCAGTAACGTGAATAATATAATGTATGTAGTTGCGCTATTATCTTTATGTTTATGTATAATAAATGTGTGAGTCTGATGGGTTGTTCTGTTAAGTGTTATACTTGTTCGTTCGTGATTGTTGTCTTGTTATAATTATTACATCTCCCAGTCTGGGATTTGTGACACAACCTTCTCCTAGTCAAAGGTCTACACGCTGCTCCGTTTATAAACACGATGACTCAGATAATAAATCGCGGCCCGTCCCTTGATGGCCGCTAGCGCCTTCTAACAATCCCCTTCACCCCGTGGTGTGTCTGGGCATTGGTAGAGTGTAACTCAATTCAGTCAAAAAGTGGAGATAAGACCTTGTCAGTCTAAAGAGATGGGTGTCCGTTTCCAAGAGTGACAGAACCACCGCTCTGTCTGTACTGTCGATCTGCTGTCTATCTTTTGTCTTTGCTTTTACCTGGCACAATGTGACCGTTGTCATGACGACGTGTTGACTCAAAACTCAAACTGAACAATCAAACAAAGACAACTAAAAAAAAAAAAAATTGAATGTTGTTCTTAATGGCGCTTAGTCTCGTTCATCATCATTAATTGCCCTGCCGGCAGGCGTTGGCGATCATGGCCCTCCATCTCTCGCGATCTTCTGTAGCCCTGATGTCTTCGTTGATGGTGTGCATTCCCAGCCAGGCCTTTAGGTCGTCCTGCATCTTTATGCGTTGTCGTCCCCTGCTTCCTATCTATCTATCTATCTATCTATCTATCTATCTATCTATCTATCTATCTATCTATCTATCTATCTATCTATCTATATATCTATCTATCTATCTATCTATCTATCTACCTATCTATCTATCTATCTGTCTATCTATCTATCTATCTATCTGTCTATCTATATATATATATGTGGTGGGTTTCTGGTGGAAGCTAGAAGACAATTAACCATTCAACACCCAACACCCTGGTGCTTGCTCACTATCTTACGACCTTTACAACACAGCAACACCACACCAGGATCTTTTCCACGACAGGGACCACATTTATTATATATAAAAAAAATAGAAAAGGGTTATGTAGCCCAGCAATGATTGAGGTTATAAACAAAAAGCAACAAAAAGGAAAAGCTATATTAACTATCAACTGTAAAGACTAATACTATACTATAAACTAAAACTATAAACTAAAACCATAAACTAAAAGTACTAAAAATCAAGAAACTAAAAACCCAGTGCAGCCACGCCTACCGGCATCCCTGGCTCACTGCCTCATCCTTACTGTGAATAAATCCAAAACAATGGACATACATTACAGTAAGCATACATGTATATCATTCGTATGCATGGATTAATACATTGTAGTTATACTACTATTATTCACCTCATGCACCATGCATACAATATACGCACACGTCATCCAAATAACAGCCTCATAATACAGGAGAGATAAAGATGCACACAAGCCACAAAGACCCCATAATTATATTATATGGCCATACTGGCCTTCACAGGCTTACTAATCACTTGAGCGTGACGTCATCTTCTCCAGCTGCCCTTGGTGACAAACAATAATAACCAATACAATAACATAATATAGCAAACAGTAATCATATTACCAAGACACAATGAGCTCCAATACTTGTGTCACATTCGTTCATTACTATACTATTCACTAACCGTGGATGGGCTGGCCTGGCCCAGTGCCACTGTATGGCGTCTCACCGCCCCACAGTATCGGCTGCCTTCCCCCAGTAACGAACACAACCAGTTCTCAAGAGTCAGAACTGTACAACTTGCACGAAGGACCGTCCTCTTGGTCCGAGTGTCCAGCTTGAAAATGACGCTGCGATAGATTGACTAAACGAAAATACGCATTTCATGCAGCACCAAAACCTGCCCCAAGCTAATTGCAATTGAGTTCGGGAATTCCACGACCTCTGGGCCACTCACGCCCATAAAACATCCTGACACAGCCGAGTCGCCTCGGTCAGTGCCGGTATTGGAGATTATAGAATCCAAGCACCCGACACCCCCGGGCACGCCTTCGGACAACGACACCTTCGGGCATGCCTTTCGGACCACCGGAGTAGTCGTGACACGGTCATATATATATATATATATCATTACATAATGTATATCTAGACATGTAGTCTAGTTACGAAGGCAAAAAATAATAGAGAAAATACTGAGTTTTGTCCACTGTTCATCAATAGCTTTTTAATGGTTCATACCACGTGCCCTTAACAACAGCCAAATCAATTTTCATAAAATCTAAGAGTTACGTGGTTATGTCAAAGGACACGAAAGTGAGGTTAGTTATATGGCACAGGATGTAACATTGCTTGCCCAGAACGGAAATTGTCAGTGAATGTCCTCTTGAGACAATATACTTGAAAAGAATCTGGATTGGACTAGAAAATAGGCATTCGTAATATCCTTGACCGAAAGGCATGCTAACTGTGGGTGGTGTATCTGACACGCAATATAAAAACACAGGTAGGGGGGGGGGGCTGGAGAGAGAGAGAGAGAAGGAGCAAGAGGGGAGTGACAGGAAGGAGGGAAAGAGACAGAGAGAGGGGGAGAAAGAAACAGAAACTGGGGGGGGGGGGTGACAGAAATGTTGCGTCGTGTGCCCGGGTACACACACACAGGCACACACATGCATTTGCGACATTTTTATTCTCTTTTTCCTCTCTGTCCGTCTCTCTCTCTCTCCTTCGCACATTTCTCTCCTCTACTTTGTCTTTCTCTCTCTTTCTTCTCCCCGCCCCCTCTCTCTTTCTCTCCTTATTCCATCTCTCTTCTTCTGTCTTTCTCTCTCTTTCTTCCCCTATCTCTCTATATATATCTCTCTCCCCCTCCCCTTTCTTTCTCTCTCTCTCTCTCTCCCTCTCCCTGTCTCTCTCTTTCCACCAAAAACCAATTTACCCATAAATAAGTGACCAGAAAACCGGACCAACCAGGATGAGAGCTGCTCACTCACACTATGATGTAACAAAACTTATACTATTGTGTGCGTCAGCCTGACGAACGTCCATCACCTAACCAATCATCACACCGCTACTAGCCAACATCCTTAATAGTATCCTCTTCGGCAGTTCAAGGGAAACCTACAGTCCGATCCCCGGGTTGATTCACAATTAGTGTACACGCCGACCACTTTGATAAAAATACATGTATCATACACACAGACAAGGGGGAAATGGGGTGGGGGTGGGGGCGGTGTCCGGGGAGCGAGAATCTTTTTTACACTGCGTTGCCGGAAAGCCAAACAAAGCTCTACGTCACCACCTCACCCTTTGTGACGATAATAAAATATCGCATGCGCAGTAAGAGGCATTTCCCGCTCGGACTCATCGGCCAACTATATTGTTTGGCCGGTGGATCAGCTGATTAGTGTAACTTAGAGATAATTATATCGAAGCGGTTTTGTTAACTATTAAATGCCTACTAGCTGCATTATCGTTGATTGCTACGCGCGACAGGGGTGGAAAGGATGGATAAAAGTTGGTCAGATTCCCCACCATTCGTGTAAACAAAGGAAAGGAAGTGAAAGAATTGACCGAACGTCCTTCGACTGTGGTATGGTTGACAAGCTACCAACCAGCAGATCTAGATCTAGACATTACAAAAAATGATTCGACCCATTCTGTTTGTGCCGAGCACTTCATCTCAGGTAGTTGTCAGTTTTAATAATTTATGAATAACGTGATGAAAGATCTAGATCTAGATCAGATAATTAATGTGCAATGTACATTTCTCCACTCTGCAGGCTAGTTAGAGCTGTAGGATTAGGGGTCTAGTGAATGCGGTTATCTTCATTTTTACAGCACAATAAAGTCACCGACTAATAAATCTCAGTTACAATTAAAAACTTTCCTGTTGACTTGCTTTTAAGCAGTTCTAGATTTACTCTGTGGCCTACAATGAATTGAAGATGTTGCACTGGCAAGATAGGCTACTGATTAAAATTCACCAAAGATAGCCAGAATGCAGTAGATCTAGTATGAGGAAGTGAGTCCTGAGTGATGAGGTATGGAATCACAGTTAGATCTAGATCTGATCACACAGATGTTGAATTGCAGCAGTATGAGAGACAGAGAGTGAGCCTTGAATTGTGAGATACAACATAATAATTCAATGTATATGTATTACACAGATATGAATAATAAAATATGAAATCATAGGCCTAATTAAATCTAATCTCCTATCACAGAGCTGT
The DNA here is from genome assembly GCA_963931925.1 of Onchidella celtica. Lineage (NCBI taxonomy): Eukaryota > Metazoa > Mollusca > Gastropoda > Systellommatophora > Onchidiidae > Onchidella > Onchidella celtica. The sequence goes on from OZ007579.1 coordinate 30,514,633, forward strand.
TGACCAGCAGCAATAAATATGAGAGATTGAGCCATGAGCGATGAAAGATAAAATTATGCTTAGATCTAGCCAGTATTCACACAGATATGAGAGGGTGAGTCTTGAGATATGTAAGGATAATTAAATCTATATCAATACCACACAGATATGAGAGTGTGAGGCTTGAGTGATGAAATATGTAATGATAATTAAATCTAGATCTAGATTTATATCACACAGATGAGAGCGTGAGGCTTGAGTAATGGGATATGTAATGATAATGAAATCTAGATCTAGATTTATATCACACAGATATGAGAGTGTGAGCCTTGAGTCATGAGATACTTAATGATAATGAAATCTAGATCTAGCTTTATATCACACAGATATGAGAGTGTGAGCCTTGAGTTACGTCCCTATGCTCACAGCGCAATTTGTTTAGTGGGTGCTCATAATAATAATAATAATCATAATAATAACAATAGAGCACAGTTACGTAGCTCCTGTTCCATAAAGGGGACCTGAAGCTCTTTACGATTAATAGAATATCTCTCTCTCTCCTTCTCCCTCTTTCTGTGTTGTGTGTGTGTGTCTCTCTCTCTCTCCTTCTTTCTCTTTTTCTTTCTCTCTTAATCTCTGTTTTTCTCTCTTTCTCTGTTTATATCTCTTTCTCATTCCTCCTCTTTCTCCTCCCCTCCTCTCTCTCTCTCTCTCTCTCTCTCTCTCTCTCTCTTTCTCTCTCTCTCTTTCTCTCTCTCTCTCTCTCTCCCTCTCTGTCTCTTTCTCTCTCCGTCTGTGTCAGCCGTAAATAGTACACAATAATAACATTAGAAAGTACTTCGGCTTGGGCAGTATTGTAGCGATGTGTTTTCTTGTCTCTATGGATGACGGTTAGATTTAATCATCTTAATAATATTGCTCAGTGAGTTGATATCAGTATTCCAAACGCTTATTAAATGCGATTAGTTTATAATAAAATGATATTTTTGCTTTTCTCTCTAAGGCAGTCAAATGGTACTCAGAATCTTTCTAATTGTAACCTCCTCAATTTAGTTATCTGTAATCACTGAGCCATGCATAGAATGAATACATTCCATATCATATTTCTAATCTGAGCCCTAAAAGTAAAAAAAATAAAAAAAGAAATTGTTAATTTGGGGACCTTACAATATTGTCAATGTAGAAATTAATTAACAACAATAACAACATTCTGACACTGCCTAATTAAGCTAACTTTTGCAATCAACCATTTTAACGAGTACGCACGAGAAAAGTATAACGGGCTTTTTACTGCCACGGCATGTCATTGAGCCTAGTGAAAATTGGGGAAACAATAAATTTCCAATAAAAAAAAAAAATACACCCATTTGAGACTTCTATTAAAAAATGTGCACTCTTACATCCATTCTAATGCACCATATAAAATTTGAAGTCTGAGTGTTGAGTGGTTCAGGAGCCTTTTGCAATGAAAAATCTCAAGTCCACAAATATATATAGTATAGATTATAAGGCAAAGTAAGGCCCCCAATGTAATCATGAAAGGCTTTTTAACAGCTGATCTTTAAATTCTACAAAATATCAAGTAAGCCATAGAAAGACGTAAAGGTGTACGTGGGCATGTATTAAGTCTTTGACATTCTCTGTGCTTTTAATACTTTCGTTCATTTTGAGCCACAACTGAGTTGAACAGAAGAAAGTGTTCTGACATATTGAGCCGGAAAAAGAGACTCGTTTGCTTGGAGTAGAGTTAAAAATTATGACGGGAAATTTCGTTCTGCGAGACAATTTACATAATGGTGACCGACACTCAATTTTAAGAATCACATCCGTGTATTCCCCGAGTCAGTGGGCGAGCTAATTAATCTAGTTATACTTTAAAGTTATACTGAACAACAAAGTCAAAAAGAATTTGACTTCCCGGTTGTCTGTATTAATAAATTTGCTTTTTTATCCTGCAGAAATTTTGTTCACAGTCATATTAATCTTTTCTTCTTAAATTGAATGGAGGAAAGAATAATGATTTATCCAAAACTCGTGAATGTATGTACAGTGCAGGCTCACATGAGACAACAACAGTTTAGACTCACGTGAGAGAACAATAGTGCAGGCTCACATGAGGGAAGAACAGTTAAGACTCACGTGAGAGAACATTAGTGCAGGCTCACATGAGAGAACGACAGTTCAGACTCACGTTGGAGAACAATAGTGCGGGCTCACATGAGAGAACGACAGTTTAGACTCACGTTGGAGAACAATAGTGCAGGCTCACATGAGAGAACAACAGTTTAGACTCACGTTGGAGAACAATAGTGCAGGCTCACATGAGAGAACGACAGCTTAGACTCACGTTGGAGAACAATAGTGCAGGCTCACATGAGAGAACGACAGCTTAGACTCACGTTGGAGAACAATAGTGCAGGCTCACATGAGAGAACGACAGCTTAGACTCACGTTGGAGAACAATAGTGCAGGCTCACATGAGAGAACAACAGTTTAGACTCACGTTGGAGAACAATAGTGCAGGCTCACATGAGAGAACAACAGTTTAGACTCACGTTGGAGAACAATAGTGCAGGCTCACATGAGAGAACGACAGTTCAGACTCGCGTTGGAGAACAATAATGCAGGCTCACATGAGAGAACGACAGTTTAGACTCACGTTGGAGAACAATAGTGCAGGCTCACATGAGACAACAACGGTGTAGGCCCCCATGAGAGAACAACAGTGTAGGCTCACATGTGAGAACAACAATACAGTGTAGGCTCACATGAGAGAACAACAGTGTAGACTCACATGTGAGAACAACAGTGTGGACTCACATGAGAGAACAGTGTAGCCTCACATGAGAGAGAAAAGATGCTTTCCAATCATCGCAGGTCGAAGAACTCCGGCAATTCTCGTCACTCAAAGAGGTTTTTGTATGGTTCTGTCCCTTGGTAATTCCCCTCCAATTTCCAGTTAGTTTAATGTTCAATAGGATTGCTCATTTGTCGCTTTTGCTGAACGACATACCTGTAGTGTCCTTTTTGATCAAGGGGTGGGAAGGGAGCTCCCCTGAAATTAAGACGGAGAGAAAGACAAAGAAAGGCTGAGAGAAGGGGAAGACAGAGAGAGAGTGAGAGAAAAAAAACTGAGAGAGACCAAGAAAGAGAAAGAGAGAACGAGAGTGTGAGTGTGTGCATGTGTGTAACAGAGAGAGAGAGATAGAGAGAGAAGGAGTATGTGTGTTAGAGATACAGAGAGTGAGAGAGGAAAGGGATCCATCTAGGTTTGCGAGGTCTGACTGAGTCAACAGTCAAGGTCGTGGCTTAACCATCCAATTTGCCGGCCGATCAGAATCGTATAGTGCTCGACTGGGTTACTCCCTTCATTTACAGAAGTTTCCAAACGGAACTAAAACCCATTTGATACATGTGGGAATGCCCCACTTTTCAAACAGCGGAAGTCCAAAGAACTAAATGTTACATGAGAGGGGGAAAAACTGTTCACTTGAAATGACTTCCTCGCTTTCCATACATTTATGGTTATTTAAACAAATACTTTGAAATTTTGTCCTGGGCGTTATTAAATCAATAGAATTAATAAACTTGCTTCAAGGGGTTCAGAGGATATTTGGCCAAGCATGCTTTAAAAATCTTCCCGACTGGAAGAATTCCGATAACTCTTGCTACTGAAAGAAGTGTTTGTGTGGTTCTCTCCCTCGCTAATTTCCCTGAGTTTCGATTTCGTAAATAATATTCAATGGCATTGCTTATTTGTCACTTTTGCAGACTGACACACCTGTGGGGCCATGGGGAGGGGGGAGCTGGCATGGAAATGCGAGGGAGAAGGAGAGAGACAAAGAAAGAGTGAGAGTAAGAAAGAAAGAAGAGAATGAGACGAAAAAAGAGACAGAAAGAGAGAGAAAGGGATTGAGACTCAGAAAGACAGAGAGAGAGAAAGAAAAAGAAAGGGAGTGAGACTCAGAAAGACAGAGAGAGAGAGAGAGAAAGAAAGGGGGTGAGACTCAGAAAGACAGAGAGAGAGAGAGAGAGAAGAAGAACGGGAGTGTATGTGTAAGAGAGGGAGAAGGGCGAGCGGGGGAAAGAGATCAACAAAGCGAAATATCTAGTGAGAGAGAGAAAAGAGATCAGAGACAGCAAGAAAGAAAGAGTGTGCGTGGTAGAAGACAGAGAGAAGGAGACGAGGGAGAGGAGGGGAAGAGAGAGAGTGAGAGAGAAAGAGAGAGAAAGAGGAATAGAGAGAGAACGCATTGCTGATAAAACAATTAATTAATTGCAAATTAAATACCAATAATAATTCAGCGGCTCACTGATGCACCTTTCATTAAAGCACTTTAACAACTGACCGAATGTTCTCGACTGCCCCAGTATTATTATTTCCTCCTCAGGCCTACTCCAAATGACTTCCTCGTCTTTAATACATTTACGTTTCTTAAATAAACATTTGGAAATTTCACACGGTGTGTTCATCAATAGAATTAACTTCCTTCAAATGGGCGCATCTAAGATTATTTTGGTACAACAGACTTGTCATCTTTCTACATCTGGGATCTCATGGGACCGTCCCCGCTAGCATCCCTACGTCAGTCCGACGTAGAATTGTATAGGATTTCCTTAAAGTTGGTGGGATTACAGTAGAGATGGATTCCCAACATCAAACCGACGTCAGCCAGATGTCCTAACCAGCCGATCTACATAGGGGCAATGTCATTCCTATGTGCAAACGTAGCGTCAATCCTCTGCATCTGATTTCGGTAGGGTTGCTAGCTGGAGTGTTGTTTTTTTTAAGTGTATGCCAAGTCGGTGTTCAGAGAAAGTGGGAGTGAAAGAAAGAAGAAAGACATACAAGTGACCACGTGCCCTGGTCACTTTCATTTCTTTTTTTTTCTCTTTCCTTTCACGCCAGCTTCTTTAAGTACTAACTAGCGTACACGTCAAAAACAGCGATTTTAGTTCCTATTTGTTCCGTCTCTATTGTCTGAAAAACTGGAGATCTTTTAACATGTAGAAGAGGTATAGGAAATGCACACACTTTGACACATGTTTAAATTCGCTTTGCGGCACTTACCAAGCTGTTTCGCAGTTCCTTTCATTGTAAATCCTTATCATAGTACTAAAAATGCAAACCTTCATCGTCGAATTTCTCAGCTGTGCAAAACGTGGAGTTGGAACAAGCAAGAACTGAGGTCGCGAAACGCCTCATTTTAATCAAGAATTAGTTTTCTTAGTGCTCTGTCGCCCCTAAACTTCTGTTTACCAAATACTCGTGGATTTTCATAACAGAGCTAGCGACATGCTCGACAAGATATATAATTATTCCTGACAAGCTTAACTGATTCACCCCTATAAGCCGTTCTCAGCGGTTCATATTTTTTAAAAAAGCAATCAGTTCAAATGGTACATGAAAACTGTACACACTTGAAATGTTTTATTCTTAAATTTTCAATAATATGGCTTTTTTTTTCAATACCTCAGTGATCTGTCATATTGATCCTTGAGGTTCAGAATGGGTATTATAAGAACTGCGGTCGTCTTAAGAAAATAACTTGGAGAGAGTCAGTTAAGATCTGCGATCTGCGCGGACCCCTCAACAACTGTCCCGCCAGTCACTTTCTACCTTCTCTATATCTGTTTCGGCAAACTAAAGCAAGCAGCAGGGTACTCCTGTGTTCCAATTTTAGTCGCGAGCAATTCGAACAGTTTAAATTAGCCAGCGAGAAGTTTTGACATTACGTGTCATACATGTACTCCTGAAAAAAAGGGGACTTAAGGCGAGAGGTCAGCGACACAAACCAAACTATAAAAAAAATGAACAAAACCAATAAATAAAAAAAAACAAATCCAAACTTCGATGCATTCTCCATGGTATTTGAAACATACTTGAAAAATGTGGTGACTGTGGGTGGCCTAACTAAAAAGCCTTTTGAGTTCAAAGGTGGAGGATTTATGAATTATATATCGTAGATTATATGACATGGAAATAATTATTACGTCTTCAATACGTGACCTGACCTACTCCCCGTATCGGTATGATGAAAGACGGCGTGACATAGTGGAAAAACCAGATTTTCTCATCGGGCAAACAGTTGTCCGTTCTGGCAACAGTAGGTCATCCAGGCAACTCTCTCACTTGATTTACACCTTAGGTGTAAGTAAACTGATTGTGTGTCGTATCTGTGTAGTGAAGTATACATGTTGATGGTTAAAACTGTAAAACCCTAATGAGCTAAACAGAAATCCATAACAGTAATTATAGTCAGGTCCAAATCAATGTGAGGAACCGAAGCACAACTAAATGTACTTTCTTAAGAATGTTGCTAGGGCCGCGTAGACTAATTACAAAGCCAAACAGAGAAAATACTAAACTGTGTTCACTGTTCTGCAATGGCTTATAATGTAAAATACTACGTGCCAATAACAACAGCTTTTTCTTAATTAAGCTGATGATTATCGTTAAGCGTGACAAGATAAAAATTGTACTGTCACGATAGTCAATAAGATAAAAGATGAGGGGCTTTGAAGGGTAGGTCTATGTCTTGCTGTGGTTCAGAAACGCTGGAGTGAAAGACAGAAGAAAAGACAAGTGACTCACTCGGGGTACGAACCCGTGACCTCTGCTACGGCACCAATCGCTTTGCCGGGAGGGAGAAAGACAACTCGTTTAATTAACAGTTCGGGTTGTTTTTGCTGTTGTTATTGTTGTTGTTGTTGTTGTTGTTGGTGGTGGTGGTGGTGGTGGTGGTGGTGGTGGTAGTGGTGATGTTGTTCTGATTAACTTTCTCAGAGCTCTCTCCTTCTCAAGCTTGCGGGTGGTTGCTAAAATGCTTCTGATAGGGGTCAACTTCTGTCCTATCCCTTGCCATAATTATTCTGTCTATCGCTTTCCTTCTTCCCAACACACGATATCCTAGCACAGTGGCCGTCATCACGCTCTCTCCAAACTCAAACTCGCTCTCAAACTCAAACTCACTCTTAAACTCAATTCAAACTTACTCTTGAACTCAAACTCAACTCAATCTCAAACTCATTCTCAGACTCTAACTCAAACTAAACTCACTATCAAACTCAACTCACTCTTAAACTCAATTCAAACTTACTCTTGAACTCAAACTCAACTCACTCTCAAACTCATTCTCAGACTCTAACTCAACTCAAACGCACTCCCGATCTCAAACTCAAATTTTTCACATTCAAACTTACTCTTGAACTCAAACTCAAACTCACTCTCCAACTCAAGCTCATTCTCAGACTCTGGCTCTAACTCAAACTCACTCTCCATGTCAAACTCAAACTCACTCACGCTTTTGTTTACCTTTATTTACTGACATGAGGGTGACTTTATTTTTTTTTTGCTTCTTTATTTTGCTTTTTTTTTTTCAAAAAGGGGGTCGGGGGCTGTTCATGTGTGTGTGTGTTGTTGTTTTTTGAGGTAGAGAAGGGTGGGCTGGGAAGGGTGAACCACTGTAAAAAAAATAATAAGCCCCTTTAATAATTATACAGCACTTCCATAATGTTGATGTACAGACCATTGCATATTGGCACTCAAATACGGGCGATGCGACGAATCCAACACGTTTTTAGCATGTGAATAAGATAGTATGACTTACGGTATGATTCTGGACTGGTCATTCTGAATAGGTAAAACTGTGGTGAATGATCGTTTTGTTCTGTTACCAACAGATAGAAGGACAGACAGAGAGAAAGACAGACAGACCAGACCAGACAGGCAGAAGGACAGAAGGGCTGACGGACCCACGGGCAGATAAATAGATAGATAGATAGATAGATAGATAGATATATAGATAGATAGATATATAGATAGATAGATAGATAGATAGATAGACAGATAGATAGATAGATAGATAGATAGATAGATAGATAGATAGATAGATAGATAGATAGATAGATAGGACACAAACATGGACATTTTCTGAAATCTTCAACACGTGACCCGACCTACTGGACGTACCGGTATGATGAAAGAGCGTGTGACATTGAGGGAAAACCAGATTTCTCATCCGGCAACAGTAGGCCATTCAGGCAACTTTCTCACCTGATTTTCTCCACACCCATAGCTTGACACACAGGTGGGCATATCGATTTGATGAACAATCATTGTATTCACATTTCACAATCTCCGGTTGCTCAAGAATATTTTTCTTTCCCCATCCCAGTTGTGGATCTACTAGTACTAAGAAACTAATGAAGCTTAAACTTCAGGGCCCTTAAATCTCCTTTGGGGCCCTGACAGAAACTGTTTTTTAATGAGTGAACTTTGGATTTTGCCCTATTGTTGCTGCTTGCGAAAGGACCCCATAACAATACAGGATTTAGGGTCCCAAAAATGTAGGTCAGTCACTTTCTGTCCCTTCGGTTTTGTCATAAAAAGACAATTACCAACCATTTCATTTTTCAAAGGGGACACGTTGGTGATCTAGAGGCAAGATGCTCGCCCCAATGCCGAAGGTACCGGGTTCGATTCCCGGTCTGTGCAGGCATGTTGGAAATTTTGGGGGGAATTTCCAGTCCCTGATCCTGTGGTAGGTGGGATCGTGCACCTAGTCTTCCCGGAATAAGAAGAAAAACTCGGATGCCTCGTATGCATGCTGTGCACGTTAAAAATACCCTGGCAGTTGAGAATCGAGAAGAGTAGGCCGCACAAGGCCGCTGCCAGGGCAAAATTAGAAAAATAAATAAATAACTCCTACACCCATCCACCCCAAAATGGGATCAAACAAGTATACAAAATACAAACAAACAAAAAAATGATTAAAAAAAAACAAAAACAAGAAAACTAGAGGTGCAAATGCCAAGGGCAGAGATTTTTGGAAAACAAAGTAAAACCTTAAAACTTAACCCATATGTTTCATAGTTGAATCATGCGATAGAATTTATGTGTGGAATACCAGAAAACATAAAATTTATGTACTTTCGGTTCAGATATCGGCCACGGAATTATTCCTGGGCGCGATATCGATGTCGACACGGACCAGATTAATTCGCCCCACGTGCTTGCACCTGGCGATTTCCACCTGGGTGCACACCGAAACTTGGGCCGTCGTTGAATAGAACTGAGCTATCAATAAACCATAAGCAGCTCTCGCTAGGGGAGTTCAGAATATGGGACAATCTATATTATGTCCCGGTAATGAAAAGGCGTGTGGGGGTATTACTGAATGTGACTATAAAGATTCTTTGCCTTTTCCGTACCAAAGCGATACTGGGATACTGTTATAAATTATTTCAATGTAAACTGAAGATTTGTTTTTCTTTTTTCTTTTTTTTTCCTTCTTAACATGAGAATTGGATTGAGTGTAGGGTGGGGCACAAATATACCTGGACACAGACAGAGTGAAGGACAATGAGAGTGAGAGAGAGAGAGTGTGTGAGAGGCAGAGAGAGAGGGAGGCAGAGAGAAAGACCATGAGACAGACAGACAGACAGAGAAAGGAAAGTGAAAGGAATTAAGAAAGAGAGATGGAAAGAAGAAAATGTAAGAGAAAAGGAACGGTAGAGAAGGAGAGAAAGAGAGACAGTGAAAATCTGAGAAAGAGAGAGAGTTTTAAATGAAGAGAAAAAGAGACACAAAAAAAAAAAGAAACAGAGAAAAGGCCAGAGAGAGAGAGAAAAAGAGAGGAAAAAAGAAAGAGAGAAAAATAGAGAGAGAGAAACAAAAGAAAGAGAAAAACAGAAAGTAAGAAAGCGAGAGAGAGAGAGAGGGGAACAGAGTGAAAAAGAAGAAGAAAAAAAAAAGAGCCGGCGAGAAAGAGGAAAAGAGAAAGTGAGAGAGAGAACAGAGAAAGAGTGAGAAAGAGAAAGAGTGCGCAAAACAAAAAAAAAGGTGAAAGAGAGAAAAAGAGAGGAAGATATAGAAAGGCAAATTATAGAGAAAAAAAAGAGAGAAAGAGGGAGAGAAAGAGTTAAGATGCAACCGAAACTATTTAAACCACACGACCAGAACAATCTCTGATTCCTGTGGCAACAACAGACTATTTAAAGAACATAATTAAGAATTAAGTACCATAATTTCTGAAGTCTTATGCACCAAAGGAATATTTCATGAACACAGAAAATGTGCAAATCATTTAGATCAGTGATCCTCAACCTGAGCGATATTGCCCCCAGGGGCGATTTTGATTTCTAGGGAGGGAAGTGAAAAAAAAAGGAGACGAGGGGGCGAAAACGAAGAAAAGGTGGGTGGGGGGGGGGATATGGAGGGGCGTAAACAGTCATGAGTGGAGGGAGAGTTGGGAGCAAATGCAAGGGACAACCACTGACTTGTTCAACAGCATACGGGATGGGTTTTTTTTAACCAGAAAAGGCCTGTTTCTTTTAGTATGTTTGATGAAGAATCATTTCTGTTTTATAATGAACTAGCTGAGGTCCCCGGCCCTGCCCGGGATAAATCGGTTTGAATATTAGTTTCAGTTCTGGGTGATTATTATGGACCTGCTTCATCTTGCCTGTTCCTATTTATTTATTTTATTTTTGTTTTTTTGTTTTTAAATAAGTCTTACTGCTCTGCCTTTGTGAGTTGACACCCTGCGCATCCCGTACAACAGCATGATTTGCGCACGGGTTGGTGTGTTTGATAGTGAACACATCGCAGGAAGTGATAACGAAACCTTAAAATGGCGAACCATGACTCGAAATAGATCTAAATGATGGCGAAACAATGAAAAACGAAACGTAGAAGCCTGAACATTTCATAATTTCTAATATAGCCCATGTTAATTTCTCATTGATAATATGCTGTTGTGCAAAGTTTGAAGCCTGAGTGTGATGCGGTTCCTGAGCCTTAGGTGACCAAACTGTTAAACCAAAACACGGCCTCAGGGGAAAACCTATTTGGAAAGGTTGAAAATGGTGTTTTAAAAAGATGATTGGAACTGGTAACAAAACAAATGACTTCATAAATTCAGTTTGTACATTTCCACACATTATACCTTCAAAATGAATGTGTAAAAACCTAGTAGATTTTTTAACTAATGAGCACAGAAAGTTTGAACTTTCTACGTTTAGCCGTTTTTCTATGCATAGGGAAGGACCGCTCCAAGTTGTCCAAATATATATATACAGATAATCAACTCGGCTTTAGGCCCTTTGCGAATGACGTCACAGAGTGTTTTTGTTTTGTTCTTCGGACACCCAAGATGGCCCGGTGGATCAGCTGATGAGTGTAACTTCAAGATACTGTCTAAGCGGTTAAAATGCCTGCTGGTTGCATTGCAGTTGAGTGTTATGACAGGGGTGGAAAGGATGGATCCAAGCCTGGTCAGATTCCCTACCATCCGTGTTAACAAGGGAAAGGAAGTGAAAGAATTGACCGAACGTCTCCCATGTGCATGTACACAAGTGCCATTGATTACTGTAGTGAACTTTTTCTGAGCTCGCCGCCGGTTGGTTCGCGACGCCTGAAGTGCTCGCAGTGCAAATCAGCTAACGAATCAAAATCAATGCTATCATCGCCATGGTGATGCGTCGGTCCTTACATCAAAGATGGCCGATATGCGCAACGGCCCTATTGTCATCAATAAAGCTTTAAAAAACCGAATATCATAATATTTGTGTGTGGTCTGTCTTCTTGTGAAATGTATCTGATAGGTTTGAGTAGGAATTTGGGGCCGGGGGGGGGGGTGGGGGTGGGGGTGGAAAAAAAAGGGGAGGGGGGGGCGGATGAAAGAAAATGTGGAGTCTTAGGGGACGATTGCCTGGAAAGGGTTGAGAACCACTGAGTTAGACCAAGGTTGGGCAACAAAGGCGCCAGATCTTAATATTGTGAGGATGCAGAGGGATTGACACGGTTTAGCTATTATAAACTGTTACTGGGTGAAAGTGGTTGGCGTTTTTTTGTTGTTTTTTTGGTTTGTGTTTTGTTTTTTTGTTTTTCGTTGTTTTGTTTTGTAGAGGGGGGGGGTGGGGGTTAAAAATTAATGCGAGAAAGAGACAGAGGGACAGAGAAAAAGAGAGAGGAGGAAGGAAGGAAGGAAAGGGACAGAATGAGAAGGAGAGAGACGGAAAGTGAGAGAAAGAGAGAGAGAGAGACAAAGAGAGAGAAAGATGGAAAAAGAGAAGGAAAGATAGTTAAAACATAAAAAGAGAGAGAGAAGGAAGGATAGAGAAAGAGAAAGAGAGGAGTGAGAGAGAAAGAGAGACATAGAAAGAGAGAAGTAAAAAGAGAGAGAGAGAGAGAGGAGAGATAGAGCGAGAGAGAGAGAGATAATACAGGAATGATAAATGGGTAATAACTATAAATATTATTTGTTGAGGGGCGATTGGTTGGGGTGGGGAAAGGGGGAGGGGGGGGGGGGAGAAGCGTATGTCTTAAACTTATGTTCCTTTAAAGCTCAAGGCTCCGTGTGTAAAGTAAATTTCAATCAACCCGGGCAAGATTGCATGGCGAGCGGATCTAGCACCCCCCTCCCCATCCCCACCCCCCTTCGGACCGTGGGCTGCCCATGGTCTGCTTTCGACCCACTTCTAACTGGACATGCAACTGTAAAGCTGCGTTTTCATGTGTACGGAAACCGAAACGTCAAAAATCCATCAAGTAACAAAAGGGAAGAGTGTTTTCCATGTGTACGGAAATGGCGTTTTCATGCATAATTATGGAAACATTCTTTCTGATTCGTTATTTGAATAGTCTTTAACGTTCCCCTTTCTTTTTTCCATTTCCGTACACATGAAAACACATATTTTTAACGTTTCCGTTTGCCGCTAGCCGTGTTTTCATGTCCACGGAAACAGAAACGGCAACGGAAACGTCAAAAATCCATCAAATAAGAACAAGAAAGAGTGTTTCCGTGCTCTTCGATACACATGAAAACATTCCTTCTATTTCGTTACCTGAACGGTTTTTCACCTTTCCGTCGCTGTTTCCGTTTTCGTTCACATGAAAACCCAGCTTAGTGTGTTTCCGTTTTCGCTCACATGAAAACCCAGCTTTGTATAGCAAACAGTTAAGCCCAGCTATTTCTGTATCTCTTCTGTCATGTTTGACATTGTTGTTGTTTTTTTTTGTGCGTGTGTTTTATTTTTTCTGTTATGTTGTTTGTTGTTTTGCGTCAAACTGTGATAGGAAGATAAATAATTCACGATAGCCCGCGTATGCTGACAAACGCTATGTTGTGTGTTTCAGCTATGTATGAATGATAAATAGGGCTATGATTGTCGTCACCCGAGGAAAAGGTATTTTATCATTTGATATCTCATATCTCATTCTCCACCCAAGTCCACTCCATTTTGCAACAGTTATACCTTCCGAGAGCTAGTTGTCTCTATTTGTCCGTTGTTATTTTCTCTCTCTCTCTCTCTCTCTCTCTGTCTCTCTCTCTCCCTCTCTTCTCTTTTTCTCCATTCTCTCCTTCTGTTTTACTCTATTCCTTCACCCTCCCACTTTCTTTCCCTTCTCTCTCTCTCTCCGCGTCTCTTCTCTTTCCTCTCCCTCTTTCTATTTCTTTCTCCATCTTCTCTCTCTCTCTCTCTCTCTCTCTCTCTTTCTCTTTCTCTTTCTCTTTCTCTCTCTTTCTTCTTCCTCCCTTTCTGTCTTCTCTCTCTCCCTCTCTTCTCTTTTTCTCCATTCTCTCCTTCTGTTTTACTCTATTCCTTCACCCTCCCACTTTCTTTCCTTCTCTCTCTCTCTCCCCGCGTCTCTTCTCTTTCCTCTCCCTCTTTCTCTTTCTTTCTCCATCTTCTCTCTCTCTCTCCCTTCCCCCCTACCGGTCTCTCTCTCTCACTTCTCTCTTTCCGCTCTTTCTCTCTCTCTCTCTCTCTCTCTTGATCTGCTCTCTCTCCTTTTCTCTCTCAGTCTTTCTCCATTCTCTCCATCTTTTTCTCTATCTACCCTCCCCATCCTCTCCTCCCCTCTTCCCCCGCCCCCGTTTTCTCTGTCTCTCTCTCCTTCAAACTTACATATTGCATGTAAAATGATAATACTAATATGATTGTGTGTTTATCTGATTTGAATCACGTATTAATTTTGTGTACGAGTATGTTTTTGTGTGTGCACATAAACACTATATATATTATCATGTACAAATACATAATATATAAACATTTCCCAGGCGTGCGTATGTGTGCATGTCTATCTGTGACGTCTCTCTAAATCATACTAAAAGCCGCTATCGTATGACGTTTTGTTTCAAGATGAAGACAACTTCTGGCGGGTAGCCACATCACCTTGTCTCTAGTTTGGTGATAAATAAAAAGTTCACAGTTTTGGACAGTTCCGTGAACCACGAGAAAGTCGGTCATTTAGTAAGGTAAGTCTAACTTCACACAGTGTATCCAGATTATAGCATTGGGTCTTACATCGGCGTTTCTCAAGCATGTTTTCATGGGGTAAACAAGTCGGGTAGCCACGCAATCTCGTTTCTGTTTGATGATCAAATAAGAATTTCAAAACGTTTTCCATCAGTGTTCTATGGAGAAAGTCGGTGGTGTTGTATTAGGGGGAATCTTACTTGACGCATTGTTCTCTAGATTATGGTATTGGGTCTTACATCGGCGTTCCTCATGTATGTTTTCATGGGGGGTATTCTGGACGGGTAGCCACGCAATCTCGTCTCTGTTTGAAGATCAAATAAGAATTTCAAAGCGTTTTCAACAGTGTTTTGTAGATCTAACAGGAGAAAATCGGTCATGTTGTAGTAAGGTAAGGGAGAAATCGTGCTAAGCCTGGTCAGTCACAGTCAGATGCTGCCAGCAAAATGAACACTAAAGAAATAATGGCAGGAATTGATTTGTCTGACCACTCTTAGTATTATAGGGTCTTCCCGGATTTGATAAGAAAATATATGAAATTATGGTGTGCCAGTATCTGACTGTGTGTGACCGGGCTTAGCATGATACCTCCTTAAGTTCAACGTTAAGTGCTGTTCTTTAGTTTGTAGTACTAGTATTACTGTGTCTTACAGCTGCGTTTTCCACACTCGTATTTACTTAGTGGGCTAGACTGGCTGGGTAGCCAGATACTACTACTAGTGCTAGGCGAAAGTCCAGATTTAGATTTTGGTATCCAGTCTCCGTCCTAACGAGTAACCCTTTGGAGACGGGAGTATTTTGAATGTTACCCGTCAAGAGAGACAAGAGCTCACAAGACAAAGAACAATACTGTTTTAACAACAGCAGGAAGATCCACCAATAATATGTACAGATCTGTAGATTCCACGAAACACTCATTCCGATTGGCTACAAGACCATGTCATGACTAACCAGAACTTTTTCACTATAAAATAATTGGGTCAATCATGGGCCCTATCGACTTCTAAGGGTTAATTTAAAAAAAAGAACCAACTTCATCTGTGTGTGAAACAGTGAAGGGAAGGTAAATAATTAATTAGTTTGTGATAGCCCGAGTAAGATAACAAATATTTTTTTGGGGTTCAGTGACGTAAAGACAGATATCCAGATTACTCTGCTTTATATGACGTGCTGAAATCAGCATGATATTATAATGTGTCCAGGCTATGTATTCATCTATCTGTTTATCGACATGCTTTCACATTTATCTATTTATTTATCCATTTATTCACTTTGAATTCCTTTACTCACCTACATAAAAACATACGCACATAGGTGTCCATTTAATTTCTGAATCTGTCTCTATCTGTTGGCTTAATTGTGTGTCTATTTAATTATGTCTGATCAATGAGTCATACACAGAATGAATACATTCCAAATCGCATTTCTGTCTGAGCCCTTAAAAAAAAAACCCAGTAATAATGTGTCCAGGATGGGTTATTCAAAAGCCTGTTGTTAGGGGAGAGTGGTCTGATAACAAAGCCAGGTAAAGAAAAAACTGAGTTGTATTCATAATTCAGCAATGTAAAATACAACGGTTGATTCAGTGCCCGAGGTCTGTCTTTCTGCCGGCAGGCTCAAGACAGTTTTGACGCGTCCACTGCACGTAGTGAGACAGACTTGTTTCGATGCCGCCAGTATGCGAGGTTCCGTTTAACTTCATAGCTCAGATCTCACTCCACATCCGAGACAAAACAGACTTGAACTTCCTTTGAATCAGTTAGAGAGACAGATTTGTTTCAGCCTCGTCAATGGGCAAGATCCCGTTTAACCCTACAGTTTACATCTCACACTAAAACCGAGGCAGAACGGACTTGACTCAGTGCGCCTTCAGCCTAAGGAATCGCGGCCTTAGGTCTTGTTTGTTCCATCTCCATTTTCTGAAGCACTGGCGAGCTTTTTCTATGTACAAGAGGTTTAACAAATGGACACTTTGTCTCTTGTATAAAATGAGTCTTGGCACTGATCAAACTGTTTCGGTTACGATTTATTTTAACTCTTTATCTTACTATAATGGAGCCAAATGGTGGACGTGTAAGAGGCTAAAACTTTGGAACTACATGGTCAAAAATTATGAAACTTTGTATACTCTCTCACTAACGTTTTGACGCTGAGTTATGTGGACACATTCATTTCGGTCAAAAACCAGTCTTTAACATTATTTGTTACGATTTTTTAATTATTATTATTTAGTTGTGGTGGTGGTTTTTTTTTAAGCCGAAAAAAAATCAGAGACGCATTTTCGTCGAGTAAAATCGAAAAGTATGATCGGAAATTTCGTTCTTGACCTTTATTTGCACATCTGAATTATGATAAAAAGTTAAATTAATCATTGCATCGAATCCAAGTGCCATTATTAAGGTGATCCAAGCTAAATCAACAGCTGGACTACCTGCAAAGAATTTGCTAGATTTATCTTGCGCGGGTCGGCTAGTTACACTAATTAAAGCCGCAAATGTTTTACGTTGTGCAAAAAGTGGAGTTGGAACAAAAAAAAACTAAGGTCTCGAAATGTCTAACCAGCCAGCGCCTACAAGGACATGGAGCAGTCTTTGAACCAACCAACCTGTCACTCAACTGTCAGTCTACTGATCTCATCCTATTCCGCATTGCAACCACCTCTTCCTCGCTCATCTTTACCACCTCAGCGATTAAATATAAAAGAGAATGAGGCTGTTCCGCAAGGCAAAAGATGCAGGAATGTACACACGGAGCAATTCAGTTTTGTTTGGTAAAGGTACACAGACGTGGCGTCCTTGAAGGTTATGCCATTAATATAGTCTGTGCCAGTTCTAAAAGGGAGGTAACAAAACCATTAAAATGCTCGTCACAAAAATTTCTTATGTTCTGAGCTCATGCCACGGCGTCTTGAAGATGATCTATGCAAATAAAAGTGAATGTGTGTATGTCTGTGTGTTGGCAAAAAAATACTGACTCATACAGCTGGGATTTACATGAAATTTTGAAGATGCCTCCCTCTCGCCCCCGCAGAAGCTTTCTTTTTGCACTTGGAGGCTCCAAATGGTGGGGAAGTATTTTTTCAGTTTGCTTTGTGTCGCCGACTGCTCACCTCCGGTTCTCCTTTTCACAAACACAAGAGCCCGTGATATTATCACTTCCTTCCGATGTGTTCACTGTTACACAAAACTACCCACTGCGCAGTTCATTGTCATTTCATGTCTGCTGACGGGGCGAGTAGGGCTTTAACGTGCAAAAGAGGGGGCAGTAAGACCAAAGACACCAGAAACAATAAGATGAGGCAATCTAAGAAAAAAACAAACAAACAATTGCAAAAAAGCAAAATAAATTTAAAGGAACGAGCAAGGTGAAACAAATCCATTATAGCCATCCAGAACTGAAAGTAAAAAAAACAGTTTATCTCGTGCAGCGCTGGGTACCTCAGCTAGTTATAAATAAAAGAAAGACAGAGGAGGAAAAGAAAGACTAAAAGGAGAACCTACGGGAGACACTGAGTATCATGACGGCATGTTTATGCAGTTTGCTTATCGTAAACCCCGTCCTGCTTCGACCACTAATGAATAAGAACAGAAGTTTGAATAAAAATAGGAACAGATATGAAGCGATTCGGAGATAATAAAATTTAGAACTAAAAAATACTAACTTCACCTTTCTTTCTAGTATAGGCCCATTGCAGATAACGGCCATTTTAGTTGTCAGGACCGACGCTTAACCATGGCGATGATAGCACTGATTTTGATTCGTGAGCTGATTTGCAATGCGAGCACTTCAGGCGTCGCGAACCAATCGGCGGCAAGCTAAAAAAAAAGTTCATTACATTAAACAATGAAATGTGTTCACGCACATAGGAGACGTTCGGTCATTTCTTTCACTTCCTTTCCCTTGTTTACATGGATGGTAAGGAATCTGACCAGCTTGGATCCATCCTAACAGTCAACTGCAATGCAACCAGCAGGCATTTTAACCGCTTAGACATATCTCGGAGTTGCACTCGTCAGCTGATCCACCCGTCATTTTAGGTGTCGGAAGTACAAAACAAAAACACTCTGTGACATCATTCGCAATGAGCCTATAGAACCGCATTACACTGCTGTTAAGAAGGGGTAACTATTGAGGAAGTCAGGAGTGTCCTGCTGAGTGAGACATGTGTGAGACACGGGTGACACACGTGTCGCGTAATTTGATACTTTAATTTTAATTATTGGTTTTCCCCTCTGCCGACTGGTTGTCAGCAGTGAAATGTGTGTGTTTGCTCAACTTTAAAGCTTTATATCTCCTCAAGTACACAACATACAAATTCCAGCTATGGATGAGAAAAAACGGCTTCAAATCTCGTAATTATGATTTTTCTAGTGGGATTATTTAATTGGGAATTCAAAAATAAAGGCTTCAATCTTCCCTTGAAACTTGTGCCCATGTATAAAATTGGAAGGGTCATTCATTTATGTAACCACTAACTCAATATTTCTCAACCTTTTTTGTTCCATGCCGTACTTCACCAAAAGCGGACAAAGTTAGTATACAGTATGTACAAAAAGATTTTAAAAATAGTTATCTGTTCACTAGGTATACATTCAAAAGGAGTTTTAATTAAGACTTTATATCAAGTTTTATGGGCTATTTACTTGGTTCAGTGGGAGTCTTGCCCTATCTATAAAGTTAAGTTAAAATATGCTATGAAATTTGAATAAAAATTCATCTATTCTCTATGTAAAATCCCTACGCGCCATTTTCAAGTCTCACCCCCCCCCCCTCTCCCCGAGACACATTGCACTAACCAAGAGTATAGAAAGGCGTTTTGCAATGTTGTAAAGTGTATGTTTTATCAGTGAAGATAAAATGCGCAGTCTCCCCGCTCTACCCTTACTCCTTTCCACATACATATAACACATAACTCCTTCCAACTTTTATGTCGTGTGTTTTAAGTTTAACTTGAGCTAATACTAACACAAGACTCAAACCTCTTTGTCAACACTCCGGTTATAATCAACAAGCCCTTTTTGCTCTTCTATCAGTGCTGACTGTTTTTCACCCCACGATTAGACACATAGACAAACACTTTATTATGCAGAAGTTAAACATCTGTACGTGGATCTGACAAAAATGGGCTAGAGATGAAATTTTAATACCTCTTTAAAATAAAAATAAATAAAAATAAAATATTTCTCATACGACTTCAAGGAAAATGTTTATATCTGAATGCAAAAAAATTGCTAATCTATCATTTTATGAGTAAATCTCAATGTCCATAGAAAATGGTTCCTTCCTTTGGAGAGGTTTTCCCAGGAATCATCTTTCATCTTAAGCCCGATTTCGTCAGAACCACTCGTATTTAGTTCGTCCTGTGTGTCAGTGTGTTCTCTTCCTCTGAAGACCTCCCAAGTTTTTCATTTTTGTTGTTGTTGATTTTTCCTTTCCAATCGATATCCGGGTTCGATCGATCCGAACAAGTTACACTTGAATACTTGTGCTGGAATTTGGACAGTAGGGAGCGTCCCGAGTGGAAGGTAAAGACAAGATTAAAAATGAAATATCAACAGTTTGTAGTGACTAAATGAACTCAAAGCGACTCTGCGCTGAGGACGTTCGTCAATAACAAGTGACAAAGTTTGAAGTCTGTACAAAAATAATTTATTGATAACGAAAGAGTAGAGAGAGCAGACATGCTGCGATGTTGTGAAAAAGAAAAAAAAAAGGAAGCATGTGGGTGCAGAGAGTATCCTCTACTTTTGCTTTTACTGATACATGTAGATTGATAGGTAGATAGATAGATAGATAGATAGATAGATAGATAGGTAGATAGATAGATAGATAGATAGATAGATAGATAGATAGATAGATAGATAGATAGATAGATAGATAGATAGATAGATAGATAGATAGATAGATAGATAGATAGATAGATAGATAGATAGATAGATAGATAGATAGATAGATAGATAGATAGATAGATAGATAGATAGATAGATAGATAGATAGATAGATAGATAGATAGATAGATAGATAGATAGATAGATAGATAGATAGATAGATAGATAGATACATCGATCGATCGATCGATAGATAGATAGATAGATAGATAGATAGATAGATAGATAGATAGATAGATAGATAGATAGATAGATAGATAGATAGATAGATAGATCGATCGATCGATCGATCGATCGATAGATAGATAGATAGATAGATAGATAGATAGATAGATAGATAGATAGATAGATAGATAGATAGATAGATAGATAGATAGATAGATAGATAGATAGATAGATAGATAGATAGACAGACGGACGGAGGAACAGACGGTAAGACAGACAGATGGACGGATGGACCGACGATCGGGCTGGCACAGACAAACATAGATAGAAAGATAGATAGATAGATAGATGTATAGATAGATAAGCTGGCAGACATACATACATACAAAAATAGATAGACAGACAGACAGACTGAGAGGTAGGATAGATAGATAGAGAGACAGGCAGATAGAGAGACAGATAGATAGATAGACAGACAGAAAAAAAACAACCTTTGACCTAGATTACCTGTGTAATCGCAACACTTACATTGCGAAACCATGAAATGGCCTTCATGCACTGCACATTCAACCATTTTATTTGCACACGATGCACAACTTAATTCCAGGTTGCGAAATGTATTCAAGATTATTCGCACTTGAAACTACGAAGGTTGCTTTGTGCTGTCTTTTTCTCCAAGTTCTTCCATTATCCACTTCAAATGTTAAAAAGACGTAGTGTTTAAATGGCAAAGATAGGACCCATAATTCAAGGCTGCGTGGTAAACTGTCGTAACTCGACTCTTAAAGAAAAAATGAAATATTTGGCATGCTTGTAGTCCTTGATATCCTGCTGATTGAGTTAAAATTTGAAGTTAAATTATGAAAATTAAAGGTTAAATAACATGCCTTTTTTATCGTTTTTATTAAAGTGTGTCTATTAAGCCTGATAAAGAAAGTTACACGGTTTTTTTTGCGTCTCCTGAAATTATGTTAAAGCAGAGTTGCGATAGTTTCTTATGTGGTCTTCAAAAGTACGTGCGTACGCTCATGTAGTGGAGTAGGAGGGTGGAGTATGAAGAGCCATACCTGAGAGGTGGGCAGGTTGGTGTCTGGGGAAATGCACACGTACGTTTTTAATTATGGTATTGGGTTGGGTTTATTAATTTTTTTTCAACAAAGTAAATTGTAAGATTATAGAAACATCGTGTTTCTTATGAAACTCCACACACTAAAGTACACATTGTCGCAACCCTAGTCCTTGTTTGTTCAATCTCCATTTTCTGAAAAACTGGAGATCTTTTAGTATGTAGAAGAGATAAATTATAACAAATGCACGCTTTGGCACTCGGTCCTACATAATGGGCGTTCGTCAGTAACAAGTGTTTAAAGTTTGAAATCTGTACAAAAATAATTTATTGATAACGAAGGACTAGAGAAACCAGGCGTGCTTGTTTAAAATGCCCTGTGGCACTTACCAAGCTGTTTCACAGTTCCGATTTATTCTAACTCCTTGTCCTAATACTACAGCTGCAAATGCTTAACGTCGAATTTCTCAGTTGTGCAAAAACTGGAGATCTTTCCGTGTGTAGGAATGGTATAACAAATGCAGTCTGGTACTTGTTTAAAATGCGTTGTGGCACTTACCAAGCTGTTTCACAGTTCCGATTTATTCTAACTTCTTATGATAATACTAAAGCCG
Source organism: Onchidella celtica (assembly GCA_963931925.1). Taxonomy (NCBI): domain Eukaryota; kingdom Metazoa; phylum Mollusca; class Gastropoda; order Systellommatophora; family Onchidiidae; genus Onchidella; species Onchidella celtica. The sequence goes on from OZ007579.1 coordinate 30,536,610, forward strand.
CGAACGTTTAACGTCGAAATTCTCAGTTGTGCAAAAAGTGGAGTTGGAACAAACAAGAACTTTGGTCGCGAGAGATACCGCACACAGTTTAGTATTGTAGATATGAAGTTTTAATAAATAGGTTTCCAAATGATTTTATTTTTTTCAATGAGCGAACAAACAAACTCAGAATCAGGCTAAAGTCTAACAAATAAAGGAAAAATCAGTTCATGAGGTTTAGTGTGAAATATGAGCCCTTAGCAAAATTTCAAATCAATCCAACAGTCTTCCAGAAACTCAATATTGATCATGCTCTTGCTAAAAAAGGGCGCGCTGTAATGTTTGTGCACTCGTATAAAGGAGGGGGTGTTTGGGGGGGGGGGGGGTGGGAAGGGGGAGGGGTGAAGCTAAGAGTATGAAAACTGTAGTTGAGAGTAGGCATGGGGGGGGTGTCAAAATGTGCCATAACCAAGCATGCACGTACTTAATGCATGACTCCGCACGGAGCGGGGGGGGGGGGGGCTACATGACGTAGACACTTCATTGTACATGCAGAGAAACGCGATGGGGGGGAATTCAATTAGACATGCCTTGAATACAGGTATTGCTGGAGCCCTGAAAGGCACTTGAACGTCATCAGTCTGTAGGGCCGCTTGACCTAGATATCTTTCCGTAATATCATTTCACTTGCACTGCTATTACTATTTCGTCTAAATAAAGTGTACAGTGATTTTATTTCAAATAAATGAAGTTGCATCAAGTAAATGGAATTAAAAAGAAATAGTATTAACAACATAGCTCAGATGCTTATGCGAGCTGAAATGTAACTGTGTTTTAGTTGTAATATTGCTATGTTATTAAATAATAATGGGAAAGTAATGTTTGGCCAACCCTTTAATATAAAGTACGGACCTCGGAGGGTGGGGGGATATAAAAATTATAAAACTATACATGGAGAGAGGATAGGGGATTGTGATGGGGGGGGGGCGGGGGACTACGATTTTCACATTATATTATAAAAACCACGTAAAAAACTGTGAGGTTTAAAGCAAAAAGGTACTGCACCCAAATATATATATATTATTTTTTTTTGGTCTTCCTTTTTTCTTTGCATTTTATTGTTTCGTTTGGGTATTATTTCTTACGGGAGGCTTTGCTACATGCAACTTTGGTCTTTTTGCCAATTTTTGACTTTTCACATTATGATAATGAGCTAAAAAGGTTTACTTTTTTATTTTCATTTTTTTTTAACAGGGCAAAGTTAAGTATAGGATCAATTACACAGCCTAAAAAATCAATTTTCTAGAGAGAAACAGTCAAATAAGCCATAGCAAAAATCCATTTAAAACGTTGCAAAACGTTTGGGCCTTAGGTGGATATTTTCCACATTCTAATAGGCGTGCCTGCTCTTACCAGGAAAGGGTGCGGGGGGGGGGGGGGGAGGGGGGCAAGCTGGAAGCCAAGTGTACGAAAAGCATTCATGGAGGGCAATGGAGCATGCGTAGTTTAAGGATGGCCCCTGTTTATTATATCCGTCTTTCTTCTCGGAAAGTGTTTCGGCTTAAAATCCCACGTCAGCATTGCGACACTGAAAACGGGTGTGGCGTCAATGGAGCGAAAGAAAGAAAGACAACCAGCGGGGTGCAAAAGATACAGACGTCGTCCAAACAAACGAGAGATAGCGCATGACGTCACAGTCTTTTTTTGGTGTTTTTTTTCCAAACACTTTTAGGCAAGCTGCGCACTGAGGCAAGTTAATAGAAGAAGGCAGAAGCTGGGGGGGGGGGGGGGGAGCACAAAGATAATAATTCAGAGAAAATATGAGGCGAACTAAAGTTGTAGTGCCTAGTTGGTGCTCAGAAAGCAAAACGGGAGTGAGAGAAGCAGGGCTCCCACTCACCTGAGAAAAAAAAAACATCTGAAATCCACGCGCGGCGCCTATGCAGGGGACGTAAATTTTAAATGATTGTCCATATTCTGCGCATAAATTTGATATAATGGACCATATTACAAGCACACACAGAAATACACAACAAAATACTGAAAATCACCCGGACATCGGAAAATCACCGGGACATCGGAAAAATTACCTCTGATCTCTTCCACCGCGGATTTCCGCGTTTTCGTGGAAGAGTGGGAGCCCTGACTAGGCACTACAACTGTAATTCGCTTCATATTTTCTCTGCACTGAGTCAAGTCTATCTTGCTTCCATTTTGACCAATTGTGCGAGTGTTTTCTTTTTGCCACTGACTCAAGACATTTCCTGACGCACTCGAACTAGTGAGACAAGGCTCTCTTCAGTCTGGCCAGTGCGCGAGGTGCCGTTCAAGTCCATACTTCACATCTCACACTAATACCAAGATCAAATGTTATTACACGTCATGATGTGTATCATGGGTGTGGTTGGACATTTTCTCTTTCTCAGATTTCCGGCAGTTGTACGTATATTTGACAAGAAGTCCCCGCAAAGATAACACATGACCTGTTTTCTCAGTTGTTGTTTTTTGTTGTTGTTGTTGTTGTTTGTATCGGGATTAGGGTTACGTTTTAGCTTTAGACATGAAGTTTGGGTTTCCGCATGCAGGGGAGGGGGGAGGTGGCAAGGTGCTCGCCGCTCATGCCGAGGGTACCAGGTTCGAATCCCGGTCGCGGCAGGCATGTTGAAATTTTGGGATTTTTCTAATGTTATTTTCCTGTCCTTGATCCTGTGGTAGGTAGAATCGAGCACCTAGTCTTCTCGGATAATGGCGGAAAATTCAGAAAGCCCTTGTGCACGTTGCCCACGTAAAAGATACCTTGGCAGTTGGAAATCGTGAAGAGCAGGCCGAACAGGCAGCTGCTCGGGCAAAATTAAATAAAAACGTATCCTTACCGCTCCCCCTTCCCCGTCCCTCAAAAAAAAACAAGTGGAGACAGGGGCTGCATTGTGGCGACGACGTGTCTGTTCCACCTGTAACTGGGCTGCAATGACACTAAGGCAAGTTGCCTAAATGGGATTAAAGAAGAAATATACAGATACAAATTTGCAACACAACATCCGAAAGTTGCCTCCAATGCTAATTTTTTTTTTCAATAAAAAGCATGACTTCAATCAAAAGATTGTTTCAACTTACAAAAGAATAGACATTTGGGATAAAAATCTCCATTCAATCAGAGCAAACCGTTTGGGGTTTTAATCGTCATCCGGCCAGAATAACTAGATCTATTTCCTAAACATGACTCTTTCTTAGGGTAGCCACACAAAGGCCACCGAATTCGGTCACCGAGCCACTAGGCGCTTTAGGTGAGAAGAATTGCACTATATAATTTCAACAACTGCACATAGAGTCCATCTAGATTCGGTCCGTTTAGGTAGTGCAATTCTTCTCGCCTGAAGCGCCTAGTGGCTCGGTGACCGAATTCGGTGGCCTTTGTGTGGCTACCCTTAGTCGTCTACCCGTATAGCTTCAACATTCACCCCCCCCCCTCCCCTCTCCACCTTCATGACCCCCTTTCTCCCACTCTCTGTCTACCCAGTCTCTCAAGCAAGCAGTCAACAAAAAAGGTAATGAAAAATTAATGCATTAACAAAAACAAAAAGATAACCATAGTAAAGAAAGACAAAGTTCGTTATTTAACAACACTATAATTATGGACTGTCAGATAACCGGAAAGTACTAACCCACATCATGACGCCATTGAAAAGGAGGGGGAAAGAAATAATCTTCCCTGCGGTAGATGTACCAACAACAAACCAAAAAAAAGTGGCCCGGGAACAGCGAGGTCATGATGCCCTATTCCGTTTAACCTTGGGAAGACTTTTTCCCTTGGTGCGCAATGCATTATTGATAAAGACAGTCCTCCTTTCATCCTGGTGTCCCTATGGATGGCTAACACGTAATAACACTGTATTATGTAAGATAACTTCGGTGCAAGAAAAGGAGCGGGGT
>OZ007579.1:30548018-30653018 GCA_963931925.1 Onchidella celtica
CATCCACTCTGTCCGGCTGTCCAGCATTTTTTCCCTCTGTCTTCCCCTGCCTCTTCTTCCATCAAGCCTTCCTGTTGTCACCAAATTCTCGAGTTGATTTTTTCTCATGATGTGCCCAATGAATTTTGCTTGCCTTTTGCGTGTCTTTGTCATGAATTGTCTAGTGTGTTGTGCTTCTCTCATGACTTTTTCATTGGTTTTCCTCGCTGGCCATGGTATTCTTAACATTCTTCTTTGGACTATTAATGAATAATCATGAACATTAATGAGGCTATGGAAAACTTGACATCTTCCATTTGTGTGTAATCTTGTGAAGTGTCTCTGTTGGGCTTGGGTAGATATTTGGGGGCTATGGGGGGGGGGGGGGAGGTGTATGGATGGGGAGGGGGTGTCGACAGAACAATTGGATCCTCAAGAGGCGATTGAAAAAGGTTGACGAAATATTACAAAAACCATAGAAAAACTGTGGGATAGCATCAAGGCTATAGGCAAAGTCAAAATTTGGCAAAAAGAAAAAACTGTATGTGCCAAAGCCTCGCATAAGAAATAAGACCCAAACTGTACAACGAAACGCAAACTAAAAGAGTTGAGTTTCATTGTATCGTTTGGGTATTATTTCTTACGCGAGGCTTTGGTACATACAATTTTTTCGTTTTGTTTTTTTTTTGTGCCAAATTTTGACTTGAAAAATGTGAAGTTGACTTAGCATACTCTGTGCTATTCTATTCTGTTCTGTTATTTTCTATTAAATATACACATAAGTACACAAAGCACTTATATAAACGCACCATAACACATAAATACTCATCATACATTGCATTACGGTTTAAAAATATCTGGACTATATACTGAAAAACGAAAAACTGCATACGAACAAGGTAAACAACTTGTTTATATGTGACAAAAATAGACCACACTCGCTTTCTAGTTCTATTTCTAAACACATTCTGAAACACGACATTCCAAACAATTACTGTACGTTTGCCGCACTTGACTTCTGTAACAACGTCAAAATTGCCTCCGGTTGTTATTAGCGTAAATCAAATCAGTGACAAAGGAATTTTTTTTTTCAAGTGTAATTCATGACTAATGGGGGTCTGAAAAGGTGTTATATTGACGCTGTGGGAACCATACAAATGCATGTTAACTCTTTGAGTGCTTGCACGGTGAAGGTTGAATTTTGGAGCCATTTATAAAGTACGCACGCTCGATTTTGGTGACTTTTTTTGGCTACCTCCCACTCATGTATTTTCGTGTGTTTTCGTACGCTTGTATAAATGGTAAATATCCATGATATGGTTTTTGCTGCGGTGTTCAAAGACCAATAAATGACAACTTTAAGTTGCATTCTGCATGGGCCGTGTGACTGTTTCATTTGAAATATGCATTTTATCATAATGCATATCTACTGTGTCAAGGAAAAGACCGTATCCGCTAATCTTGGTCAAATTCACTTTTGAACATCAATTACAGAGGTAGAATGAAGTCAAAAATGTGGCACAAAAAAAAAAACAACATCTATAGGTTGCAAAGCCTTGCCTGAAAAATAGTACAGAGAAGATATAATAAACTGCAAAGTAACGGAAAGACAAACTGTCAGTGGACCTTCATCGGGCAAAAAACAAGCGTAATTTTTCTGTAGCACAGTAGACATGTCTGACTGCTACAAGAATAGGGCACTGAAGACAGTCACGGGGAGCCGTGAGAAAACTAAACAAATATTTCACATGCTCAGCGTAGCCTTCTCAGAGCTTTTATTGCCCCCGGTGGAAAGGTTTTCGTGGTCTTTACGACATCATTAACCCTGGTGCAGTTGACTTAAGTAAACATAATATATGAAGTGTGTGCAGCATGGCTTGAGTGATTGGTGGGGGGGGGGGGGGGGATAAGGAGGTCTGTTTGGAATGGGGTTGAAATTTTAATAGTCAGGTTCTTGCTCATTGTGAAAATAACCAGAAAAGACGGGTTTGAGAGGGGTGGGGGCAAAATTAATGGCGACCTTAGTTCTTGGTTATTGGCGACCTTAGTTCTTGGTTATTGGCGACCTTAGTTCTTGGTTCTTGGCAGGTTATTGGCGACCTTAGTTCTATCTCCATTTTCGGTGAAACTGGCCTAAATTCTCTCTCTCCCCCCCCCCTCTCTCTCTGTTCCTCTTTCTCTCTCTTTGTTTGTGTGTGTGTGTGTATGTATGCATGTGGGTCGCTCTCTCTCTGTGTTCCTCTTTTTCTCTCTTTGTGTGTGTGTGTGTGTGCATGGATGTGGGTCTATCTCTATCTCTCTTTCTCTCTCTCTCTCTCTCTCTCTCTCTCTCTCTTTCTGTCTCTCTCTCTCTGTCTTTCTCTCTCTCCTCTTGTTCAAGCACGTGGACTAAATTCAAAGAGAAACATGCAGACTGCACTGAACTAAAATGAAATTGTGGATTTACGCATTCATAATATCATGCTCATCGAGGAACACTTTTTCCAAGTTCAGCCTTACCTTTTCCACGTTGCGTTTTATAGTCTAACATTCCTGGATTTTTCCGGGTTGTCTTTCATTGTCACTCTGCACTTACCCGGTGTAGCAATAAATTATACACTGGCGTAAAAAAAAAAAAAAGGTTGCCAATCAAGATACCGAAGATAGACATTTATTTTTGAGGGATTTTTTTTTTGTTTGTTTGTTTAGAAATCGTATTAGAAATATAGATCTAGTGGCGCCAGAGGCTTAACATGTAAGCGTTTGAGATTGTGAAAAAGAAAACCCGGCTTAAGTAGGCAAAGCTGATTTTGAGAGAAACGGCTTTGAAGCGAAAATATGGGTCCGACACAAACTTCCAACTTGGCTGTTGTTTAGGGGACCGTGGCATGTTACAGGGAAAACTGTAGATGAGCAGTGAACACTACTCACTATGATCTCTATAACGGCTTGGTAATTAGACTACGGTCTCCTAATAACAACCACTCCAATATTACTTGGTCAATTAGCTATTGCCACTTACAGGGTTAAATGCCGTTTTCTCAAAATCTTGTTTTAGGGGTTTCACTGACTTCAATTTTTATCAGAAATGTCTTGTCTTTTATTATATGTACAGAACTCAAAATATCAAGTTCCCGACTTAAGCCTGGTTTTCTCATGCACACTCACATTTAAAACGTTGTGATTACTGGACCAGGAATTATGGAAGTTTGTGTTCTGCTTTAATTTCTGATAATAAGTGAATTACGTGGGCAATCCCTTTTTTGGACAAATTCAGTCTTTAATATTATTTATTCACCACTGTTTGAACGGGAAAAATAAGAAACCCATTTTCGTCGAGTAAAGACGAAAAGTGTGACCGGAAATTTCGTTGTGACTACGTCGTAATCATCGTTCTGCGAAAGGCACTGAGCTCGTTAGTAATAATAGAGCCAGAGGGTGAACAAAAACGTCGTGACCACGTGACCAAAAAAATATGAAATTTTGCGTAAAACTTCAATTTTTTGAAGATAAATTACGTGGACACATCAATTTGGGAAAAAAACCTGAGGGTATAGTATTACATTTTTCACCCGGAAAAAAGGAGACACATTTTCGTGGAGTGAAATCGAAAAGTATGATAGGGATTTTCGTTTGATGGTCGAAAATCAACTCTAAATCTCACATCCGTGTATTCTCCGAGTCAATGGGCTAACTAGCTGATACAGATGTGCATTAGGAGACATGCAGATGTGTTTTCTGACGTGCTGTCCAAGTGCATTGCTCTGCCTGACAACGGGCGGAAGACCGCCTGTATTATGTATAATGGGCTACATTTAGAGTATATATTTAGGATATATAGAGGAGCTTAAGGTCATGGTCACATCACATTTTTCACGGGTGACCATAATCTTCCAAAAATAACCAGCTTTACGCCTCGGACCACCGAGGTTCTTATGCTCGCACCATCGGTTGTAATGTTCGTATCGTGCGTTGTAAGTGTTAGGGGATTGGTCGCTGCCAACACAAACTAATATAGCTCGGTGCTGTCTCATGGTTGCAATTCCTACATTGTCAGGGATCCCATGCGTGAACTCAGGGGATTGATAAACGCCTAGGGCTCGAGTTGATCGGGGGTCGACTTTACTTGCGGGGTCGAAACTTGGCAGTTGTAAATGAATTAGATTAAATAAAAATGATATTTGTGACTCAATGAAATGGGGTTGAAAATTTAAAGTCGACAACTACAAATAGTAGTAGTAATAATAATACTATTCCAACAATGGAGCTAGGGGGGCGAATATGTATGCACCTGAAACTTCGAGACCATATATTATGATTTAAAAAATCGTGACACTTGGTGTTCTGCTTCATATTTTTGACGATAAGTTATGCGGACACATTCATTTCGGACTAAAATCAGTCTTTAACACTATCATTATGTTTACGATTTTTCTGAGCCCCCAAAACAGACACGCATTTTCGTCGAATAGAATGAAAACGCATGATAGGAAATTTCGTTCTTGACTATCTGTTTCTACGTTGGTGGTCAAAAATCGACGTTATCACGCCTGTGTATTTCTACATGAAATTGTGGCGTAACAGTAAGTTTTATTAGCCATTGCATCGAATCCAAATGACGTTTTAAATGTAGCCCAAATCTAGATACATGTATACGGTTGGGCTTCCTGCAAAGAATTTGCAAGATTTATCTTGCCCGGGCCGTCGATTAATAATGACGACAATGATGATAGCAATGATCCTGTAAAATAAAAAAAATAAATAAATAAATAAATAAATAACTGTCTCACAAAATTTTAGTTTTGGAAGTTTTCACGTGGTGGCGTTAAATTTTTGTTTCATTTAATGATTTATTCCAGTTTTTTTAGTTTTCTGTCTCTCTGTCTGTCTGTCTGTCTGCCTGTCTCTCTCTCTCTCTCTCTCTCTCTCTCTCTCTCTTGTCTGTCCATCTCCTTCTCCCTCCCCTCTCTCGATCTCCCTCTCCCCCCCCCCCTCCTCCTCTCTCTCTCTCTCTCTTTATTTTTAAATACAGTGTTGCATTTTTATTGGTGTTGATAACCAATAAAGGGCAGAAAAATCTCATTAAAAGTCTTCAACACTCAACAAAATATGAGGACCCCTGCTGTGTGAATGCATTATTCATCCATTGCAATTGTCTTGGGTGTATTTCATCTCGGAAACTCCAGAGGTTTAATGGGCTCTAATCTAACAGTACCGAGTAGACACCAGACCAGCAATCACTGTCCTTCATTAATATTGTAGCTGTTTCTACTTACACCTTACACCTGATTGGAACTGCGGCTGCATGCAGCCGTAACCATAGCCGCACCCGAGATTAGAGCCACACAGCTATATACAGGTGCAAATATCTCCACGCTCACGGCTACATCTACATAGCCATACTTCTGCTCATCAAGGCTACAGCTACACAGCTACAGCTTCACAGCTACACAGCTACAGCTTCACAGCTACAACGTCCACCACGTCATAGTACTATCACTGCTGCTATTACTGGTGCTACTACTCTTAGTACTACAGTGCTACAAAAACAACTACTACTGCTGTTACCACTACCACTATTGCTATTGCTACTGTTACTACTACTATTACCGCTACTACTATAATAATAGTTTGTCCATCAGGTATGATGATGACCTTAACAACACCAGAGGAATAAAGAACAGAAATTGTTGAGAATTTCAACACATGGACAATAAAGAGAACTAAAGGACACAGAGGACAGAATGGAAAGACTGTTCTTTCATGACTTATGGCTTCTCATGTGACTGATAAGTCCTATTTTTGCCCTGCAGACCCTTCCGCATAAATGACAAGAGTGTTCCGTTGGTTCAGTACCACTGGGCCTTTTCTTGCGCCGTTCTCTTTTTTTGATAGCCTGCTGGACTCTGTCAGCTTCCCATGCTTTACTGCCTCTCTACCGCTACTACTACTACTACTACAATTACTACTTCTACTACTACTACATACATTACTACCACTACCACCACTTCTACAACTACTCCATCTACCACCACTATCCCACTTACGACTACTACATGTACTATTACTACAGTTACTACCGTCAACACTACTACTTCTGTTACTGCTACTACTAGCAATACTACTACAAATACCACTACCACTACAAGTACCATTATCACCCACACGACCACCACTACAACCACCTGCTATTACTACTACTTCGTCCGTGTTGTCCCTATCACTTTGTCTCTCCCATTCATTCCACTTTGGTTGCTCTACCATTTACGTCAAGACGCCAGCATAGGCGATCACATAATTTCACCATCAAAGGGCCAGCAAAGCGTTCGTAATGAGCAGAAAAGGTTGTCCACCTAAATCGTGCCGTACCTATTTTTAAACTGCCACACACACTTTTTACATGCACACCCATACGCCCTTCCCAGTCCACACACTCACATTCAAGCTATACCCTACACCATAGACGTACTATTAACTAATGATTAGTTAATAGTACGTCTATGCCCTACACAAATCAAGTTGACAGCATTGCGAGGGCAAAACCATATCAACAAAACACACAAAACAGCGTAAGTGCACGGGGCTCGTGATCATTTGGCAATTTGGGGCATTGCTGGGTCATGCGTGGCAGTTGTTTAAAAAGGGCCACTAGCTCTGAGTCCAAGGTTGGCGAGGATTGGCCTGACGACGGGGACAAGCTGGAATCGGCAGAGCAGAGAATTTATTACTGTACCTGCATTTTTACCGTAAACCCTTTACAGAAATGGTATCTGTGGTGGCTGTGTGGTATTGAGAGCAGAGCTTGGAACTCACGAATGTATAATGATTGGCATACTGTACTGGACAAAGGGCTTGTCTTTGTTGGAATTACTCTAGTTATTAACAGTGACAATTAGGGAAACTGGCGTTTTTACTATCGTTGTATATCCCCCCCCCTCTCTCTCTCTCTCTCTCTCTCTCCCTCTCTCTCTCTCGCTCTCTCTCTCTCGCTCTCTCTCTTTTTTCTGTGTGTCTCATATAAATATTCTTAAATATTACATGTTAATGTCTCTTCATTTCTTGTCGAAAGAATGAGATTGGGGGTGTAGTGGATGCCGACCTCGGGACGGCAGAGAGAGGCAGTTGCCCAAAGGGTAGTTGTCGGTGTGCGTGGGGTGGTGGTGGTGGGGGGGGGGGAAGCAGTTGTCCACTGGATAGTTGTCCGGATACCCTGTGTTGTTTTTTTTTTACCATTATTATTTTCATTCATAATTTTCTTTGATAACATTTATTAATCGAAAGTGAAAAATAATTATAAAACCTGACTAGTGAAAAATATCCACAATAGTTTTATCTACGCTTAATTGCCACTGATATTGAATTTATTTGTTTATTTGAGTTTCAGATGTTTTCTTTCTCTATATTTCAGCTTCCATAGAACACAAAAAAGCCGAAATATAGGTTATTATATACGCAGGTTCTGTCCACAGGAAGAGAACCATTTCAAGTTCAGACACAAGAATGGATCTTTAAGTCTTCAAGGCGTTGAGCGTAATGTATTATGTCCAATTTCATTTATTGCTCTCAAATGCCCTTCAAGACACTCGGCGTGTGACTTCATTTCATGATCCAATAAAACTATTCAGGCGAATCTATTCATTATGTTATTGCGTTAATTTGAATTTTCATTAAGGCGACGAATTTCAAATCAGTTTTCTTAATTTTGACTATTTTGGACATAAAACATTCTGGTTGCCAACCCTCGATATTAGTACAAACTTTGCTTTCGAATTGATGTCCTGCTGTTACCAACGATGAAGGTAAATAAAACACGTAATGGTTAGCGTTTACTTTTCCCCCATCAAACTGTATATTTTTTAAACATAGAAAGGTAAAGGCGTAGTTTGGCCCTCCAAGCAGGTTATTCGTTTTGATTATTTAATATCGATTACTTTGATTACTAAAAATGCACACCTACCCTTTATTAAAACATCATAAGTGAACGATACTACGTCATGAAAATGCCCGTCACAATTTGAGGGACTAAACTGCACTTTTGCCCATAGAAATAACAATGGCAAAAGTACCGAGTGCACTGCGTTATTTGGGGACTCATTAACAACAAGATCAATGCACTGTGCATAGCTTGGGCCTTAAAGAGTTAAACGAGTGTCTCCAAAAAACCGAGTGTTTACGACAATCAATAGAGGTAGAAAGTTCTCGTGAGGCCAAGGGCTCGGGGTATGGGTGCGGAAGGGGGTGGGGTGGGGAGGAGGAGACACAGACATCTTATAACAACCGTCCACCGTGCAAGTCAGGATCAGAACGGATTACCGCTAGTTAGGTGAGGAGTGCTGAGTGTCACCTAGGAATTCACAATTGGACGTTATCAGCTCCGATTCAAATTGTCACAGGTTCAACAAGTAAGTCTGTTGTCCTTTTAACTATAGATGTCCCGTGAACGCTACGTTATCAGAACTTCTGTTTCTACACATTGGTGTCCAATTATCTGGATTCATTGTCAAAAATGTGTTTAAACATTTTATTACAGTAACTGGTGAAATTATACCAATAGCCTTTGTCTTGGCGGTGCTTGTGTGTGCGTTGAATACACAAACGCTGAACATTTCTTAAAATAGTGCTCAGAAATAATATTGTTACATGCGATAGTTATTTCCTAGCCAGTAGCCCTACATCAGTCTGAGGTAAGATTTCCGTAGGAATGGTAGGATTGTCATAGGGGCGGACTCTCTACATTAACTTACATTGGTGCAATGTCGTAAGCAGCGGAGATACATAGGAACGATGTCATTCCTGTGCGCAAACTGGACGTCAGTCGCATGGGTCGGCTTTCCTTAGCTTTGCTGGCTGGGTTCCTGCTTTAGTGCCACGGTTGTTCAGGGTCAATTGGGTAGTCTAATGACTTCAGAGTCAAAATATGACAAACAGAAAAAAGTTTTATGTAGCAAAGCCTTAAGTAAGAAACAATACCCAAACGATACGATGACTTCAGATAACCCCAAAGAAAAAAAAACGTCATGTAGTGCTAGGTCTGAAGACCTAGGATGCCATTCGATTGGACCTTGCTTTCCCATCCACCTGTTTGGAAAGGTTCGATTTTAAGAGAGAGAAATCCCACAGCATAGGCCACATGTGATTGTGCAGCTTGTCAATTGTAATAAACTTTTAAAATTAATGTTTTTCCTAAGGGCCAGGTTTTTTGGACACCCGGATTCAAGCTTTTTTAATATCCAGACAAAACAGTAAATTTTTTATTTTTTTTAAAAACACGGAAAATCTGTGGGGTCGCAGCAAGGATTTTTTGGCAAAGTTCTAGATCTAGTGAGGCCAAGGTATATTATTATTTCATACACGAGGCTTTACAACATAATTGTTTTTTCTTCTGACACATTTCGATTATTTAGAATCTATAATTCTGCATGTTACATTACGTTGTTCTGTCTTTCAGAGAGGTGGCAGTTCTCAAAAAAAAATAAAAAAATCAGGCATTCCTGATACTAGTACTCTTTTTCTTCTTCTTTCTTTTTTTGAAAGTGACTTTCACTTTAGTAAACAAGAGATGAAAGCGTTTTGAAGCTTTGAGTCAGTGTTATATAATCATCATGTTATAAAGGAAGTAAGACCTCCAGTGTAATCATGAAAGGCTTTTAAACTGCCGAGCCTGAAATTCTACAAATATCATATCACGCATAGAAAGACGTAAAGGTGTGCGTGGGCATATTTAAAAGGTCTTGAAGTTCACTGTGTATTCAATACTTTCGTTGATTTTGAGCCACACTGAGTTGAAGAGTAGAAAGTGTCCGACATTTGGAGCAGGAAAAAAAAGACGCATTTTCTTTGAGTGGAATTAAAAAGTATGACCGGAAATTTCGTTCTGCGCCATGCATAATTTACACATTCTGGGAGTCAGTGGGCCTAACTAGTTTATTGTAATGGTTGTAACTTTGTTGTCAATGGCTGCGTTAAGCTGTGTTTCCATGTGTACGGAAACTTGAAACAGAAACGGAAACGTTGAAAATCCATCAGGTAATAAAAACACAGAGTGTTTCCGTGTGTACGGAAAGGGCGTTTCTGTGTACAAGAAAACATTCTTTCTGTTTCACTACTTGAACGGTTTTTGACGTTTCTAATGCCATTTGTTTCCGTACACATGAAAATCCAACGTTGTGTTCGAAGTTACCAATAGAGAGACGAAACCTACGACGAATGCAACGGTACATCTTTCACACCAGTGAAAGTCAAATTTCTCCTCTTCACTGGGTCCACCGGTTTCTTATTTAATGAAGACACGCCAAGCTCCCTTGTCTCCTTCCCTTCAGGTTTCCTTGATTAACCCTTTGTATCCTCATTAAGAAAGAAAGAAGTGAACTGAGGTCATTTATGTAATGCATGACAAAGCAAAAACTTTCAGTAAAGCTCAGCTCAGGCAAGCACTTCAGCATAGAGGAGCATAGGTAAACATTCCGGCATTGACCAGCGCTGGCAAACACACCGATATCGACTGGTGCAATTAAGCACTCCAAAAAATATTATCAAACGGAAAGACTTCTGTAAGAGAAGTTGTGAAACATGCTATTTTGAAATGGTCGATTTAGTCTGTGCATGCACCGACCGATTTCACCAGCCAACTACTCGAATAGTGACGCGTTGAGCCTTTAAGAACAAATGTTACGCCTAGGCGCTCATTAATAGATTTTGATTGGCAAACTAGTTGAATAGTGACGTCACTAACTTGAGTGTCAATGAAACCTTGCGGACCAGCCAACTAATCGGATATCACTGAAAGGTAATGTCGTGACGTCACAATCCAACTAGTGGACCAGTCAAAATCTGCCACTACTGTGCGCCTAGGCTTAATAACATTAGTTCTTGAAGACAAAAGTTGCGAGATGTCGAGAAACGTTGAATGAAAATCACAAGAAAAAACAAATACTGAATCCATAGCCAGTGTGCCAGGTCTCTCTATCCGCCAACGGACTCAAGACAGTTGAATTTTGAGGCACCCCCAACAAGCGAGACAGACTTTCTTTCATACTGGCCAGTGTGTACGTTCTTTTTAAAAGTACAGTGTGTGAGCATATACTGTATTTTTGATAATATGAGCTTCATAATTATGCTGTATTTTTATTGATAAGTAGCACACAATCTCAAAACCAGCATAATAATATACAAATTCAGACTAGACACATCCATGGCATTGTTAGTGATTAAGGAACGAAACTAAGATAAAAGATAAAAAAGTCACGCTTCGGTCCTTCACGTGGGTAGAAAATGTCAATTTAGCTCCAAACTGCAAATACTGTATTTTTGAAAATGACAGCAGAGTGTGTAGGGTCCCATTTAATTCCATAGTTAATATCTCAATCAAACACCGAGATAAGACAGATTTGAGATTTGAGTCATTGTGACACCAGCCTAAGCCAGACCAAGGTTGGTGTAGGCGCAAGACTGGTGGACCACCGCCCTTAAAATTTGCTTCACGTTGGCACTGCCCAGCCTAGTGCTGCTGTTGGCCATGAAGAAGTACATCTAATGGAGCAAAGAAAAATGCTTCATTTCGTGACTATCACATCTGGCAAGCTCTTTTCTAGGGAGGGGGATGGGTGTTGAGGAGATCTACTATGTACCAGATGGAGCAAAGCACGAAAGGGTGGGATCTTGCACTGCTATTTTGTTATGTTCAAGTTGTTTTTGTTACACAAGAAACGTCTGAAGCAAGTTTATAGTTTGTGCATGTGTGCCTCGCCCAAAAATACTTCTGAGAACTTTACTAATCCACAGAGCTGATACAATCATATAGAATGGCATGTCCTACAGCCCTCCTTTAAATATAGAGATCTTCCTTAATTAAAGTCTTCCTGGAGCCTCTCAGTGGAGGGAGGGGGTGGAGGCCCTTTTATTGTCAGCCTGAGGTATCTTGATTAGTTGTCGAATGGCCGACTGTTCTGCCCTGCTTCAGACCTCGAATCCACCCTGAAAATAGAAGAAAAGCGTGTGCTATCAAAGGCGTGTCATGAATTTATGTTCTGGTTGGTATTCCACGGTTCTCATGCATTTTCTGTTGACATTCTTCAGAACTGCCCGTGTCTCCTTTTTTAAATTTCTTAATGAATCTATCTATCTATCTATCTATCTATCTATCTATCTATCTATCTATCTATCTATCTATCTATCTATCTATCTATCTGTTTATCTATCCATCTATCTATCTATCTATCTATCTATCTATCTATCTATCTATCTATCTGTCTGTCTGTCTGTCTGTCTGTCTGTCTGTCTGTCTGTCTGTTTGTCTGTCTGTCTGTCTGTCTGTCTGTCTATCCATCTATCTATCTATCTATCTATCTATCTATCTATCAGTCTGTCTGTCTGTCTGTCTGTCTGTCTGTCTGTCTGTCTATTAATCTATCTATCTATCTATCTATCTATCTATCTATCTATCTATTTTAAGTACCTCCTTTATTTGTGCCCTATCTGTTTTCATGAAACGTTTGTATATCTGCCTCCCCCCTCCCTCTCTCTCTCTTTTTTCAACCGCTGTTGTTGACAGTGGTGGCTAGAACACGCGTGTTCTCTAGCGGCCGATGAATGTCGCACGGTCCTGAACACAATACGGGCAGAGAAAAACCCCGCTCACGATCGATAGCCGTTCAAGTGTATCGGTGAAGATATCAATAATGAAAAAGGGAAGGGGGGCAGGCGGGGGACGTTCTGCTCGCGGGCCCCAGTAGTTTGGTACCAGTAGGGAGGAAGCGAGTGTCAATATTTGAAAAATATTGTCTATCCATTCAGAATGATTCCCTTATATGCACTCAAGAGAGATTGTGAGCAGTTTCTGACATCATTTCTACTCACCCCTGTGATCTGTGGCCTCAGTATAACTACTAGCCTACCTTGGCTTTAGCTGCTGTGCGACGCACCAACTACATCTGCACCATGGTAGCAAAAATGTCGGTGCTGACTTGCAAAAATTGGACATTTCGTAAATAAATGATCGTGGCCGGACAGGTAGGTGGACATTCTGCGATCTTATTTCTTGTCTGTTCTATCTCTATTTTCTGAAAAGCTGGAGATCTTTTAGTATGTAGAAGAGGCATGTTTGGATACTTGTATAAAATGCATTGTGGCACTTATCAATATGTATCACAGTTCCGATTTATTCTAAGTCCTTATCACAATACCAAAGCTGCCAACGTTTAACAATGAATTTCTTAGTGGTGCAAAAAGTGGAGTTGGAACAAACAAGAGCCAAGGTCGCGATTTGGCTGGTGGTAGATTTTTGCACTAAAATTTTTATGTTGAATTGTCCGTTTTGCTGCTCGATGCAGCGATGCACAGGAAGGGATGGCAATGTAAAACGTGGGCAGAGAACGGAAGAGGCATATTATTGTTTTCATTGAAACTATACCAAACAGCTGTCGTTATGATTATTGAACTGCATGCACTAGATGTTTTTTTAAATGTATCGTCACCGCATGCATGATACAGGCCACGATGACAGAGCACTCCATTTTTATATGTATATATAAATGTCTTTATAAACAGCTCAGTTATGCGTATCGATCTGTTTTTATTTCGCTTTGTCATCATTGAATTCGAGCACGAACCTTTTCTTCGCATTCTTTTCTTTGGGGGTTTCTAAGACCTGGACAATATTGATTTCTTCGTATCGGTGGAGTTTAATTTTCCACGGTTCCATGTATTATACAGATGAGTGGTTTCCAATGACTTCAGAAAGATTGAAATAATTCTTTAGAGCGTCGAAGGGATAAGGAACAGACGGAACTCTGGGGCGGGGTTGTGGGGGGGGGGGGGTTGTGGGGGGGTGCCAAATTACGTAAAAAAATATAGGCCTACATTTCCGTCAGGAATCTCAACATTTGGTATTGACACACCCCATAGTAGGAGAATGCAAGGGTGTATTAACAAGTGACTCCAATATCTGGAGACTGAAACACTAAATTTCTTCAGGGTGTCGAAGAGAAAAAGAAAAGGTAATATAGTAAATCACATAAAAACTCTAGGCCCACCTTTCCTACAGGAATCTCAACATTTGGTATTGCCTTTCTCCATCGTAGGAGAATGCAAGGTTGTGTTAACAAGTGGCCCCAACATCTGGAAACTGAAACATTAAATTTCTTCAGAGCATCGACGAGGAAAAGAAGATGTAATTTTGAAAATTGCATAAAAAAATATAGGCCCACACTTCTTTTAGGAATCTCAACATTTGGTCTTGACTTACCCCACGTACTAGGAGAATGCAAGGGCGTATTAACAAATGCCTCCAAACATTATATTTCTGTAGAGCATCGACGAGAAAAAGAAGAGGTAATTTTAAAAAATATGTAAAAAAAACATAGGCCCACACTTCCTTCACCAGGCCAACACTTGCCCGAGATCTTCCACGTCATAAGCGGATGCATGCTTATATTAACAGTTTCGTTCGTTTTTTGTTTTGTTTTTATTTTTATTTTAAAGTCTTGGGCGTTCACATGAGAGTAAACACATTTTTCCCTATAACTAAAGCATGCGGAATTTTTCTCCTATTCTTCCAGCATTGTCGTTGTCATATTACAGCTCGTTGCATGTTTAATGTTGCACGTCGACGATGTATTGTCGCGGTTTGGGGGTCCTTTTGTTGCGGTTTTTGTGTCGCTTTTCTACTCAATGTTGCTGTATTAGAGACTAGACCCGGGCCTTTGCATGGCTGGTGGCGAATGGATGTCCTAAATATCTAGGGAAGTATTAATAGAGAGGGTTGGATCCGGCTCTGGAGAGATTTGAACGTAGGGTCTTTCGCGCTCAGGTCAAGAGCTGTAACAACTTAGCCACTTCGCCACTCCCTAACATAATTATGATGGCTTTGGTTCTTATTGTTCTGATTCATTTTTGGCAAAACTGGAGATCTTTTAGTATGTAGAAGAGCTATAACAAATGCATATTTTGACACTTGTTTAAAATGCTCGTGGCACTCATTAACCCTTTGACTACTGACGCCGTGAAAGCTAGATTTTTCCGAAGTCCAGTTTATATTAAGATTCGCGTATTTCAGTTATTTTTCAATGGTAAATATGAATCTTATTCAGCCTATTGATCTGTATTTCAAAGCTAGTAATGGAGGAACAAATCCTGTAAATAATACAGCAGTAAAGAGTTAGCAGCAATGTTGTTTCAGTACTGAAAGGGTTCAACTGTTTCACAGTTCCGATTTATTCTAACTCCTTATCATAATACTTAAGCCACGAACATTTAATGTCGAATTTCTTAGCTGTGCAAAAAGTGGAGTTGGAACAAACTAGAACAATTACCAATGTCGTGATACACACAGCAATGTACAGGTAGCGAGATATTTATTATTGAGATTGCATCCAGGCTCTTAAAGAGATTTGAACTGGGACCTTTAGAACTCAAGTGATATACTCCAACTACTGAGCCACTGCGCCCACTTAGTACCTATTGCAACACAATGCAGATTTGTTGTAGCACATTGTTGTAGTTCTCTAAAATCACAAGACTGGTGGTGCAGTGAGTCAAGTCTGATTTGTCTCGGTTGTAGGGTGCACTGGGGAAGTTGTCGTCACACAGACAGTGGTCAGACACACAGACAAGTGATACTTATACCGTACACGTTGTCGACAGACAGACAGTTAGACAGACATACAGACAGGGGATACTAAGACCGTAGATGCACAGCTAAAGTTGTAGACAGGCAGGCTGTTAGACAGACATACAGACAGAGGATACTAAGACCGTACACGCACAGCTAAAGTTGTAGACAGACAGACAGTTAGACAGACATACAGTCAGGGGATACTAAGACCCTAGATGCACAGCTAAAGTTATAGACGGGCAGACAGACAATCAGACAAGAATACTAAAGTCTATCTGAAAGGAACCATAACTCTTGCAAAATTTGACTTACCCAGTTTTGGACAAACGCTTTTCAGTTGCGCCATGACCATGAGGATATTTTCTCTATTCAGCTTTGTGCGTGGGCCATGGACTCCCCCACAACAGCCGGCCTCTTTTCAGAGAGCCAAGGCCGAAAATGATCAATTGCATTTCTAAGCGCATGTAGCATTTCTGTAACAAACACAACAACATTGCACCCTTGTTGACCCACCGTGATGTATCAAAAATAAATAAACTTGTATGTTTTTTTCTGTTGTGTGCATGGGCTGAGAGACACATAAACGAAGAACTGAACGGCGACCTGGCTTAGGATCATGATCAAAACATCCGGCATACCTGGCTGGCAACGATCCACAAAATGTGAAATCCTGCCGTTTTACGTAAGAAGACCGTAAGTGCGAATCTAACTACTCTTGTCCACAGCATCCGCCTCGGCTATTTTTACAGAAAAGGACGTTCGAAAAACCTCTCTTTGCCTGTGTAGCGGTGAGGAGCGGTGCGGAACGGATGCTGTGGACAAGTATACAGAGACAAAGAGTGTGTTTTACGTCATTGTCCGTAAAAAATAGCTGAGCGGGCCGGATGCTATGGACAAGAGCAGTTTAGTCAATCCATTGTTAAGCATGAATGATAATGTTTTATATCAGGATTATAAACTCGTATGACCAAACTTTTACTTTGGTCCCCCCAAAAAATGGAAATTTAATTCAACGAAAAATAAAGTGGAGTCCAACGCCAAAACTTTTTCTGCATCCCCTTTAAAATTAATGTTGTTTGGTTTATACTGTCTTTTTTCATAACACTATGAAATTGTTAGATCTGTTGCCGCTCGTACCGGATCACTGACTTCTGTTCATTCAGCAAAGTATTTGTTTCTGCAAAAATGTGCAGAATATTTTGGGTGTGCAAAAAACCAAAATATATATTAAGCCCTGTGCAGTAAAGCCATTTTCTGGCCCAGCTGTTGACAATGATATTCTAAATATAGGCGGTTTTTCCTGTTTTATTCTATTCATTTACTTGTGACATTTGGTAGAAGATCTATAATTATGAGGGTTTCAGTGATGTATACAAAAGTTTTACTTTTTCAACTTGCGAAATGCATGTCAAGTCCCCAATTGGCGTCTTTCTCCGTCTTGTTAATGTATTCTTTAGCCAGTAAGTATTCATTGATCGGATAGGCAAATCAGTGGTTGGATTTGGGGCTATTCTGTGACATTTATTATAAGAAGAGACTGTAAGTGACGTACTCAAAGATTTTACTTATTTCACCTCGCGAAATACATGTAAAGTTCGCACTGACATCTTTTTTCGTTTTGATATTTTATTCTTTAGCCAGTAAGTATGTATAGATCGGATATAGGCAAATCAATGGTTAGACTTGGGCCTGGTCTGCTACATCTAATATGATATGATATTGTAAGTGACGTATCCAAGCGTTTTACTTATTTCACCTTGCGAAATACATATAATGTAAAGTCCCTATTGTCTTCTTTCGATCTTGGTCTGGTTATTTTATTCTTTAGCCAGTAGATACTCATAGATTGGACAGGCAAATGAATGGTTAGACCTGGGCCTCTTCTGTTACGTTTAATTAATAATAAAATGAGGCTTTAATTGGCGAATACAAAAGTTTTACTTATTTCACCTTACGAAATAATACATGTAAAGTAAAGTGCTATTGGTTTCTTTCGATCTTGGTCTTGTTAACTTATTCTTTAGTCAGTAAATGATCGTAGATCAGGTAGGCAAATCAATAGGGCCCATTCTGTTACATTTAATATGATAATATTATGAGACTCTAAGTAACGTATACAAAAGTAATACTTATTTTTACTTTGCGAAATACATTAAAGATCTCACCCGACGTGATTTCGACATGTTTATGTTTATTTTGTTCTTTACGAAAAAAAAAAAGAAAAGAAAAAAAACCACTCCAAGTGTTCTCACGTTTTGTGTGTTTATTCTGTCCCCGCTAGACGATGGTGACAGTCAAATCAAACTGAGATCACACCACTGTAGAATGGTTTGAATATTGATAACGTATTTAAAATTTTCTTTCTTTTTTTCTTCTACTTTGCGAAATACATGAATGTAAAACCCTTATTATCACCTTACTTTATATTTATTTATTATTTTTCTGCCCCACAAACACTGAAGTTAGCAAACAATAATAATGAAAATTAAAAATAAATAAGTAAATAAATAAATAAATAAATAAATAATTCAAGAAACATTAAAAAAAAAAAAATCATTAGCTGAAGTATTGTTTGTTAATTACCTACGTGCGTTTTGTAGTTTTCTTGTTGTTGTTTATTAAATTCACTATCATCAATAATGTACAAACCACACGTAAAAGCACGCAAGCAAACTCACAAATTAAAATTTCTAATCTTACCCTTTCTTCTTCTTCCAGCCAGAACTTATAATTTCGCCGAACAAAACAACGCATTGTCATTCCTGTTAACTAGATCTAGGTCATTGGTAACCAAGCACGGTGTCACTGATACACTGTTATTCATTGTTATCTTTATGGGTGTGTACTCTGTTCAATGTCTGGGAGACACTGATTCTCATCTTAGGTATTTGACAAACCTAGATTAGGCATTTCATGATATTTGGGAATAGATTTGAAGCGACTAGCGGAATTTGAAAGTGCTGATTTTTATGTTTTATCAACTTTATCTGGACAAGCACCCTTCCAAAAAGTTCCGCCGGGATGCGTTCTCCAAAATTTTTGTCTTTTAAATTAGGAGCTTCTTGTTTGTGACTGGAAAACACTGCCAAACGCTGTAACAAACATTTATTCGTTGTTGTCAAGAAATTGAACGGTCTGTTCATTCAGCAAAGTATTTGTTTCTCATTTTAAAGTAAATAAGGTTATAAATGGTAAACGTCCGCGTTTTTACGCATCTTCAAGATCCAATTTTAGGTGGTTCCAGTGATCATACGATTGCGGCCCACCTCGTTTTATAATCAGGAAACAAGGTAGATTTTACCATGTGAAGGACATACTGGTTGTCATGAGCTGAGTTTGGGGATCCAGTGAGTAGTGTTAGTGTGATCAGACCCTTAGAGTAAAAGGTGGGATTGTATAGGTTAGTGGACTCACGCCCTAAGGCGGTGAGTTGTGCAAGCAGTGCACGGGGCACGTGAACCCGGCATGATTTCGGAAGGTGAGACAAGAAACTTTCACGGGATTTGGCTGGGAGTATATAAGCTTAAGTCGCCATTGTTTAATCAGAGAACGGCTGTGGAAATCATTCACTCCAGTGAGGTTTCTCTCGGCTCGAGCTCCAGGGCCTGACAGTAGGTCTGGAGTCGAGCGTAGACAGAACAGATACGAGTGAAGTTAGAAGTGGAGTGACTGTGTCACCGTCCAGAGAGTTGATATAATTATACGCCTCGTCGCACTAGGCCAAAAGTGCGAACCGTGTCCTTTGGATCTACGCTCGTACATTGGCTTCGAGCGTATAATGGTAGGCAATCCATAAGTCCACACTAACGAGACAGGAATTACTAGATCAGCCCAGTGACGAGAAGCTGAGTAGTAGGAAAGCCACCTGGCAATCCTCACAAGAGAGACAGTGATTAATGCAGTGTAGAATGATAGTGTGTATGGAAAGAAAGAAGTATTGAAGTCATTCATAGAACTACTCTTTTGTAGAAGTAGTACGTAGAGATTGTATCTCATGTGATATTGAATGCCATAGATTGTCTCATGTGATATTGAATGCCATAGTTTGTATCTCATGTGATACTGGAATTCTTGAATTACAGTTAATAAGTTTCAGCGACAAGCTTGAGTTCCCACAATGGAATTTTGATGTAGCCACTATTTGATGCAATCATATCTATCGTATCTGCAATCATATATATTATATCCGCAATCATATTTATTGTATCTGTAGTCATATCTTTTGTTATCCATAGTAATAAATTAGTATGGCCCTTCAGGCCTGACATATATATATTTAACAAGTTTGTTATTGCTTATTCTGGTTGCGCCTGGACGAGTGTGAGTGGCCTTTCGATTAGACAAATGCGCTAGTATCCCCAAAGACCTTACTCACCTCGAATCTTGACACTGGTATCATAAAGTGCACGATTTGCACGCAGTTATGTCATAAGCTCCCCCACTACAAGCCTCACCCTCGACCTTACCGTCTTCCAAAAGTTCACCTCATCCCATCTTCCATCCATGTTCCGAATTTAAAAAATCACCTTCTTTCTATATTTGTTAGTTCAGCTCATCCATCCTCTTTCAAAGTCCAAACTTCACCTTCTCTCAACGCTCTCCTGCTCTCATCCTCGTTCCCATCTACCCTCATATCTTACTCATTCTCCGTACTCAAGCTATATTTAACCCCCTCTTCTAATTCTACTATCCTCAAGCCTCACCTTCTCTGAACGATTTCTTACTCTCAGGCCTAGCCCTCTCTCATCCTCATTCCTATCCACCCTCACATCTTACTCATTCTCCGCATTCAAACTATATTTAACTCCCCTCTTCTACTATCCTCAAGCCTCACCTTCTCTTCAAATCCTGAAACCCAATTTTACCTTCACACTCTAAAACCGCACCGGATCTTATACCTGGATAACCTACCTGGCCTAGTCACCGGATGGGTTTGTCCATAGGTATTTCGTCCGGGGTACGGAAGACTGAGCCGGTTTTTCACCTGTTGTGCAATGCATTGCGCAATAAGCCGCCGACCCCTGTTGGAAAACTGAGCCGGTTTTTTGTTGTACATATCGACTATGTTGTTTTCGAACTTTAGATCGATTAGCCTGATGTACCAACCCTAAAGTCATTGGACTGTATAAACATGATAGACCAGGATGACGACAAACTCACAATGTTTTCAGACTATGTTTTTGACAACTACATTTCTTCAACTGCCAGATACCCGCCCAGCTTGTGGGCTTGTCTTGAAAGTTCCGTCAGAACGACCAATGCATGCGAACGTTTCCATAAACATTTTGCAACCCACTTTACATCGCCGCATCCAAACCTATTTCTGTTCATTGAAAACCTCGCAGAAGAACAGCTACGAACTGGCATAAAGGTCAGATCATCTTATCAGTACCACAATGTTCCTGTGAGACGCTTGCGTGAGCGTGAGAGAATTAGGGAGACCCTCATTACTGACTACAATGAGCAAAGGCTGTCCCAGGCAGAGTTTGTGCACAAAATTGCTCTCAAGATGCTGTCCATCAAGTTGTGAGGCCCCTTTTAATATTTTTTAACAATTTTTGTCATGATTTTAACAGCTCTCAACATAAACATTATCCTGCTCAAAATCCGACTTCCACCCCCCCCCCCCCCCCCCGTGGTGAGCAGGAGGCAACACGTATCAAGACCGTTTCAATCAGCTGTTATAATTACATGCATTTAATTCTTACAAAATTCACCAGAAAACAAAAGCAAAGAAACATTCTCGATAAGTGGCGAAAGGAAGAGGTTGACTAGTCGTTAGAAAAATTAAGTATCGATATGCCAAAAACCGGCTCAGTCTTCCAACAGCCTTTACGAGCTACCTTTGAAGTTTTGAACAATAGGATTAAAAATCCGGCTCAGTTTTCCCGTACCCTTTCGTCCTGCTGACCGACTCTCTGCGCAGTAATTATTTCCGGGAAAATATCACATGACTCAGTTTCGCTCGCAAAGATTCCATCCTGGAAAAGACCTCATGTAAACAATGTCGTATAAGGGGACGTCTCTGCTCTCTGGAATTCCCTCCCCATACCCTCCCCCCCCCCCCCACAACCACCACCCCTCAACCCGACCCCCTTTTTAACAACCACTCTTATTCTGATGTACCGTACATAGAAGTAGGTGGGCGATTATTGATTTTTTCATACTAAATATATTGCAGCAGGCATAACAATTATATTTTCATCCTTAGTTCTTTCGCGTACTATTAAAACTTATTGCCAACAAATTACGTGACAGTTCGCCAAAAGTATAAAGGAGTTGTATTTCTACAAAGCCTCCCACTAAGAGCAAACAACAGTAACAACAAATAATTATGTATTACTATGTTAATGAATTCTACAAGAACAGGCCAACGGAACTGCTATTTTGTCAACAAGTATTATTTGTGTCACTGAAGAGAGTTTTTTGCTTACAGCGCTGATAAGGGGGAGGGATCAGAGACAGACACTGTCGACCAATTTTCTCATTCAACCAGTAAGAAATGGCCGCGCCTCGCATGTCGCGCGCATCCGGGTTGGTTTCATTGGCTACAGGACACAAGCGTGTCAAGGTGCGCGTGTACCTGCCCTATTTTTAGCGGCTGGGAATTACTGCTGTTGCATCAAGCACAGCTTGCCTGTCCCAATATAAGTTTGTTGTGCTATTTTGTGTTCATTCAGTTAGTCAAGAGCTGAACTTTACCTTCCCTGCAAATATAGTGGATATTACTTTCATACAATTTTGAACGTGTTTTAGTAAATCGGACAGAGAGTTTACACAGTGTCGATAACCCAAGTGTTCGTTGACAGTGATAGATAGACTAAGAACTTGCAAAGCAGTCCTAGTGAAACAAGACCGAAGTGTAAGTGTGCAGAACGAGTTAACAGCTTACTACTACTGAGAGAGAGAGAGAGAGAAACAGCAGTCGATGAAAATTGCTTCTCGTATTTTACAGTTTGTTTCCTCCAAAGAGAGAGGCCGACCATCTTCAATGGTGAAACGTAAGTGAAATTTGTAATAGCAGCTTTTTCAGCTTGTGGTTTTTTTTTGAGTTTTCTTTATTTGTAAAACATTTTTTTTTAAAATCCGTGCAAGATTTCGTTTATATGTGGGAACGTCAACTTTGCTTGCAATTTGAGACTCTCAGTCCCAATTTTCAGGTTATATTTATCATCTATGCTCCCCCCCCCCCCGGTCGCAAATGACCACACCCTCTACCTCACTACACCCACACACCTATCACCACCCGCCCTTCTCTGTTTGGATATTCAAATGCTCGAAGTTATGAGATAATTTTTTCACGATATGATGTGACGTCATGCTTTTGCTCACTCTGTCCCTCACTGCCAGACACACTCTTCCATATTTAAGGTTTTAACTCCTTTATTGTAGTTTATGTTGACAGACTAATATTCTGAGATTTTCTTTGGAAATATGTCCAAGAAGACGTAGGAAATTCTGAAAAAATATATATATACAAAAATCAAAATAAAAGGCAACGTGCATTTTTGGTGATTAAGAAACTTCGTGAGAAAAAAAAATGATTGTACATAATTATAAGTAGATCTAGATCTATATTGTATACATATAATTATGGGCTATATTTTAATATAATTATATTGTTTTGCCAAGCTTTATCTTAACTATTTTTCATAAGACAAACATAACATGGAATTCTAAAATAAAAGTAAAACATACATGAACATGAAGGACAAGTACAAAATTTCGGGCACCAGGAAAACTTTCGTCAAGCCAAATTAACAACGAAACAAACCATGTCAATCTTTGTTGAAGACAAACATGCCAACGACGCGGATCCTTTAATTTTTCCGCTGATGACAAACAGCCCAGACACTTTCACTAATTACTGAATACAAATTAAATAATCAAATAACAGTTTTTATATGAGTATTTGTTGTGACTATTTCAACCCACCAACTTAATTTTATTACGTTCTTTGTACCAGGAGTTTGTTGTTTGTTTTTTTAACCTCGTACCTGGGGCTTGTTGGCTCAATCCAGCTATGTAGGGCGTTTAGCCTTACAGCTTTTCGGCCTTCAAGCACATTATTGACCTGTCGCGTCCCCCACCCTGTACATTAAACATTTTCATCACAGCTTTTACATGACGTTGTTTATGCGTATGCATGTCTCAACCACCAGTTGCTATAGTACCCACCCCCGAGACGGGCTGTAAACCAATTTGTTGCCCCCTTTCCACGTCTTGCGTTAAATTATACAAAAAATTATTATACATACATTAAGTGTTTATACATGTTTATTTTTTAGCCACCTTTTGGTATACCCACTCCTGGACGGGCTATGTAGTTTGTTGCCACCCTTCTCTCTTCTTGCGTTAAGTCATACAATAGTACACCCGTTAAGTGTTTATTTTGTGTGTATTTTTTAGCCACCTGTTGGTATACCGGCCCCTGGGGCTGTGGAAACCTGCCTGCTACCACCCCCCCCCCACCCCCTTTTGCCCTCTAGGTGTACATCAGTCAAGTGTTACACGTGTACATTTCTCAGCCACCCATTGGTATGTCGACTCCCCGGGGCTGTGCACATCTACCTGTTGCAACCACCACCCTCTTCTGTCCCACCCATTTCCACCGGTATTCATCAACCCTGTCACTGCCAATGAAATCGTTTAGTCTTTCATCGCTGCATCCCCACAGACAGTGAAATCAGCCTTCCAGAAAGGTATGCATTGTCCAGGTTTCCGCTCTTGTCAAACTGCAAAAACATGTACCACAGTTTATAGGTTCCCCCTTCTAGCTCGATATAGGACAGTAATATCACCCATAGCAGTGATAGGCTTTTAGATTAGGCGGAGATTGTCGTTGGTCGGCGCGGCTGGCTTGACAGTGTGAAGTGATTGAGTGCTCGGAGTTGAGGTGGTGTGATCATTTCACCTTGACACTGGCAACGCTTGGCTGGACTTCGGGCACATTCGGCCGCCTTACTACCAGCGACTCTCTCTTTTTTTTTTTTTCCCCTTTGCTTCTATCTCAGTGCCAGCGAAACGGCTGGCTGCGAATGAAGGGCACTTGAAAAACCGTTTTGCTGGAAAAGCCTTTATGCTTCACCTTCCCCACCCCACCCCAAATCTCCTTTACCCGGTTTTCTTACTTGTGGTTTGGTTACCTGTCGCTAGCTCGATCGTGTTTGTGTTACGGGTGGGCTGCCAACATGACAAGCAGAAAAAAAAAAAGGTGAACGTTACATTTAGTGACACACATTTCCCTGGAAAGCTGAAAGAACCTTGCTACTTTGTGAGGTACTCGAGCCATTAGACTGAGAGAGAGACTTTCTGGTTGGTTTATTAACTTTTATGTTGAGCTGGTAAATAGCCCTGCCCATTTACCATTTCATATATTTTTTAACCCTCTAAATTCCAACAGTGCATTGTTGTGGGGCAAAAAACAATCTTTTGTATGCCGTCTGTGAATTTGTCCAAGGCAATTTCGAATAAATAGAAACAGCCATTTGACAAGTTTTTTTTTGTTTAAAGTTTTCTATTTACCTTTTTTGGAATAACCCAAGGGGTTCAAAATTAATTAATTAGGACTAGAAAGAAGCTTAACCATATTGTTGTCAGTCTTGAAAAGAGTTGTTTTTTGTTGTTGGTTTTTTTTTTACTGCTGGGTGGGATGGATGAACGCATGAGAGCTTTTGGAAGAGTCAGTGACCTTAAAGTGACCTTAAACAGGCAGCCATCAAATTTAATTAACGAAGATGAAGTGATACTACGGGAGAGGGGCTGGGATTATTAATTCCCCCCCCCTCCCCCCCCCCTTTTTTTTTTCTCTCATTACCGAACGGTGTTGATGTGCGGAATGGGGTATGATGTATGTACCCTTCAGAGCTTGGGAAGACTCGTTGACTTTAGAAAAGACAGTCGATTAATACAATCAAAATGTGAAAATCGCGCAACGACAGTGAAACCATGAAGTGAAAGAGAGACAATCAATGTCGAGGGTACTCACTGAATACATGACGTCAAGAGACACCACTTTTCACTGCCCTCTTGACAATAACCGGTTTTCTTTTGCCAAGTTCACGTTGTCAAGGACTAACTTCCGAGAGGCTTTACGTCCGCGTGCGATGGTTGGTGTGGGCGTCCAGTGCTTTGTCAGAAAGAAAAACTCCGTCATTTTGCTGATAAACTCAAGAACAAGTTCAGAGAAGGAGTTTAAATTGCCCAAACCGCATCGAAATTCTGCGAACAGAAATTGTTTGAGAAAGTGCATGCAAATCATCATACTCTATAGATCTAATGCAGCTAGAAGTTTAAGATGTAAGCAGCTAAAACTGTGTGAGTACGTGGCTAAATATTGTAAAACTGCCTTAATATTTGACGCGGCTACATCCATTTGAGATACAATTTAGTTTCTAGTATTATTTCTTTACAATTTTCTTTAGCGGCAGAAAAGAGACGCAATTTCATCAAGTAAAAACCAAAGATATGGTCGGAAATTTCGTTCGTCGCCTCTCTTTTTCATTTTGAAAGGGCCAAATATGAACAAATGTTACAATATTATGTGCAGGTTAGCTTGCGCAGGGCTGCTAGTATAGTTAAAAGAAACAATATTTACAATCCGATAACGAATAAATCATCTATTTCTGTTTGTGGGAAGTTACAGGCCAGATTCATACACACGGGTATGCTGTTCGTTAGACAACATAGTCAAATTGGTCTTTTTTAGTATCTTATTGTTTGTCTAACGTGTACGTGTATGTGTCTGATCGCATGTAGGTTTGGGATTGATGCTTGTAGTCCTTGAGGACCTGTTAGATGGTGGCCGGTGTCGTCAGTTTGGAAAAGTCTTTCCGTTTCCGTTCTGAATTTGGGAGGGGGGGGGGGAGGGGGGGAGATCAGAGGAAATTCTCACAAATGTTTTAAGTCTTTGCCGCCTGCCTGAGGTTCTTGTTCTTTCTCTATTTCCCCTCTGTCTTTTCTATCTTTCTCTCTCTCTCTCTCTCTCTCTCGCTCTCTCTCTCTCTCTCTCTCTTTCTCTCTCTCTCTCCCTCGACGATGCCACTGACAGTAAACACCAGTAATGTTACATTTTCGCACTGTCACAGAACAGTTCAGGCATATAATTTATGAACGTAAGCACAGTTTATGCATAGCCAGAAGTAAACAAGACATGCCCCGCGCAAATTCTGGCAAACATGTACAAAGTAAACAAACAAACAAAAAACGCCAGTAATGTAAAATCCGGAGATAAAAACCTGCAGCCCAGCAGGTGATCTGACGTCTCCACGTGACACGTCCGGGTTTCTTAAAATCAAAACAGCATATTTCGAAATAATACACGGTGTTGAAGTTCTTGGGGCATACTTTATTCTGTTGTTGGCTTACGTGCACCGCCAAAGAGATCCTTGGCCTGATATTGTATTCTAGATACTGTACCAGTGTCTGGTGATCCCACGTGACACCTTGGAAATTGGGGTTGGGTCATCATGCATAGCCTGGCGAAGTTCAGAGGTCGTAGACAATCAACACTTCGCTAGCCCTATCACGAAATTGTGCGCTAATGTAGTCACATAAACCCGCAGATGACATGCTGTTGTTTTATTTTATTTTTTTCACATATTCGATAAACTTGAACTTGCAAGAAATGTTTCTTTTTGTTTCCTTTTCTTGGGAGAGAGATTTCAAATGTATATTAAAATTTTTTATTATTTAGATGGATTATATTCACTAAAAATGGATTTAAGGTAAAGAAAATATCGTTGGGTATTTGCCATGTTAGTGTATGTGCATTTCACCTTTTCGAGAAAATAAGGATTGAAGTTTGGTCGGCAAAAGGGCTAAAACGCATACAACATTTTACGTCACCAACACGTATCTCCAAAAGTTTTTAACCGATTGGAATGTCACTTACACATGACGAAATTATGAGTGAGAGAACCATTTTCAGGACAAAACCTCAAAATCGGCAAAATGTGGCATACAACTAGATGGCAAATACCCTTCAAGGATAGAACAGTTTTGTCTTTCCTCTGCAATAAAATCAGGTCTTGGACGCGTATGCCTTTCCATGATAGGGCTTAGCGCTGTTATTTTTACTGAACTGCAGATAGCCGTGACAAGTCACACGGGCTGTCATGTGATATTCTGCCAGGTCTGTTTGCGACAGTGTTGATCTGCGAGATATTATCATATCACAATTGTCATATCATATCGTATCATAATTATTACATTTGTATCCGACCCGCTCGCTTGAAGCCAGTTCGCGCAGATTCTCGACACGGCCAGGCTGGCTGAGCGAGCGAGATGGGCCCTGGCGACTTTTAGAGACCCGATGACAAGAAATCTTGTCGACAGCTGGCATCTGTGTACTCTCACGCCAGGAGTTACTGTTTTTGAACCGAGGGCAGCAAAGCATGAGCAATGTTTCCCTGTAAAGCGCAGAAAAAATATGCAAGGTTGCGTCAGGGCTTGGTAGTAAATAAACGTGGTAAAAAAAACCAACAGAGGGACAGAACTGTATTTCCCAAAGCCTCCCGTAAGAAGCTTGCATGAAAACTGTGGCTTTGCGAAATACAACTATTTTTTGTTTGTATTTTTTGCCATAATATTATATTATAACTTGGCGTTGGATCATATGAGATTATATTTGATCTGAACTTTCAGTATTTCTAATGGCGTTGGACGATATAAGATTGTACTTGAGCTGAACTTTCAGTATTTCTAATGACATTGGGTCGTATGAAATTATACTTGAGCTGAACTTTCAGTATTTCTAATACAATGTACAAATAAAGCAATGCTCTAAAGGCGGAGTTTCATCGACATCTTTCTTACACTTATCATTCTGTCAAGCTAGACTCTCTTGCCACGAGGCAGTTATCGTATACAGCTCACTTGGCACCAGTTGTACTTCAATTTGCAGGCAGGGAAAAGGATGGGTTGTTAAATATTCAAAATGTTCCAACTGCGTATGATTGTTGCTCTTTGCTCCAAGTTCATCGATGTCTGTCAACAGTAGTCATATTACGTAGTGATGCATCAGACCATTGTTTTATCACTGATATCAGTATTTATCACTCATTGGTGCGTGCGAGGACAGTTATCTCCCGTCCACAGACAGATCAGAAGTTATTTACCCTGCATGAACTGATCAGACTTAATGACAGTCGCGGGCAATGATAAAGAAACTGGTGACCGTGCGTCGATGATTGGAAGCAGAGTTTGGTCCATTTATGTAATGTCAAGTGAGCGCTTTTGGGGGGCGGAGGCGGTGAAGTGTTTGGTGTCTGGCCTGGATAGTTACAGTTAAAGGTCTCCGAATGAACGACAAAGACAGATCTGATCATGATTTGCGTGATTACACTATGAAAATCCAAGGACATGGGACGTCTCAGTGCTCGGGTATCACGTAACCCACCGACTTTTCAGCACCACCTCCTAGTTTTAATGATGTCGAAATCGCACCTTAATTATAGAGGGATTGGTCCTGTATTAAGTAAGAACTTGCAGTAAGAAATTCAGAACAGATGTAAAGTTAGTCCTATATCGGAAATATCTACTAACTGACTGACGATGTCTCCCCTATGTCTGGTATGTTTTGTACAACATGAAAGTACAATTGTGAGTACATACGAAAGAGAGCGAAGAGAGAGAGAGAGAGAGAGTCAGAGAGATAAAGAGAGAGAGAAACAGACTGACAGACACACAGTCGGTCAGACAGACAGTCAGAAGGTTGTTGCTATTTCATTGAAATGTGCTTTTGGTTCACTTTGTTGAGGCAGGTGCTATATAAATATAACATCCCATTATCACTATCAGTCTTAGTATTTCTTGGTCACCCCCAACATAGGGCAGAGAATAAGAAAAAAAAAATACTTTAATAATAATAATAATGATAATGGTCAAATGACTTAATTTAATCTCTCACATATTAAGCATTAGAATTACTAACAGGTTGGGAAGACGTATAGACGTGTATATACAACTATTTTCTTGCCCCATTGTACCATACAAACACTGTTTGTCCCGGTGCAGGTTTCACACGGACATAACATTGTTTTCTCTAAGCATAAGCAGTGTATAAACATGTCTCATTAAAGTGGTGTTAAAATGCATTTACAGACAGTTTTGTTCGTGGTGTACGAGAAGTAACATACACACGACAGCTTTCATACGTATGTAGCTGACAAACTTCCCTTATCCTTATGAAAGCATGAGACTAAAAATAAACACACCTTTGTGTCACAAATCCCAGACTGGGAGATGTAATAAGTTATGACAGGACAACAATCACGAACGAACAAGTTTAACACTTAACAGAACAACCCATCAGACTCACACATTTATTAAACATAATTATACAGATAATAGCGCAATTACCTACATTATATTATTGAATTTAACTGCCGTACAACGGCCTTATTCCCACATGCACTCTTCCTCGGATCCACAACCCGGTAGTTACTTCCTAAAGACACTTCGGCCTCAGCCTCTCCCCTCAGGGTCTTAATAGCACATTAATAATTCACTGGCACCGCAGTCTCTCAATATCACCTTCCTGTTGCCATAACACCTTAGCATTCCACTAGCACCTCAGCAGGGCAATAGCACATTATCATTTCAATAGCCCATCAACATGGCAATAGTACATTATCATTTCAATAGCCCATCAACATGGCAATAGTACATTATCATTTCAATAGCCCATCAACATGGCAATAGTACATTATCATTTCAATCAGCACATTCACGCTCATATCTACGTCCCTGTCCGTGGCCAGACTGCCACGACTTTATGTGCCTCTACTGTCCTGCACCGACAGCCTCACTCTTGGCCTATGTGTGGGCCCCGGCCCTATGCTGGCCTATCCCCTGTGCTCACCGAGGTGGCTCTTCGGCCCGTCCCCGACACCTACAAGAATAACATTACATTGGTATAATACCATACCATTTCTATTCACTCCACCTCTCCTTACAACCCATGAAGCGTACACACAATAGTTCACATTTCACTCACCAAATATCTTACGGTAACACACCTCCATTGTAGTACACAATACTCAGTCGTGCTACAAATCCATGAACTCACTTTCATCTATCGCTCATGGCGCACATTGCTATATCCAATATCAAGGACTTCCACATTCCTCACATATACTTATTTACATCATGGTAATAGACGAATATAATACATCAATCATAATTATCAATCATCGTTTCACCTACCAGTCATCACTGGAAAAAACTCTCACTAGTCTTCCGACTGCTCCCCTTATGTTCGCCCACTGGGCTTTCTCTTGCGTCCGCTCTTTAGGACGTTCTAACTTGCAGTGATAGTAATACAGCGCTCTCGCCTCCTTCAGACCCCCACCACTCATAACATGCACGCTTTTCCTTACTTGTCTACGTGCGTTAATTTTACTCTCCTCCTTTCCCCCCGTAATTATTAACTATCGCTCACTCCACTCGTGACACTTTGTTCTCTGTTTGTAACGAATGACTGCTAGTACAGGGTAGCATGCATACATAATATGTTCTACCGATGTATGTATCGTGCATGTACAGTGTTCTGCTAGTGTAAGCTGTGAACCTAAACAATGGCTGTAATTTTATGGTCCTAGGCGGGGGATTTAACCCGGCATTAAAAATGTGCTTTCACCGTGTCAGTTTCCCCTCTCAGTGAAACTGTACAGGTTAATTTGTGCCTGCTACAGACAGGTTTTTCCGAGGTCAACTCCCGCTTTATTCTTGTTGTTTTGTAAATATTTTATTACCTTAAGCAAACTTGCCAACTGTCGATTTCACAGGAGAGTTCTGTGTTTTGAGTGCCGGGGCGGACTTGAGAAAATATATACTAAGCCGCTTACGTCTTCAACAAACTTTAAACAGCTGCAACTTTTGAACGAATTAGGTTAATTCAATAATTAAAAAAACAATAATAATAAAATAAGCAGATTATTCCCGTAAAATACGCTGTAAAATGATTTCATTTTCCTTATGAATGGATGCCCTGTCTTGGACAACCAAAGAAGGTTCAGAACTATTCTGAGGTTTCAGCCTGTCGGATCAAGTGTTTCGACCGTCTCTATCCTGCCTGGAAGGCTGATTTCATTTCATTTCATTAGACCTAGTTCATTTATGGGATCAATAGAACTTGAATCAAAGATGGGCATGGCAGGGCTTTGTACTTCATTCAATTATAAATCTCCAGCGGTTCAAAAGTTACAGCCGTATAAACGTTTCTTGGAAGAGTTATGCCGCCTGGTATAGATATATATATTTTCGCGGAAAAAGACCTTCCTTCCAGATTTGAGGATAAAGGTCAGTCCAGTAATGTGCAGGCCAGTGGTGACAGTATGTCAACTATAATAATCATTAATATACAGCTTGGAATGCCATGTTTCGTGTTTGGTATTTTGTACTCTCCTTTCTGTGGAAAGTGTATCCGGCTGAAGTTTCACTTTGTAGCTCTGTACAGCAAAGATACACTTGTCCATTGAGTTGTCCCTTATTGAAGTATAGTGGCGGATCTACCATGAAACTAATGGAGCTTAAGGTTCAGGGCCCTGTAATTCCGGAGAGGCCCTGAAGAAACTTTTGTAAAATAAGTGAATTTTGGATGTTGCCCTATTGCTGGTGGTTTGCGAAGGGGCCCCATGAGAGTTCAAGCTTTAGTGTCCCAAAAAAGTAGGTCCGCCACTGTGAAGTAGCCATGTAGTTGGCAGGTGTTTTTTAAGACACTTATGTGATTTATGACACGTCAACTCCATGACCTAATTTCAACTATTTCTTATTTTTCTTTTCTTTTGTTTCTTTTCAGAAGATCATCTGAGCTCTATGTTGTCGCTATCAGTGTTTGGAAGTATCCGGGCTCCCATGAAATCGCAGTCTGATGCGAAACTGGAGGCAGTGACCTTTATGGGCCTGTTACGTCACAATGAAGACCAACTGGTGGAAAAGACCAAGGTGTTGATGAAGAACGACCGAGCTTTTGTGCAGGAGATGTTCGCCACACGGATTGACGAGTGGACGCCCCTGCACGCCTGTACACTCCGCGGAGCCAGGCGACTGGTCAAAGTCGCTCTTAAGTCTGGTATTGACCCAAATTTGGAAATGGGTGCACCCGATGGCCTTCCAGGCAACTGCACCCCTCTGCACCTGGCAGCCTATCGTGGTGACGTTAGCATTCTGCAGTTGTTAGTGCAACATGGCGCCCACTTCAACGCCAGAGACAATAAAAACAAGACGCCTTTGCATTACGCCGTGAGCCGTAACAATACGTTAGCAGCTCGAAAACTTTTGAAATACGGAGCTGATTTTTCCGAACTCACAGCAGAGGAGAAAATCTACTACAAGGAGGACATTGCAACTAAAGGATCTGCTTTATTGTGCATACCCGTCCGAGTTGGAAGTCAGAAACACAGAAACGGCACGGCAGCCCTCCGTTATAAGCCCTCCCCGTCCTAACCCAAGCTCTGCTTTGACTATAGCTATAACCTAAATTAAAACCTCAGACAAGAGCAAATCTGTTGAGATGAAGCCCAGCAATTCAGACTTTGTCAGCAAGAGAGGGGAGTGGCTTGTTTTCCCCCCCTCAGGATTACTCCTTGCAGCATTTTGTTGTTCAGGCTTATCTACACATGATTGATGTGCCAACATGTACGTGGTGGGCTATAGTAATACAATATAGCATTGTGGCGATTTCGATGATCATCTATTGAACACTGACAATTTTCATTTTACACCTTGTATGCTGTACGAAAGATTAGGGTCACTGCCACTAATTTGTAGCAGCTAAATTGTTACAGAGACAGACAAACAGATCGACAGACAACAGCAGACTACTCATCAAAAGAGGTCATTTTCATCTTTTTCCGTTGCCAAGACAATTACATACATTCCAGCAATTTTGCTCACTTACTGACCATCGTCGACCCATCATTGTTGGCAGCCATCCTTCCTCGTCCACTTTCGAACCTTTCCGTTTTCGGCGGCCAGCTCACCTTCAGGTCAGTCTACGGAACTTCTCAAAGCTTATGATTCCTCAAAATCTAGAGGATGACAGGCTGACTTGTCCACAAGATCATCTGAATAGTCAAGGTGAGATAACTATCAGTGAACTTGTTCACGCTCCTCTGTTATGTGCCCTTGGTGAGTGGACCAGCATTTCAAAGATTGTGTGGTCAGACTCCCGAAGTCTCCTCGCCAAGTCGTGACATAGATGGATCCGCCAATCCTCTTGTAAACAGTTGTACTGGACGTTTTCTTCATTCATTTAAGCAACAAAGCAAGTTATTATTTGGAACAAGGAGAGGTCAACACAATGTTTTTAATGCCAACCTGGGTTTATATCCAGGTCGTCAGGTCATAGTAACCTCCTGAATTCAACGGTTGTGACGCCTAAAAGACAGCTGATAAATTCCCCAGCGTACTTGGAAAACTGTTGTGTACACGCCTTGTTTACTTCAAATTGTTATTGGCTGTGGCTATTGATACTGAGCTACTTCTGTATTTCACTTTCATTACTGAACTCCTCCCGGGTTCCCCTGTACATGTATAGACCTGTTGAGAATTGTTCATACTTTAAGTGTGTATCTCTTTCAATCCAGTTTCTTTCATAAATCAAAACGAGATCACCGGAGAAAAGGGGGCGATTAAAAATAGTGACTGCGGGTTCAGTTAATTTTTTGGGGTCAAATATTGTGTCAAACCAAATTAATACAGGAACTTTGAGGAGGGGTGGGGCTGAATTGGTGCAGGGGAGGGAAGAGGATATTTCAGTCTCCCAGGGATAATAACAATTTCTTAATTTCCACAAGAAAATAATTTGCAGCATTATTGGTAGCCATGACAGCAAAAATGGCATAAACATTAAACTTTAAAGTGAAACTAACTCCTGTAAAAGTGAAACTAGCTCATCTATGAAACATTTGATTTTAAAGGGTAAAATGATAGGTTATTCGAAGTCCCGAAGCGGTTAAAAAATGTATCACTGACAAAAAAAAAAACACCTGGTGGTGCGTTACGCTTCACTTGAATGTCTGCCAGTAGATCAACTAAAATGTGGGTCAGTTATAACGAAATAATAAATATATCATAAAACTGCTTACCCATGTGTCAGAACTTGGGGGTGTATTGCTTTTAGCTAAATATTGTGACATCTGCGTCATTTACGCCCAAACCCGCTCAGGTGAACCGTATGTGATACTGCTGTTGAACGCTGAAATCCGTTTGTCCATGTTGTAATACTTACTCTTTCACTTTTCCCTAACCTTGGGCAGTGTCAAAAATACAAATGTACTAGATCTATATTACTGACAGCAAAACTGTGTTAAAATTCACATTCCAAAGTGTAAATAAGACTGAAATAAAAGAAAATACTGTAAAATACGCTAGATATAGTAAAATTAAAGAAGGTAGAGTAAAATGAAATAAAATAGTGAAGGTTAGTTTATATAATCCCAACAGGCTCGCATTCGGGTATTTGATAACTCTTCACTCTCCGTTTTTCGGAAAGATGGTTCTAGTTTCAACATTTTGCATAATAAAAATAATAATGGACGACAAAACAAATTAAGACAATAGCAGTACATTAGAACACCGATATGAAGTCATAATAATTATGGACTAGGCCGGGAAGGCTTTGAGGTTTGGTGGGGGGAGATGAAACCTATTGTGGTAAGAACAGATACATGTGTCACCATCAGCTGTCATGAGAGTCATTTCCAAGTGAAAACATACATCAGGTGATGTGATCCATTTTTTATACAGTTTTTGTCACCTGTTGCCCATTATACAGAATTACAAATGTCAGATCAGTATGCCATTCATTCTATCGACGTACATTCCATTAGCCTCATTCACAAAAACCCAATTCGTTTTATTCCATACTGATCTATCGTTGCACCTCCTATTCATTACATATCATTGTACTATATAAAAACACGACATCTTACGTCATTGTAAAATGTGTACATTTCAACGCCCATGTCCCTGATTATACAGCGGGTCAAATGCAAATCATTGACATTTTGACCTTTTCATGCTTTTTTATAGATGAAATTTACAAATAAGCACATTGTGATATCAACCTTCTGTTTGTTTGTTTGTTTGTTTGCTCGTTGTTTTATTTTCCATGTTCTATTTTGCTAACCCTGTTTCAACCGACGATGGCCTTGACCTGGTGTGCTGTATTTTTAATTTTTTACTATTTTATACTGACGTTTTTATTTTTTGCTGTTATCCATTCTTATTTCTTAATAATTAGGATACGAATTTTTAAAATTCAATCAATTTTTTTTTTAAAAGAAAGAAAAAGTAAGCATTCGGTCACTAACTTATTTTTTTTTTTCAGATTAAAAATCTGGAAATATCGCAGAACATTTGTTTAAAATGGTATTTGCCAAGATTTGTGATAAGACAAACATTCAAGTAGAAACAAAAACAAAAAAAAATGTACCAGGTCTTAATTTTTTTTTTTTTTAATGATAGAAGCCAGTTTTCGGCAACAAGCAATATTTTTTTTTTTTTTTTAGGCAGGAGACCTGAAAACTTGAAAAGAGCTTGAAAAAAATTACCTGACGATAATGGAAAGTAAAATATTGAGAGGAATTTGGGGGGGGGGGGGGGGGAGACAAACAAAAAAAAAAAAGTTTTTGTGGGGTTTTTTTTTTGGCGGTCACCAGGATCTTCTCCAGGCTAAAGTGTGAAAATGTAAAATACTGTAACTTTAAACGGAAATGACGATGTAGGCCACTTAAGGTTACTTAGTACTAATAGTAGTTATAGTCCATTCAGGATTTTTGTACCAAGCTGTATGTGGCGACTCTCAGCGCCTTCCCTGTGCCTGTTTAATTAATATGTACAAATCATCACTCCCAATACATTCCATCATACACTCCATCAAGCCATGTTTATAACTTTTCAGAAAACGGGATAAAACCAAAAAGTTGTGGAGTTGCGAATCTTATGCCAAAAGTGATTTTATCTCAAAATTAGGATTTTGGATGCACGAAAAACAAACTTTCACGAAACTCAAGAACCTAAACAAAACCCTTATTTTATCTGGGATAATAGTTCCATGTATATTTTAACAATGAATTAGGCAATCAATGTGTTATAAAATGGCCTGGACGAAATGCTGTAGTCTTGCTTCCGTATTCTTCTTATATTGTATATAATATATATGCAATCACAGCATCCACAGACAGTTGTGTCTTGTTTTACCTCTTTCAAAGACTGTGTATCATGAATTTGCTCATGTTTTCGGTCGTACATGATTGATATTATGTGATTTATGCATAAATTTTGTGGGTGACTGCCACAGTTAGGATTTGTGCTGATATTGTGCTTTCTGCTGATAGGTATGTGGAGTTCCTGCTATGTGTAAGATGCAAGTGCCACAATGTGCTGATAATTATGTATGTGCTGTGTACAGATATACACATGCATAATGAGGTATCTGTGTGCAATGTACTGGTATACCCTTGTGTGTATGTGTTGAATGTTGATGTGTGCGGTGTGATTTACTGATTAGGGTGTGTTGTGTGCTGATAGGCTATGTCACTGTGTGTGCTATATGTTGGCATGTGCTGTCTGTTAAAATAAATGTGTATGCTAGGCACTAATGTACGCCGTGCATGATTCTTTTGTGTGAGGATTGTAACCAGTGCGATTTATGAC
This sequence comes from Onchidella celtica, assembly GCA_963931925.1. Classification (NCBI taxonomy): domain Eukaryota; kingdom Metazoa; phylum Mollusca; class Gastropoda; order Systellommatophora; family Onchidiidae; genus Onchidella; species Onchidella celtica. Next base: position 30,585,250 of record OZ007579.1, read on the forward strand.
GAGAGCTGAAACGTGACAGTGTCTTGATTATCCCTAGCTTATCGCACGAAAAATTCCAAAATAGTCGTGCACTCGAGCCAACCCTTGCATTTCAAAAGAGCAAACATTTAAAGTAATAAAAAAAAAAAAAAAAACTTGTTATCTCTAAGCTAAAGTTGCGTTTGAAAAAGTTATTCAAATGCATGTAATGCCACACACCTGGTCAGGGCAACTGTGTGTTGCAATCCCACGCACAAAGCAAGCCGATGTGTATGTTTGACAGAATGTAGTAGCTTCTTAATAAATATATATGACAAAATATGGTAGATATATGATAGAATGTAGAACTTGCGACAGAATGTAGTAGGTGCGTATAGTAGATTAGAAATACACAACAGAATGTATTAAAATGTGTCTTGGACCAAGTTCCTGTACCATCAGACTGTAGTAAAAATAGAATATTTGAACGACAGAATGTAATAAATATGTCTTGGATTGTGTATGTCTAACAGAATGTAGTAACATTTGAGTGACCAAGTGTGGTAGACGAGTTTAGAACTGTGTATCTCTAAGAGAATGTAGTAATACTACTGTAGCAGAATATTTGAATGACAAAAATGTAATAGATATGTCTTTGCCTGTGTATCTTTAACAGAATGAAGTAACAATGGACTATTCGAATGACAGGATGTAATTGTAACGCACGTGTGTATGGCAGAATGCAGTCAGTGCATATGTAATATATCAGTAACTGTAACAGAATACTTGAAAACTTCTGCGCAAAGCCATTCCGCTCAGCCTCCCAGCTGTCACCAGAACTTGCTCATTCATACGTTGACTTTATCATGCCATTCTGTCTAACGTCACAATGAAACATTCCAATGCCCTTGTTTATTTGACAGGAAAGTGCATTATAATGATTACACTGTTGATCTTAAATGATTTATATTTATATATTAATAATTATATTATTTTACCCAATTTTGCTCAGTGTGTAACAATTCAAATGTCTTGCCCTTGGTCGGAGGTTACCGTTGGTTGAGCGTGGACCCGGTCAGAGCAGACAGGCAGCAGTGAATACATGTATAATAATGTGTGTTTGTTTGTGTGACTGCATTCGTGTTCGCGCTTGTTCAACCTATGGTATCTCAGGGACTCCGTGCCAGAAACGGAAACAGCACTGCTGATAATTAGTGATAATGCCGATGGGCCATCTATGAAGTAACGTACGCTCAGTTTCGGCGCTTTTTTCATACGCGCTCTTCCCAAGTACGCTTTTCATACGCTAGATTTTAGCCCTACCCCCTTCCCCCCCGTATGAGCGTACGACAATTAGAATGGTGCATGTTCAAGACAAGAAAGTCTTGAACCGCTAAAACTTTTAAGTTGCATTTTACATGCATGGATCATTAGACTGTTTCATTAAAAAAATGATTTTTGTGTAATCAGTTAAAAAACAATAAATAAAGGAATCTTTTAAATTCATTTCATTTCTATATTTGAAAAGCGTACGCACGCTGAATAGCGCTCGATGAGCACTATTCATGCGCTACTCTTTCGGAACGTATTTACTTTATGGATGCCCCTAAGGCGCATGGAAGACAATACAGCCGGCACCTGCACTGTGAGATTTATCTGAGATTGTCTCATTTGCCTACACAATGTTTTAATTTGTGAATGTCTTCACGTACTAGTAGGCTAGACAGACTATCACTAGTGTCTTATCTGTAGCATAGATTCGATTGTAATGGCTTTATGTAAGAACAAGGAATTAAACGTCAAAACCTGTTAAGTGCATTCGTATTTTCAAGTACTTAGTATCTTTTGTTTAGCACTGTAATTTTCACCACTTTTTATGAGATCCGTGCCCCTTCGATTTTCAACACTTGAATCGGGAGGTAGTACAGCATTAAGTTATCGATCCGGAGTTACAAATAGCAAATTAGTCTAGATCATACCTTAATAATACTGTTTGAGTTTTAACTCCTGAAATGAATTTTGAATGTTTTAGTTTTAGATTTTATGATGATCAAAAGAAACTATCGGTACTAGTCTATTACAAAATTACAAGATAGAAAGATCGAGCATATTTCTTCTATAAATTGATATTAAAAGGTGAATTTGTCCTAGATTGATTTGTACTGTGTTTTCCTGTAGCGGCAGTTCTGTAGCCTGCAAGGTAATTTTAGAGACTGCAAGGCCTAAGATAAGAAACTCTTGACCCGTAGATAGATTGCAAAGATAAGAAACTGTAGATATGTTGCACGTAGATTACACTATACAACCGTATATTCATGTGTGTGTTGTTGACAAAACTACACAATTACAGCATGAGTGACGTCCGGGCATGCACAGCTGCCACAAGTATGGCTGAATGTGTCGTCTCTAACAATTCCACATGTCGTAAAATATCCGTCTAATTCTGTGTGTAGTAGAACTGTCAAGGCCATTGTGCTGTTATAAATAGAACTGCATGTCAAATGTCCCTGTTTTATCTCAGAACCGTGAATGAACAATGCTTTGTTGACATGGTCACAAAACTTACATTTTTGAAAGATTCATAATATCATTTTTTGTTCATGTATTTTTGTAACACAATTTATTTTTTTGACATGATGACAAGCATTAATTAAATAAATCTTTGTTGAACATAAACTTACACACCTTCTTCTGATTTTTATATACAATTTGTCAGTGTGTGTCTCTATGGAAATATGAATGGAAGTCTGAAATGTTCAGGAAATGTGTGTGGCTGGTTGGTGAGCACATCTGGTAGTGTCTCCTTCTGTCCGGTCATTATCCCATATTCTTTCTAACGTCTTGCTTTCTCCTAGCACAACATGTCCGTACTCGTGTGGATGTGGTTCCTCCAAATTCAGACTCATCCTCAAGAAATGTCTGACAAAACACCTTACTAACTGATGGAATGCAGCCAATGTGTTTCTGACTGTCATCAAATGATTAATATATTCTTTTTGAACCAGAGTTGAAGAATGACTGTAAAGCGTTAGGGCTTGCATTTGGCGGGATGTAGCACCACGTAATGTCATTTATTTTTAAAATATTTTTATTGAGTCATTTCGGGGCTGAAACCCCTCAAGTTCAGTACGCCCCCTGAAAGCTTAATAAATAGTTAATACAATTCCGGGGGTCTTGGATTGTCGGCCAACATAATCAATTTTATCTTATTTCCACAATAAAGGAAGAACAAGCTGGGATTTCCATCAACAGTGTTTTATCTTATGATTGTGCCAAAACACCACACTGACCCAACAAACCAGTTCTTAAAATCAATTTCTTGAAACGATTGCAGTGACACGTTTGGCAATTGCAGGTGAGCGAGTGGCTCCTCGTCCCACTTAGACCTGTAATGTACAGGCAGCCTGGTGCTTCTAGATCCTCTATGTCTGGGGCTGGTAAGTATTTTCTCACCCTCAGAAATGGGGCAATGTACTGGACAAAGACCCGGATCCGTCCGCCAAATGCGGTCAAGGCACTTCAGATAATCAAGCTGCGCTCAAGTGCCTGATGTCCGGTTGTGCCTGTTGGTTAGGTTCGGTACATGTACTTGATATAACAATGGCATTTAAACAAGGGGCTTCCGGGTTGTGTCGCTGCTGGTTGGGGAGCATGGTATTTTACACAGAAAGCTATAGCTGAACAGTAAATACAAGTCAGTATTTTCTCTGTTTGGCTTGGCAATTAGACTTGGTCGTCCTAATAACAGCCCTTCTCGGGGACACTTTTGTCAAGAGGCAAGGTGCTCGCCTCTCATGCCGAAGGTTTCGGGTTCAATCCCCGGTTGGTGCAGGCATGCTGGAGTTTAATTCTTGTCCCTGATCCTATGGTAGATAGGATCGAGCACCAAGTCTTCTCGGATATGGACAAAATGGGATTAAAGAAGTATACAAATACAAATACAAAAAACTCGAAGGGCCCGTGTGCACGTTGCACATGTTAAAGATACCTTAGCAGTTGAAAGTCGAGAGCAGGCCGAATAAGGCCGCTGCTCGAGCAAAATTCTAAAAAAAAACAAAAAACTAATCCTTGCCACAAAAACATACAGAAACAAGAATAAAAAAAGTAAAAAGTGAGATGTAAACGCCAAGAGCAGCGAACCTTTGAAAATAAAAACCTTAAGCAAAAGCTTTTCTCTGCTGTTCACATATTGTAGAAGTCATAACTTTTTTACCTTCAGTAGGACTAGAAGCGCACTGACTCAAGTCTGGTTTGCGTCAGTTTTGATTCTGGTCTGAACTTTCCTTGAATAATCTAGCGAGATAATTTTGTTTCAGTCTCTCTAGTGCGCCAGGATTTCAGAAAATCCAGGCAAAAACAGATTTGACTCTGCGGGCTATGGAGCTCAGGCTATGACTTTGTTGTTTAATTATACCATATAACCAGTGGCAGTATTGGCAGAATGGATAAGAGACCTGCACAAAAAACAGAAACCGGCGGTACCGGTATATAGCCTGGCGGCGAAAATTAGGTGGATGACGAACACCGAGAGTCATGAACTCGGTGTGGCCGGGGTTCTAGAAGATGTTAGGAAGTTAAAGGCCGAAACATGTAATGAAAGAATCCACTCTTCCTCTGAAGATCGTCATGTGCTTCGTTCCACCTGAGGAGTTTCTTACCACCATTGTAAGAGATCAGTTCTTGACGTAACCGTTACGGAGTTGAGATGGTCCCTAATGTAGAAATAATTGCTGGATTACGAACACAAACTGACAAACTATACCTGTGAGGTACATACAAAGTATTTAGAATTAGACATTCCAACTCTAAATAGAGGCAGGCCATCATTAATTTCTCATTAGCGATTGTTGGACTAAGTTTGAGGAGAAGGAGAAACAGTGGAAACACTGAATAGCTCTGTTGGCAGGAGTTTAAAATAGCAGTAATAATGTGATAAAACATAGCATTTACATAGCACTCCATCCCGTTAACAACCCGAGTCTAAGCGCAGTACAACATTTTTATCATATCTATCCTAAATCACACACAACACACACACATGTTCAGGAAAAAAAAAAACCTTGATGGACATTCAGGGTGTAAAAAGATGACTCTTCAGCTGATGTATGAAAGTCCTGAACTTGCCAGTCTCTCTCAAAGACAAGAGTGCATGTATTATAGATTACAGTACAGTTGTTTCCATTTAAGTAGACGGCGAAAACTATAGGAGATGACATTATTCAAGCGTCCTGTCTGCTGAAGCCACGGTCGTCCGCCCAATGTTTATGGTAAAAACATCCCACGTAACGCCTCTTCTGACAAACAAGAAAAGTGGTCCCCAGATACGGCATCGGATAATACCTGTGGCGGCGTCTAATGGACCGACTGAAACTTCACTTTTCTGCACTAATCTCGATGTGGTAACAATGATTATTATTGTTCCCACAACGTACCGCGCATAAACCGCTTTTTCCCGTATATTAGAACAGTATGGTAACGTTAGTTACCATGACTTACGCATCGGAGGGAAAACAACGACGCCCAGAAAGGGTTGAATTAAACTTTTTTATTTTTCTCAAATGTATGTTGCAAGGTCACCCATACAACAATAAAGAAACGGCACAGTAAATCACAAAAGAATTCGAAAGGAAAAAAAACAAGGTTTCAGGCCTGATAGAACTTGATAAGGAAACAAAAAAAAAAAAAAACTTAAATTTTAAAACACTTATTTTTTAAAAAAGGAGCGTCCATACAATGTTGGCAATTCAATATTGAATGGGGAATTTTAACATTTCTTTTTGTTATGAACTTAATGGCCTGTGTTTATGTCCAGATATGGTTACAGTTATAAAATCTGAAGCTGTGATCAGGCCCAGTGGTGTATTGTTTCCGTAATACTGGCGGATATAACTTAATGCTTTCCGAGAAAATCTGGTTGGATAATTATGTATGTACAAAAATGAACCCCTCAGAAATTTCTGATGAATTAAAAAGAAAACAAAAACAATTTTTCTTTTGTTGAGAGTGTGTGTGTGTGTGTGTTGGGGGGGCGGAGGGGGGGGGGGCACACAACAGGCTAAAATGTGCCATTACATTCTAGACAGTGAAACTCTACCCAACTAGGAATCCTATGCGAATCCGACTGGTACGAGTGATGACCTTTGCAGATAGGAATGACGTCGTTCCTACGTAGATCCACTGTTACGACATCGCGCTTATGACCAGTTTGCTGTAGGAACCCGCCCCTAAGGTAGTCCCACCAATCCTGCGGAAATCTACATCGGACTGACGTAGGATTGCTGGCTGGGTTATGTACTCTTCCAATATTCATTTCTACATCATCATTCATTCCATCATTATTTTGCACATTTTCAAATTGATTGATCTCTAACGATTTTCTTGTTGTTGTTTTTTCCGAAACACACAGTCTGATGTCGGTACAAGCTGTCTACAAGACTGGCTACAACATCACGCTAGACAGTTTGAGTTTGGCGAAAGCACGTCGACACGATAAAGGCCATATTGCACTAAGAAGCGGCAAGACAATAGACATGATACAACAGAACGATACGGCAGAAGGAGACCCTACGACAGGCGAATACCAACCACCTGCGCACTTAACGAGAGGCGGAAGTGCAGCCATAACATCGAGGGGTATTTGCCGTTATTGTTGAATGCCGTATTTCGCCGATTTTGAGGTCTTGTCATGAAAGTGGTTCTCTCACTCCTAATTATTTTCATTATGTATAGGCTAAGTGTCATAATGGGTGTATTTTTCGTGGCCACTTTTATGCAAGTTCCGATTTTGAAGTTCGAGTTCAAGTTTAGTTCATTGTAAGCCTGACCGCCAATAAAACATACACAGAAGAAACATGCAAACAATCTTTGAAAACATTAAAAACAAACAAACAGACAAGATGCACGGTCATTCATTCTCTCCGCTCCCTGCTGCCGGCTACAATAATTTTATACACTTACTATAGTATACAATAAAATACAACTTGTAATTGCCAGCAATAGTCATCATTTTTCAAGAGTATGGAACAAAGCACTGAGTTTACACAACTCTTCAAACTTTCAATCCACATGTTCTCGAAAAGGCAAAAATACACACACACCAATATGGAAAATACCCGACCATACATAGTCATGTACACTTGCTAATGTAACAGATGTTCAGGCGTGGGTGTGTGTGTATACGGTAAATAATACCTACATATGGGAAGCACTGAAATCATGTCACTGTCCAAAACACCTGACGCCCATCATTAGATGACTTTGCCATAATTATTTAATATCAACTCAGAAGTACAATTCAAGCGCACTGGTCATTTAATTTACAAATCATTAAGACTACTGCAAAAAAAATAAAAAAATACAGCTGCACCTCGCTTACACACTTATGATAAAATTAATTTTTTGATTAACCCAGGATGGAATTGTCTGACTAACAGAAAATGTCCACTGACCTTTCACCCCAATCCCACCCTTTTTCAGATTAGTACAAAAACAATTTTTGAGAAATTTGCCAATGTGAAATTGGTAAAATACGGACTTCTTTAATTCTATTTGTGAAATTTAAATTGATGAAACTCAGAATATCAAACCTAAATAAAGTACCCAAAAATAGACCGTGAAAGGCGCAGCATGGCAAGACGCGATTAGTTACGCCACTGTACGCTAGTAAAAATTATCAGTGCGCACTTGCATAATCCCGGAGTTGAGAGCGGTCGTGACGACAAAGGCTATAAAAGTTGTCAACTTTTTTTTTTTCTCTAACAATAAGTACCTGGCGTCTTAAACTGCACTAGGACCAATAAAAGCACAGACATAGTGTTTTGGGCACCATGCCCTTCCCTTTCCTTCCCAATGACAACAATAACCAGAACTAATGCGCCATTTACGAATAATAATATGGTTAAGTGTGTACAGTGCATTAATGAGAGGCCCAAAATCTGCAACAGTTGTGCATTTAACAAACTTTCGAACCGTTCACTGCTGAGGAGGGCCGTGATCAGGACTACAATGTTACATTGTAATCCTATATAACCGTAACCCAGCCAGTAACCTGCCTATTAACTATCTTTCGACCTGATTAGGCCTACCGATGAGGAGGGTCGTGATACTTTCCAACATCCATTGTAATCTCATAATCTTAACCCAGCCAGTAACCCTACGGAAATCCGACCTATAAGTTTGACGTCAAGTTTGTTCAAAGGAATGATCCGTTACTTGTGACATCGCACCAAAGTCCGTTCGATGTAGGGATTCCGCCCATGCAGTAATCCTACCAACCTAAGGAAATCTACGTCGGATTGACGTAAACATGCTGGGTGGGCAGTTACCTATAATTTGAATATTTTCTTCTAAAACAGCTTTCCTAGCTCAATTCACATATTCAATAACTTCATTACCATTATTGTCGTAACCTGCAGCAGCGTTGTTACTTTTTAAACTATTAATTGCCCACTCCAGTTCATCCTTTGAAATTTCCTCATTTAGCACTTAATCATAATATTGATCATCTCTCTCTTCCCATTGAGTAATTTTTTCTTCTTCCCCTTACACAAAATCTGCAACGGGAGTGCAGCAAAATTATATGTATAACTATCTTTCGACCCGATCACCAGTGTGGAGGGTCGTAATCAGCACTGCAACCTACAGTACAGGTGGTTGATTGGCGCTTCTGCTGGGGTCTTCCGCTGTCCTGTTGTTCTATTAAGCCTATCGTCTATCGTTTTTTGTTGTTGTTTTTTTTTTCCTAGCACAAGGTGACCTTAATTGTTGTTTGTTCCAACTCCCCATTTTGCACAACTGAGAAATTCGACTTTAAGTGTTTGCGTCTTTGGTATTATGAAAAGGAGTTAGAATAAATCTGAACTGTGAAACAGCTTGGTAAGTGCCATAACGCACTTTAAACAAATGGCAAAGTGTGCATTTGTTATGCCTCATCTAAGATACTAAAAGATCTCCAGTTTTTTTCAGAAAATGGAGATGGAACAAACAAGAACTAAAGTCGTGACGATGTGACAACTATCATATCGGCGTGCCTTCTCCAAACTCCAACTCAAACTCAAAGGCAACATGCAATATTAAGTTCCCTGGAGTCCTGTAACACTGCACAAGGTCTATAACACAAGAACAGATACAATGTATCAGACGTGGGGAATGGGTGGGGCGGCGTGCGTGCTTCCTCATACATTATCTTGTCTTCTTCTTCTTGGCTTGACTTCGCGGACGAAGACCTGTGGAAGGTTTGTTGAGACACGTCTGGTGCAGGCGCGATGGTGACTGGTGAGTCCTATTCGGGACAGACACTCTGCCACAGCTGCTGCAGAGGAATGTCAGATCTGGATTAGATATGTGGTGCTTTCGCCGCATCCTTCGTTCCGATGCTCCTGGCTTGTAGGGCACTTTCGAGCTTGGCGGTAGCCTGTTTAGTTTTTTTTTCCTCCAGGTATCGCGGTCCGCTGAGAGTTCTGATCATTGATTAGGATCAATATTGCAGGAGATGAGGGACCTTTTTAATTTTAGAGTCTTAATGCCTGCGCAATGAAGTTTTAAGGTAGAGTTCAGTCTGCGCAGTACTGGCCCCACCCTTTACACCCAGGTTCGTCTGACATGGCCTAGCATTTCCTTATGTATGTTACAGTTATACATGTAGTTACTTGTGGTTTGATAACGAGCTAGATTTGACATTGACACTGAGTCAAGGATTCGTAATATGAGCCATTGAAATTTGGCCCATCCAGTGTGGCAATTAAACTCGATGTCCAAAAAATAACATGTAACAAAGAAAAAATGCACTCCAAAACGGATGTTGTTCGTAAAGGGGCTGTCGAGAAAAACAAAAAAATATCTTTATGTAACACAGGGGCTGGTACGGGTTTACCGAGCGGGTCTCTCTCTATCTATAGCTATCTAATCTGACACCAAATAATGTACCACAGGACGAAACGAGCGGGGCTCTCTACACAGTCAAACATACAAACAAAACTATCAGGTTTTGAGAGGACAACAATTTTATTAAAAAGGAAAGAAAATAACAAATCAAATAATAAACACAATACAATAAACACATGACAATACAATAAACCACAATAAACCCAACCGATAGGCGCGGTGAACTAACCAAATGAATTCACACTTGAACTATATCATCAGAGCTGGCACTTCACAAATCTTGAAATATAAATTATACAACTTCTTTTACTTTTATGTTAGTCTGGACACAATGACACGTCCTGCTGTCTTGAAGACTTGGGTGGAACTGACTGACCCACGCTATCATCTAAGCGTCACCCAAACACGCGCAACCCATTCACTCCTCACAGTTCACTAAGTGCAAATTCTAATAAAACATTAAAACAAATAAAAACATTTTTAAAGACCACCATCTTGCTCGTGTATGTTCCAAATACACTATCTTAAGGAAATATTACTTAACAAGATAAAAACTAAACAAAACTTACAATGTAGTGATACATAACAAGGTTCTACTTCTGGCACCAGGGATGACTTAAATTGACCAATCCTGGACAATACAGACCACGCTAAGACTGATTTAAAATTGGCGCAGTGAGTACATCAGTTGGCAATGTTACTCAACACCTGCATGACTCATCTCAGTGCGTGATAAACAATAAGGGGAGATTATCTATGGTTTCTGTGTGGTTACTTCCCCTTGACCACGTCTAGTGGTCCAGCTGATCAAAATAACGGGTTTATCTCCCTTTCACTACAATGAGCTATGTTCTCAGCCCTGTAATGGTTCACCCCATTACATTTAACTTAAAGGCCTATCAATCACCTGGTCCACTGATTTAACATTTTACTACCCTGAGCGAAAGACGTACAGATTGGCTGAATGCCACCTTTGGCGGTCGTGTACAAGGGACGTGCACTCAGAGGGGGGGGGGGGAGGTGGGGGGCTGGCGTTTGAAAGGCGTACTTGGGGTGTGGGGATGTCTCGGTACGGTAAGGACGCTATGCGATTCAATCATGGTAATAATTTAATACAGTAAAAAATTTTGGTTTTATTCACTTTATGTTAAGTAAATTAAGCTGTCGGATTATGTAACAATCGTGTACCTAATGAAACAGTCCATTTTCAGCACTTGTGTTTTGTCTGCAAAGATGGTATTCCTGACATCCTGGGGAGGTGGTTAGATTGGTAGATTAGCATGTCACTTAGAACAGAACCGACACATGACAAGAAAGACTCCTTAGAACTATTAATATTGCACGGCCATAATTCATGTTTCGAGTGTTCGTTGTAACCCGTGTTAAAATTATAAAGTGTGTTCCTATTTTTAGTTGCTATCTATAAGGACGTACGTTCGATTTTGGCCATTTTTACCCTCTGCTCTCCCACCCCCACCTCTCATATACGCTTGCCCCCCCCCTCCCCCCGCCCCCATTTATTACCCCCAGGTAACTGTCCATGCCAAAATGCTAGTTCAAGTTTCAGACAATCCGGACCCTGTCTTGGACATTCACCATTCTAGTAGCCGTACTGTCGTACAAGGGTAGGCTGGTAGGGGGTTAGAGAGGGAGGGTAACGTATGTAAAGTGTACAGCAGGGAGGGTATGGTATGGGATCCTTTAATTCCTCCCGGAGTCATGGGGACACTGCACTAGTGAGCACCTCACCAACTGTCTCCACCTCTGGCAGCCATGGGCAAAGGCCTGGGTTATGGCAAAGTTTTCTCCTGTCCATTCAGTAACATTGTCCGTCCATTTCTTTCCTTGTCTGCCCCGTCTCCTTGTTCCCTGAACTGTACCCTGGCGGATGGTCTTTGATAGGCCACTGGCTCTTGTCACATCAGGGAGGGGTGGTGGGTCAAATCTCGCCAAACTCGGGCGAACGTACTTTATAAATCACGATAACATTTGGCCCTTTATCTGCTGATATACCGGTATATGCCTACTGGATGAGTTGGCCTTGTAGTGCAGAGTTAAGATCCGGTAACCTCGCTTAGCACTGTAGTAAACAACTTGCCCTTGACGTTCAAGGAAACAACATTTTTTTTTTCCCCTGGAAAACGCTCACAGCTTACTGACTATAATATCAGGGCTGTCTTACCTCCTGAGCATAGTGGGCAGTTGCCGGGGCGGGCAAGCGTTTAAGGGACCCAATGCATGCAATTTTACATTGGTTTTTGAAACGGGGGACCGCAGCTTATTGCTTTGTCCAGTGGCCCATAATGATGTGGAGACGGCCCTGCTCAGTATCACCAGAGACCTCATATTATAAGGTCTCTCCTATCACACAAACCTCTGATCAAAAAGAGAGCGGGCCCGTTAGATATTCATTCCTGCAGCAGCTGCAAACACTTGGGAGTTTTTTCTCCCCTCTTTCTTTCAATCTATTCCCATTGATTTACGATAATGTATCCTATGACCTAATCGGAATTTCACTTTTAAGTAGGCCTACCTGCTGATGCTTGGTACGGGCCACACACCAAACTGTAAATGGACATTAAGAGTACCTACACTCGACTTTAGGAAGGAATCTGGGGAATGTGCGTACTAATGAACTAAGTAAAAGAAAAAAAAAAGTGTGTTTATTTACTGTTGTTGTTTTTTCCCCCTGTGAATGAAGTTGTTGGATTATATAACAATTTAAAACCTAGATTTCTCATGAAGCCATGTAGTTCACAGCCAAGATGATACTTTATGCTTTAGAACCTGAAGGCCTTGTCATGCCCATTCACAATATTCTAATGATGGCCGTGTTCTCGTACCAAGGCCAGGAGAGGAAGTGGGGGGGGGGGGGGGGGAGGCAAGCATATGAGAAGCGTATGGAGGGGGGGGGGAGGGGGGCGAACGGAACAAATGGCCAAAATCGAGCGTACGTACGTTTAGATGGCCCCTAAAATAGGAACACACTGTATAATTTTAACACAGGTTACAAATGACACTCCAAACATGAATTATGGCCGTGCAGTAATACCGGCAGCCTGCTGGTTCTAAGGAGACTTTCTTGTCACTTATCGGTCCTGTTCTAGGTGACATGCGAACTACCAATCTAATCAGCTCCCCAGAATGTCAGGAATACCCTCTCTGCAGACAAAATACAACTGCTGAAAACCTATAATCTTTGCCATATCAGCAGGCCGAGGGGCTCAAGCTCAGACGGCCGGAGCGCCGAGAAAGTAACAGTGAAATTTACATACTGATACTGATTTTCCACGAATAATTTCGACTTTTTGTGTTGACTTTGGAATTTCAAGTGCCGCATTCTCCCAATTCCCCCACGTTCGCGTTCTCAATGACAAAGAAACTCGACTGTTCACTTATTGAAGACGACTTAGATAAGTTTAGTTTTGATTTGGATCACTGAGCGAAAGTTTCTGTGTAGCAACTTCTGTCTTTTTGTTTCTCTTTTGAATAGTGTCAGGGCACGCAGCCCCTTTCCTCTTCCAGATGACAAGGGTAAGAATTAAAGCAACTTTTGCAGAGAAGAAAAGTGTGTGTGGCGCATTGATAAAGTGACTAAAATCTTCAACAGGAATGCATTTGCATGCAATTATTTTTCGATCCGATGCCCGAGAGGTCGTGGCCAAAGCTCTCTGGTCAAGTGTCTGTTTATAATTGATACTTTAAATTGATAATGATATGCGGCATACGTTTGCTAAAAATAAATTTTAGGAAAAGTAAAATAAAATAACGACATTAAAAAGGGGGGGGGGGGGTGGGAAACATGGATGAAGAAGACATCAGACAGAAAGGAATGGAAGCCATTGTCAGAGAGCTACATCCTGCAGTGGATGGACAATGCCTAGATGAAAGATGAAAAAAATAAATAAAATGAATTCAAATCATCTGCATTACACGCAAAATGGCAGCCAATTAAAAATGCTTAGGATCCTACAGGACCCAATCACCAATGCACCACCCAATTAATAAAATAAAATGATATAAAAGGAGAACTTGCTGAAACATGTACATATGTTACACAAATATAAAATGAAACAAATGACAAAGCGGTAGTAAAATATTTGCAATTTTGTGCTAAGCAAATTCACAAGTATACTGGAGACTGAACTTGCACATTATAAAAAAAAGTAACAAAAAAACAAAACACCCCACAGTAAAACCATGGATGACCATGGACCTTTTATTCTCAGCGGTAGGGGATCTTTCCTTACAACATTATACATGTACAATCAATCTCAATTCATCATTCTTTCATTTCAACATCATCACAAGATCCAATCCATACAAATGTGCTGTTTAGTGTCATAACCTTCGTTTACAAAATAGTTAGGTTTTCAGCATGAACAGGTTAACACTGTGGTAATATAACACAACACATGTTCATAATTTTTTTGTGTAAATGTGTGTATAATATACATACGATGCTTAACAGTAACAATAGCCTATTCATCATGATATTCCCCCCAGCCAAATATAACATAGGATACTAGGTAATGGAACACAAAAGATATAGGCTACTGTTGTTCATGAAAGAAGACATGTCACCAGAAAACATCCTAAATGCTAAAAACAAATTTTACGGAAGACACAAAAAAATTCGTGTTGCGTCTCATTTTAGTCTTTCTTCAGTTTCCATTTAAAATTTTGTGTTGACTGAAAGAAACTTCTAGTTGTACAAAATTATAACCCAAATATAGCTCTAATTTTAGTCACAAAAAAATGAAGTTGAAAAAAGAATTTTACCTAAACTGGCATGTACAGCCTTTTTCCATAACAAGGCAGAAAGAAAATATGGTGTTTACACTACAGTTATCTCTCCGAATCTTCATCTACAATCAGTTACCTGTAAAGAAAGTTGGACAACCCGAATTTATCAATTTGATCTCTCTTTAGGTCCTATCACCAGTGATACACAGAAATTTATTACTCGGTTGCAGTTCCCACAAGAATTCAAGCGAGAAAACTGAAAAGTAATAGTTATTTTTTTAGTAATTTGTACAATATATACTAAATCAACCAAAATGAATACAAAAAAACCTTAATTATGCCCCTAAGAACAAATTCTGACAAATTAAGAGATTTCTCATATAAGCAGAAATGGGGACGGGCCTAAAGGGTCAAGTACATAAGGTTTCAGGTGTAATAATAATAATTATCATACTTCACAAAATTGGCAGGATGGGTAAAAGTATTACCAGAATCTAAGCTAGCAGTCAAAATCTTAGTCACTTTTATCTTTTGATCAAAATTTAATTCAAATTCAACAATAATAAAATTATCAACAACTGGATAGGCTTTAGGTCAATAGGACCTATCGCTCCTTACTTGGTCCCTCGCCTAAGGTGACCCCGCACTAAGGTAATCTAGTCTTGTCAAGTACAGCTACACAAGGATCCAGGTACAAATCCCATTCAAAGTGCAGTTCAACCTAATTTCATTTTGTGCGTTCAAGTCTCAAGGCAAATCACTCATCGGCAGCCTGGTGAGGACACAAACCTCATCTTGACCATCAAGGACAGGTCTTTTTCCTGGTGCAGGGACACCCGACATGCAAGCGACTGTTCTTTTGAATTTCTCCAAATATATGAGTGGATCTGCTAAAATTGGGCCTAAGGTGAAATTTGTATACCTCTGTAAAAAAGTGAAAATATTTCTAAGACAATTTCAAGCTAAATCTTTCCACTGATTGCCGAAAAATGGCTAATCTTTCATTTTATACGCAAATCTCAATTTCTTTAGAATATTTTCCCCCTTTGGAGGCTTTTTTTTGAGAATTTGGCCTTTCACCTCAAGCCTGATGTCGCCAGATAAAATTACATACATGTATTGTTGTTTCAATTGTGCTAAGTTTTTTGGGTTTTTTTGCCTGAAGAAGGTCTTTGTCGACGCAACGCTTTCATTTAATTTCCCTTTCATTTCCAATTCTTGTGGGATTTAATGTAATATTTCTTTTGCTTGTTTCTAGCCCTAGGCTTTCCATTATACAACCTTTGTAGTTTTTTTTTTGCACCAAATTTTCTTCTTTTTTTTTTTCATGCCACCTGTGGATTGTCTGTGCCTTCTTTTTTTTTTTCTTTTGTAAATATCTCATGTCTGAGTACTCCTCCCTGGGCAGACAAAACACAATTGCTGAACACCTGCAAATTCTTTGCCATAACAACAAGCTGGAGGGCTCAATATAATCCTGAAAAATATATATAATAGTGCTGAAAAAAAAAAGGGGACATAACCCACAATAATATATAAGTAAGGGATTCACTTTCTCATACAGTCACTGCTCTACGACAATGGCATGTCAGACAAAAGGAAACTGACAGTTCATTGCATTCCTGAGCATGAGGGCTTTCAGCTATTACCATAGAAGAGAAACAAAAATGCGCCAATAGGAAAATGTAATAATTCAATAGAATCATAATGGCGTGGTTCACCAAATGACAGGAGAAGAAAGTTTGTTCTTAATATATGTACATCAAAAGTGTCAAGACTCATGCCAGTAGCATAGAGCGGTGACAATATTCAGGTTTCACTTTCCCAATATCTGAGTAGGCTACCACTACCAGCGTGATCAATACACAAACTTTATGAATTCAAATTTTGGAACAGTTATGTGAAATTAACTAGTGGATCATCAGGAATGATCATGGTGTTGAGACCTCCAGATATACAATATAAGACAAACACACCTCAGCCTATTTTTTCTAGTTTGCATTAGAAATAGATGTTTAACTGCCCTGCTAAGTTTCGAACTGTAGCTTATTTTACAGGACTGCCCAGTATTTAGAGCATTGACGGGATATGAGGGAATAATTTTCCCCCAAAAGAAAGAAATTCCAGCCAGGTTTGAAGATAAAGGCTCGTCCACCAAGTGCAAGGCAATGAGGACAGTATGATTACATGTTATAATTGTAAATTAAGCTAATTAATATATGCAGAGTACATTACAATATGATCTGTGAAGTGTGTACAGTGTTTTGTATTTGTGTTCTCCTTTCTTTGGAAATGGTAACAGTCGATTTCAGTTTGCCTTTACAAGGGATGAAACAAACCAAGGCTGGCGAGGCGCTATACTGGTGCCAAGCCACCAGGAGATCTTGTTTCACACTAGCACAATAGGGCACTCCCACTGTTGCATCCCTCAAGGTGTGGGCAGTGCCTATTGTGTTAGTGTGAAGCAAAATTTATTTTTGCTGAGTCTGGTTTTGTTGGTTAGCATCGTAGAGGCCATGCTGATCACAGTGATAGAGGGGATAATGGACCATTTCAGCTTCTTTGCTACGGTTGCATTCACAAAACTTTCTGAGCTGCCAGAGTTATTTTTATACAGAAATGAAAAAATTTCCCTGAACAGTTAAAAAATAACACCAAAACCAGAGCTACACTATCCCTCTGACTCCAGGACCACACTTAACCTCAAAGTTTTCAAATATACATAAATGTTCAGAGATGAGGGTTGATTCATTTTTTCAATTCTTATTCAAGAGTTCTGAAGTCATTAGATTACACTACACTCAAATCTGAGAAGAAATGAAATGTTTACTATGTTTATATTTATAGTACATCAGTACCACTCTCTCGCTGTACAGTATATATCTGTCCTCCATGTTCACACCTTTCAGTCAACAAACTATAGGTACCATGCAGTGATAACAAGCTCTGTAATTTTCACATTGATGTAATCTTTAATCAGTTACCTCAAATGTTATTACAGTACACAGTTGTTGTTTTTTTTTAATGAAATCTGAAGTATGGCAATAATCTTCTGAGGATGATTCACTTCCATGTAGCACACATTACAGCATTCAGTCTTAGTCAGTGAACATACAACTGTTCACTTCTTTTTTGACAAAATATTTCTTTCAAAGCTACTGAAAATCTGTGGCCTAAACAAAACTGGAAAAGATTATAATTATGTTGCCAAATCCGCCTTAGAGAAAAAAAACAAAAACTTATACAGTAACTCACAAAGAAATTTCACATGAAAAGAAAAAATATAAAGTCAAAATAAGCTTTTGGCCTTCACAGGTGTTCATCAGGTTTGAAAAAAAAATTGTACCATTGAAACACAGTTACAACAAAATAACAATAATTATTTATCACTGTACACCTTTTTTGTTTTTTTTCTCCACTACAACACGGGTCACTTGTCTTTTTTCTTTTCAACAGTACAACAGTAGTGGTGGATAAATCGTAACATACAAACAAGTTCTCTCTTTTTTTTTTACCACATCTGAACTCACTTCTCATGCAACACAAGACCAGAGACCAGGCGGGTGATATACTTCACATCACTTCAAATTTTAAATAGTTCTCAATCCCAGCTTCCAATGCACACAAGAATGCGATCAAGTCAGCTATGGAACTTAACCCTCGTCCCACATAACGCCCTGTGCGGGGATAGCCAGCGGCCAGTCAGCCGATCGTTCACGTGTTGCCGATAACCTGGTCGGTCGGGTCAATCGGGTCCTTCTGAATACGTGTATCGTGTTTACTTTAGGATGCAATAACAACAGTAGTGGTGGATAAATTGTAAGCGGCCCCTTTGATATTTGGATAAAGTACTTGTGATGAGATGCAGTAAGTTCTATTGTTAAATAGAAGGCCCAAAATCAAGAATTTTCTGGATTTTACATGCCGTTTAACACACATTTTATCATTTTCCCAAGACCTCTGTGCTTTTTCTGTCCCTAAGTCAGGCCATTCAGGTGAACAAATTATTTTATAAGCCAGGCGCTTAATTTACTAACCATGTGTATCATGGCATTGCCTTCTCCCTCCTGTACTATGTAAAGCTTCCACATACTATGATGTTAGTTTTAGCAATAGTTTTGATTTCCAGCTCGTAGACCACATATATGTACTGAAAAGCAGTTTAATCAAAGCAACACAATATCTCTCTAATTACCACATCAAATAAAGACGACGAGCAACAAAGTCGGTCATTTTCTCCCAGTTTTCCCTGATGAAAAACCAACAGACAAACGCCCTTATGCAGCATGCCCTAGTATTACATCGGAATTCATAATAAGATTTATAGAACAGTTTCTCAAATATGCACATGGCCCCTTTCTTCTCATTTGACATGTAGAGGACAACCAGCATCAAAGTAAAAGTTTCACCAAGATTTTCCCTAGATCGAACTTCAGACCGTCAGTACTATTACATGAGTATGACAAATAGTTAGGAATAGTTGCATCGTAATAAACGTAATCAGACAACACCAATTTGTCCGCCATAGTAGGGGTGACAGGATAGATAAACACGCAAAAACAGAGTGGAAGAAAACCGTTAAAAAAACGATAGTCGCGGCAACCTAATAAGACAAAACATAAAGAGCAGCATTGCTATACAACATCTTGGCCTCCCGCGGGACCCGGTTTGCAGTATGTAGGCCACAATATTGGCCTCGCATGTCTCATGCCAATATAGTGGGCTCCTGCAGGACGAGGGTTAAACCAGGCAAAGCTCGGGTCAAATTTCACAGTCTCATCATACATCTCAAATACCAGGACATTTCCATAATAAGAGTAATATATTTTTGGAGTGTGTGCCAAGTCAATGCTTAGCAAAGCAAGAGTGAAAAAAACAAAGAAAAGAAAAAAGACAAGTGACCCGTGCTGGGCCTGAACCAATGGCCTCCGCTATGGCACCAACCTCTTGCCAGGGTGAAAAAAAAACCAACTCATTCAACGGTTCTGCCACTCCCTCTTCTGCTTATCTAATACTAGGGTATTTCCAGCAGCTCGTACATATTTAACTGCCTCTGACCTCCGCCACTGTCTTTTCATGCCAACCCCCTCACCAGGAAGAAGAAAACTGACTTGTTGAACCATTTAGCCACTTTCCCTTCTGCTCACCAAATTCTATGGCATTTCCAGTAACTCAGACATACTCAGCTGTCTCTGACCTCCATACAGTCTTTCACTTTTACTGATGAAAGGAGATTCATATAATAACCAGTCAAGTGCACCATAGTGCCGATACGACTGGTTTCTACTGAGTCCAGATCTCCTGTCACAAAATGACCAATGTGAGAATGGTTTCTGTTTCATGGTTGGACACACATGGATGAGCTGTCAAGGTCAAGGCATTTCCTCTTCTTCAGGTTTGGTTTGCCTTTCTCGATTGGACGTCCATCGCGACACAACCACTTCCTGAAAGATGAAAAACCATATGAATTATAATTATTCAGTTCCATTTCAAAACACAAATCCCAATGCATTTACTTGCAGTTATGCCACCCTCAGGTCTGTCAATTTACTTTGACTGACTGTCAGGTACCAACTCGTGATTAATTTCTCTTCACTGACACAAAAATTTTTCGCCTGGGTTCAGAGAACAGACCAAACAATGAAATTGCTAGGAACCTTGGCTCACTGAGTCATTTGACAGGTGCTTAGAGGGGGTTTTCATGATCTTACACAAATTGTCCTTTTGTGAGCAGTGTCAAAACCTCTGGCAATATTGGTTTCTTCAACAGTCTTTCAAATTGTAATACCGTTGCAAGCACCTGTCTGGTGACCACCGTAAGACTCCAAGCAACTCCATTTGCCACAGGTAATATGATATGTTATCATGATTGCTTTCCTTGCTTCCATACCATTTCAGTGGGTATGCACTCCACGTTTACTTAAGAAAAGTATCAGCAACGTGATACAAAATAATTTTGTGTTCCCTACTGACATATGAACATTACCAATTGAAGACCTGATCATACCTTGACCCTGAACTTGGAGATGCAGTTAGGGGAGAGGATTTCTTTTTTGGTCAAACCTGCTGGCCATAGCACATAACAAATCATCAGTTCCTGCAACACAAGAGATACACTGAGAACTCTCAAGCAGTTAGGGGAAATGGATGGTGAGAGAGAATCATCTCTGAAGCACTGGTATAAGTAAGTTTATGGTTTGAGTCCCAGTTTGGATTCTATAAAATACTTGCAACCGTTCCACTCTATGAACAGTGAAAGTCAAAAGCACATACAACTTCAGCACTTCAGGAAAAAAGGATAAAAAAACACAGCAAACCAAATAAAATCATTTCAAGTCTCCAAATCTAATAAAGAGCTGTCTGCAGTTTGAAAGGAAGGCATCTTCAAAATTTCACGCAAATATGAATTGCATGAGTGGCCATGAGTCTTAATAAAAATATAAAAACCACAGGAATCTGTGGGGTCTCAGCAAGGCTCATAGGCTTTGCTACCTACAACTTTTTCTTTCCGCAACATTTGGACTTAATAAAAATAGCACTTGTCTTTTTTTCTATATAGATTTTATCACCTTGACAAGGTGGCAGAACAGTGGCAAGACAGGAAAAATTGTATTTCACAAAGACCAAAATAAAAAAACAAAACACAAAAAAAACTAAACAATAACTTACTATCTACACCATAGTATAAAAGAAAAAAAAAATCGCCTGGGGTTCACGAAACTAAAATGCAAGAAGTGACTATGATCATAAATTTTACTCTCCAAAAAAGATTTCCCAAAGAACACAATACTAAGAGTCATTGTTCTCCACTTATTGAAAGACAGCAATTTTTGCGACCACAGCAATCAACAGTAAAGACACTAGCCTAACAATTTTGCCACCACGGCATGGAAAAAGTTAAACAGCTTTCATACTGACCTTTGCCACATGTTCCGTGATACGCTTGAGACCAGCCAGAGAGATCCAGCTCAGCTGTCGATGGTTTAAGTTAAAATTTCTGTGACTGGACATGAAGGTCTGGTCATTGACAGGCAGGACCACGACTGAGTAACTGCCATGGAAGAAGGGTGGCCCCTCACGATACAGCACTGAAACAGGTGGGATATCAATTAGCTTCAGTCACTAGAATACATTCATGGCATTATGTATAGCATGGTATAATAACTGCTTCAGCTACTTCAACTGGGGCTCCAACTTTAAATTTTGCTTTTCAGTTTGTTATCTGATTACAGAGTAATTACAAAACTGATTACAAGGTGGTCGAGAGGCAAAGTGCTCGCCTCTGATGCCAAGGGTACTGGGTTCAAAACCCGGCCGGTGCAGGCATGTTGGAAATTTGGGATTTTTCTCACATTTTCGTGTCCCTGATCCTAGGATAAGGACGAAAAATTTCGGAGGGCCTGTATGCACGTTGCGCACGTTAAAGATACCTTGGCAGTTGGAAATCGAAAAGAGCAAGTGAAAAAAAATAGATTATGATTAAAAATCAAACCATGGGGGGGGGGGGGGGGGAGCATGGAGCTTTCAGACTATGCATATTATTTGCTGTAAAGGTGCACAACAAAAAACAAAATTTAGCTAATTTAATTTGAGACTGACAAACAACAGTTGTGATTTCTTCTTCACCAGCTACCAACATGAATCATTTGGGATTTTCCACATCATCTGATTTAACCCTAGTCCTGCAACATGCGATTCCATTATTTTGTCCGACACGCTTAACCGTGGGTCCTGCGGGAGGCCACATTTTTGTATAGCAACGGTGCGCCTCGTGCTTTGTTTATTCGGTTGCCGCGGCTGTCATTTTTTTCACGTTTTTTTTCCCACACTATTTTCGCGTGTTTATCTATCCTGTCACCCCTACTATATCTAACAAAATGGTATCGTCCGATTACATTTATTACGATGCAATTATTCGTAACTAGTCGCCATACTCATGTAATAGTACTGACGGTCTGAAGTTCGAACTGGGGAAAATCTTGGGGAAACTTCTACTTTGATGCTGGTTGTCGCCTACATGTCAAATGAGAAGAAAGGAGCTATATGCGTATTTAAGACGCCGTTCTACGTCTGTAATTATGAATTCCAATGTAATATTAGGGCATGCTGCATAAGGGCGTATGTCTGTAGGTTTTTCAGCAGGGAAAACTGGGAGAAAATGACCGACTTTGTTGTTGGACGTTGTCTTTATTTGATGTAGTAATTAGAGAGATATTGTGTTGCTTTGATTAAACCGCTTTTCAGTACATGTATGTGCTCTACGACCTGGAAATCAAATCTCTCGCTAAAAGTATAGTAAGTGGAAGCTTTGCATAGTAGAGGAGGGAGAAGGCAATGTCACTATACATGTGGTTAGTAAATTAAGCGAATGGCTAAAAAATAATTTGTTCACCTGAATGGCTTGACTTAGGGACAGAAAAAGCGCAGAGGTCTTGGGAAAATGATAAAACATGTATTAAACGGCATGTAAATGCAGAAAATTCTTGATTTGGGGCCTTCCATTTCACAATAAAACTTACCGCATATCATCACAAGTACTTTATCCTAATATCATAGGGGTCACTTACGATTTATCCACCACTATATTTGTTATTGCGTCCTGAAGTATACGCAATACACGTGTTCACAAGGACCCGATTGACCCGACCGCCAGGTTATCGGCAACACGCGAACGACCGGCTGACTGGCCGCTGGCTATCCCCGCACGGGGCGTTACGTGGACGGGTTCACTCATCTTGGGGCGAGGGTTAATATTTAAATTATGAATATTACAGTTTGTGGTTAAAAATGACTGAAAGAAATTTTGGTGACCACCCATATATGACTATCACAACACCAACTAAAGATTGCATGTCTGAGCTATTTTCTCAAATACGCAATTTGCATTCATTCCAGCTTCTCAAAGAGCATCAGAGTTGCCAACCTCTTAAAAAATTTTGGGGGGAGATCTCTCCCAATTTTGTGGGAGATTTCATTTTTTTGTGGGAGATTTTTCATTTTACCGTCAATGTACGCAAAACCACATAAGAGTATTAATAGTGATGAATTAATAAGGCGTGGGCTGATGTAGGCCTTGATAATCAGTTTCCACATGCCTCATTGGCCAAATTGGGCCAAAATAAAATCCTCTCTTAAACTTGTTTTTATTAGAGTAATATTTTTTTGGCTTTTCGACAAATTAAATTTGGTCAACTTTTTATCGTATCTAAAACCGGTGTAAAGTTAAAATTGTATCACACCAGAATAATTTTTCCCGATTTTTACTCAATTTACGTCAAAATGACAGAAATGCGTGAGATTTCTCGAATTTTCGGGAGAGCGTGAGATTCACCGAATTTGCGGGAGTCTCCCGCAAAATGCGTGAGAGTTGGCAACTCTGGAGCATCAAACAAATAGTGTAATAACTCACCCAAGTCACAGCCAAACTTAAGACCCGACTTTGGCACCCAGCCCTGGCTGCGGAAGTAATGATAAGCCACGTAGTGCGGGACAAACTTTTCCTTCAGTTCCTGAAACTTTTGCCACATCTGACTGATGTCCAATGTCTTCTGTGCAAGACAAGGCAGAGCGAATCTCAGTGTGACTTGTGTGAATATCTGTCTCACTGTTTCATCTGACAATGCCAGTATTATATTTGTACAAGTCTGTCTGTTAACCCACCTGTCTGTCTGACAGTGACCTTAATAATTCTGTCAAATGTTGCAATTGTGGCCCCTTTTGAGGTGGAGAGTCACATTGATTACATGACAAAGCAAATCTTAGCTGATGCCCTGACCCAGCTATACTGAGACTGATTACAGTTAGGAATTAGGGGTGAAACAGACCAACACCAAAGAGGCAGTGCCTGGTGTAATAGTGTGATGCATAATTCATGGCTGGTGAGCCACCAGTCTGGCACCTACACCAGCCTTGGTCTGTTTCAGTTTCACCCCAAAGACATAAGGCTGAAAATGGACTGAAACTTCATTCTATTAACCATTTACTTGCCCCTCCTTAAAATCTTTTATCATCCACAGATATAGCGTAACATGGACACTTCACATTACCTTGTGCTTTACAGAAAATTCACACATACTTGGCAATTTCTGAATTTACTGTTCCACAGCTAGAAATAAAGCTTTCAAAATAAGGAGAAAAATGTTGCCTGAGCTGTAATGTTGAAATGCTAGTACATGGGTCTTCAGAATTAAATGTTTCAATTATAGGCTCCCAGGGTATCCCCAGTGAAATGATGAATGACAAGGTTTTTTGAATTATTAATTAAACTATTTGAGTGTGTAAACATCGCTTAGAAAGATTTGTGGATGTGTATCTAGAAATTAAAATAAAATGCAAATTTGCTGTGGAAAATGTACAAAGACATGTTTGGAATTATTTGAACTGAATGAATGAAAAGTTGAAAGCTGGCTGGTAGCTATGTTTGAGTCTTGATTCCTCTTGGACAGACACATGCAGCAGTAAAACTTACCATTTCTGGGTCCACAACTTGCAAACAGCCCAAGCCAAATGATAGAAAGAATGCCTGAAATATGAAGTATGCAAATTCCATTAAATACTGAAAAATTGTCAACTCTGATACAGTCAGTGATAACTATGATGTTTTAATGCCTGTTGAAATACTGAAATCATATAACTTCCATAACATGATAATAAAAATTGAGTTAGAAGTATTTCTTGTTTTGCTTGAGTGCTTTTTTTACCTTTGGTTAGTGAAAATCTGTGTTGTTGACAGTAGGGGCTTACTGACCAGCAGCATATAATTTGCACAGATATCTGTAGCCGCCGACAAAATGAGGCATATTTCGGTACTACCCGATTTGAGAAAATCGTTAAAAGGCATTAAGGGGTCAGTTTTATCGTTTTTGCGTTTTCAGTATTTTTGAAAAGTTTACCCTCTTTACTATTCCTTTTCCAAACAATAATCCTGTTTGAGAAGGGTAAATGCCTCAAAATTGACTTTGAATTGAATCACCATCAATAATTTTGATGAAAAACTGAAACTTTTAAAAGCATTTTTCTCAAAACTGTGGTTCTGTCACTTCCTGCCTCTGATAGGCCATATCTTCTCCGGTAATGAGATTACAGCAATATTTTTTTTTAACAAATGATTAGGCCTTGAATAACCTATTTTATGATACCAATATCTCCATACCACCAAAATGCATGAAGAGTCTCATTTTGTCAGGCGGCTACACATATTATTCTGTTAATTAATATTCTCTACGTGAAAAGGTTGTAGGATCTACACGTAACAAGACATACAAAATTCATAGTATTATGACATTAGCAATATTTATAAGGATTAAAGATGATGAAAGGGTGCATCCAACAAGCCGCCATATGAGGAGGAAAAACTCTAAATTAGCACTGCAATGAAAAAAAAAGATAGGCCCAGGCAAGGGTTGGACTTTGAGGGACATGTTAAACAAGACACAAGGGACAGAAATCAGAGATGCCACTCAAGCCTCCAAAAATTTCCTGAACTTTTTCATGGCGCGTCGGATCTTCGTCCTTTGCAATCTTGAGTACTATTCTATCCTTCCGAACGAGGTTTTACACAGAGATTTCTGGAGCATGTCCAGAGATCCTATAATTTCCAGAGTTTCCAGGAAAAGTGGCATCTCTGAGAAATTAAGGTGAGACAGAAGAGTGAGGAAAGAAAGAGAACCCACCTCTTCCAGCATCAGGTGGAGCTTCTCCTGGACAGGACATGGGTCTTTTTTCAAGCACGGCCGCCACTTGTGTTGTCTTTTCTTATTTAACCAGAGGTCATGGTCGCCATCATCATCATCATCGTCATCAGACGTGTTTGCTACAACAAGCACGCCTCCATCAACATCATCCTCCGTACTGTAAGGATGGATATTCTCCGCTGTTGCTGATAATGGAAACTGAGATCTGTGTTTTCTTGTATCTCTACCACTTCGTCCAACATCTTCTTCCTCAGAACTGCTGCCGATACAGATCTGAAAATCTTCACTAGTGCCGGCTTTTGGATGTAAAGTTTCTGATTTCTGATCACTCTCTGACTGGCTTGATTTTGTCGATCCCAAATCTTGTTTTTCCTGCTCTTTAAATGGTGATTGTTCAACTTCCTCCATATCCTCATCATCGTCATCACCCATATGGTTCATAGAACCAAGAGATTCTTTATCTGTTGGCTGATCCTTCTTTGCAGATTTGTCACATTTACTTGTATTTGCAACACCAGTCGTTTCCAGCTCTGGTGTGCAACTGTCTGCCACCTTTTTAATACTGTCTATATCCTCGTGTGGCACAGGCTCGGAAACACAGACAGATTGCTTCACAGAAGCACTGTCTGAGATCTCACTGTTTGGGGTGACCTTGTTGTCACTGACAGATCCAATACTCACATCCTGTGATGTGGTGGTGGATGTGATTGATGGGCAGTCAGACTGGGCTGAAGTAGGCGCATGGTAGGATAAATGACCGTTCAAGCGACCATTCTGCACGTTATCGCCAGAGCTGTGGACTGATGGACCACTGTCAGAGTTCGGTTTACCACTGTCTGACTGAGAAACGGTACTAACTGATGTCTCTGCTACACTCTGTTCATCCTGGGTATCACCAATTTCATGTTTGGCATCCGCATCCCTCTCAGCACTACATTTACTGGGCAGACTTGGTTTCTCCGTAACACCATCAACTTTACTGACTTCCTCCTTCCCACTAAGTGTCACATTGACTGACCCATCCCCATCATCACCCTTCAGTCTCTTACTTTCCTCCCCTCTGTCATCTGATTTGTCAGTTTTTCGTTTTCTCGTATCTTTCTTTTTGTTTATATCATCTTTACCTGCCTGCAGGTTAATAGTTCTATCTGTTTGTGTGTCTGAGCTGTCTGTCTTTGTCTCTGATCTGTCTTTGGTTGTTTCTATGGACATAAGTTCCACATGCTCTTTGGTGTCCGTGTTAACAACATGACCATTTTCCTGTAGCTGCCCATCTTTTGTTTCACACTCACTACTCGCTGGACTCCTATTGCTTTTGTCCTGGGACAGTTTCTGATGGTGCACACCACCAGATGTGTCTGCACTGTCTGTCAAATCCACCACATCATCTTCACCATTCACTGAATTATTCAACATTTTCTGTCTTTCTTCTAAGTGATCCAATCTCTCACCTAAAATCCAACTTTGAAATGCAGTAAGATCTTTCTTCACTTCTCTGATTTTATCATGCAAAGAACAATGGGAAAGTTCGGATTTAGACAAAACAAGCTTAAGAATTGACAGTTCCATGGTGGTGGAAATGTCAACATATGACAGATACTGTGAAAGTGTCACATGATACTCTAGAAGCAGCGAGTCCAAGCTGCCCATGAAATTAATTTTATCCCGTGTATCTTGACTAGTTAACGATTTGCTGTAGTGGATACTTGACTCGACATGCTGGCTGAGTTTTCTCAAGGTCTCTGATAAAGACGCCTGTTTGGCTGATGTGTCAGGAAGATTTTCTGCTTCAACATCATGCTGTGAAGGCTTGGGTTCCGTTTGGCCGGATAGGTCTGTACAGGGCTGAATACCATATACTTTCATGTAGGTCACAACATGGGAGGGGGAGATATGTGGAGGCGATGATGTAGTTGATGGTGGTATCTGGTGACCAGACTGTGTTTTCGTTGAGGACCTAAGTGATGATGACGAGGATGCTGCTGACTGTTGTGATGTTGTAGCATGCATTAAAGGCTTTTGAGAGAGTTTGAATTTGGTTGCCAAATGTTTGTTGGCAGATGTGTAAGTTGTTGTACCATTTTGTCTATGCTGTGTGAGAGAGCCAGAGGACGAATGGGCTCTGGACGACACTTTCATATAGGCAGAGCTCAGGCAAGGCAAACCTTTCACTCGCTGTTTAATCACAGCACCCTGAGAGTTGGGATTGGGCAGGAGTGAAAGTATAGGTGGATACACTCTCTCATACACAACTGATGTGCTCTCAGGCTCATCGCTGAGAGATCCGGCTTGTCCCTGTGGCAGTGATGGAACAGCCATGGCTGTCGGCAGGTGAGAGGGATCACCTGTGAAGTTGAAATGGACCACAGAGTCCCATGACGTGAAGCCAACTGTGGCAGAGACGTATGTGGGCTCACGGCTGATGTTACTCATGAATGTGACAGATCTGGTGACCACAGGCCTGGCAAATGATGATGCTTTCGGGCTCTGAGACAGGAAATTGTGTAAGGTTTTGGGTTTGGCAGATTCAGACTCAATACAAATGACATCATCACTGTCACTGGAAGTGTCAGAATCAGACATTTTTGTGTCATTGTCACCTGGTGGACAGTTCCCAGCAACATTACCACTTGGAGTCTGTGACGCATTTTCCTTAATCCCTGTACCTCCAACGGCACTCCCAAAATTCACACCACATTCATTATCTTTGTCTTCACTTTCAAGTCTGATTTTCTCTGATGTCAGAGTACTTTCTGTCACGGAAGAAGACTGACTTGCGTCACATTTGCTGTTATCTACACTTGCTTGATTATTTTCACCTTCCACATTCTTGATCCCAGAATCAGACACATTTTCTAAATCAGGCAATACATTACACTGGATTTTTGTCTCACCATGAGCAGAACTTTCTGCATTTTTCTCTAAATGTCGACTACTGTCATTCTGTGACCGTAAGTCTCCACTATTATTGTCTTTTGTCTGTGAATGTCTACTACTGTCATCCTGTGTTTGTGAATGTCCACTGTTGCTGTCTTCTGTCTGTGAATGTCCATCACCACTGTCTTGTGTCTCTGAATGTCCATTAGCACTTTTTTGCGTGTGCTCTCTGCTGCTCTGGTTTTCTGATCCTGTTGTCCCATGGTCACCACTGTTTTCTCCACTGCCTAGAACCACAGCTTCTCCAGGCTGTCTCTCCTCCAGCACAGAAAGACCTTGTCCATTTTTGGCTGCAACTTGCTCAGTTTTCTCATCTTTATTATTTCCTTGCAGGGACAACATGGATTCAGCACAGTCGAGATGTTGCTTACCTGCATCCTTCTCATCATCCCCAATAGGGCTTCTAATGCCTGAATTATTCACTGTTTCTTTCTCTGGAATTTGCTGGTCCTCGTTTTTATTTTCAAGTTTCCTCACATCAGTGGGAGTAGACGTGGAGTTTACGCTGGATCCCGTCTTTTCATCACTTCTGTCACCCTGATTTTGACCATCTGTATCCCAGTCCATTTTGACTGTTTTCTTAGATGCTTTCACTGTGTCATCACTATTTTTATCATTATCTTTTGACCCTTGGTTCTTATCCGCAGACTCATCACCAGCACCCCAGAATTCCGTGTCACCCTCAGCAAAGTCATCCCAACCTCCATTCTTCACTTTGCTGGTGACAGGTTCTGCTTTCTCCATGTCTTCCTCACTATCTTCATCATCGCTATCTAAAACAACAACAGCATCATCCGCATCATTTTCTACATCGTTTTTTGAGGATTCATCCTCATCCAAGGTAATCACCTCTCCTTCCCTAAAGTTGCGTCCTGGAAACTGAACGGCAAACATTTGTTTCAGCATATTCAGCTCTGCCATACGCATCACTCTATATTTATTCTCTAGCTGTCTCAGCTCCTGCGGCACCCGCAGAAATGTGGTGATCTGTTCATTTGACAACACTGAGACTTCAGCTAACAGGGACACTAGATACGGTTTCACATATCGAGAGATGTAAGGCTGGTCAGTCCAGTCCAAACTCGGACAGTCCAGACCAGACAATTCCTGAAGTCCCCTATCAGGATCCCTGGAATTCTGCGAATTGAGAAGCCGAAATGCCTGGAATTTCGCGATGTTGATATCCTCCTCTTCCATGTTTTCATCCTCTGAGGAATCTTCACCAGCTTCTTCACTAGAATCTTCAAGTCCCTGCTGGTCTTCCTCGTGGCGGACAACATCACTATACTCATCACTGTTTCCATCTGACAGTGCCCGATATCGACGGTGGGTCAGGTAGCTGAAGAATGGAAATGATTTACACCGATGACATGCCATAACTACATTATACTTGGATAAACACAAATACTTTCCAGTCAGTGATTTTAATCACTCATTAATATCAATTTGCTTGAAGGCTGAATTGCAACCTAGCAATATTAAGCATGAAATCAAAAGAAAAAAAGAAAAAAGAAAATATCGTTAGAAAAGCCTTACAATGGCAACAAACATCAAGAAAGCTATACAATAAATTCTAATACAGATATAAAACCTGCATGAAAAAAAAAATGAAAACAAAAGACACACACTTTCAATAATGAAACGCTTTCAGTAGATTTCAGGGTGAAAAAAAACAAAAAAACAAAAAAAAATGGAAAAGGAATAAATAAAGACAGCTTACAATGAAAAAAAAAAAAGGAAAGACCAAAGACACATGTTGAATTTTCAACAAGCCTTAATGCAACTGTCGTTTGCATGTGTTTTTTGTTTCTTTAATTTGCCCATGAGAATATCCCCAACTGGCAATGACTTTGATTCTCCAACATTTAGAATTGTTCACCGACTCACTTTCTTTTACTCATCACAGCGCACTGAAGTGTCTGTGCTGGTTGTGTATCGGTACCATCCACACGTAGATTAACTTTCTGTCTCCTCTCTTCAAAGTTTGGCTGACTACGTGACAAGGTGCCTTTTCCAAAGAATCCCTGTACCAAAGTTGAAAGCACAACAATGCAATGACTAAGACTGTCTCTGTTTTCACAATCTATTAAAATAAATCCTAATAGTGGTGGGGAATTTTCTCTCTCCTATGATAGACTTTTTGGATTTTGTTGGAGGAGCGTAGTCTTATTACAAAGGCAAATAGAGAATGTACTGAGTTGTGTTCACTGCTCAGCTCTAGTTTTCTATGTAAGATACTGCGCTCTCCTAACAAGATCCAAAAACTTCTGACCTGGCTGTTGTTTAGGGGACTGTGGCATGTTACAGGGTAAACTGTAGATGAAAAGTGAACACAACTCAGTATTATCTCTATAACGGCTTTGTAATTAGTCTCCAGTCTCCCAAAAACAATCACTCCAATATTACTTGGTCAATTAGCTGATTTAATCGGTTATGGCCACTTTTAGGGTTAAACTTATATAATGTTGTTTTTCCGAATAAAATGCTGGGGCTCTACTACAGCTTTTAATCTAAATTATTCTATTACAACCTGAGTAACCATAACAGTTCATTCACTGTACTTGCTAGCCATGGCACAGAACCAGTGAGTAATACATCACAGCTACCAAAGTCGTGAAAATCATGCAAGAGAATGGTTGAAACCAAAATTTATCATTCTGTTAACTCACTGACGCCCGTCATCGCACAGGTGCGATTTTCTCACTGCGACAGCAGCTGCCCATCATCGCGTATCTGCAATTTTACTACCAACAATGAATAGCTCGTAAGGGTAATGTAATAGTGCGATGACTGTGGCACGGGTGAATTCTAGAGTCATTTCCCTTTCACTGAGTACCTGGATAAGCTCTCTAGCGTGAAAACTGACGAAGCTATGATCGTTATTGTACTGCTACCCTCCCTTGCTCAAAATGGCGTCCTCCAGTTGGAAGCGAATACGTCATTCCTACTTCAAGTACAAGTAGATCTAGCTCTACATGGCCTTCTAATGATGCAGTAGCTTCTCAGGGTAGTAAACCAGATAGTGTAACAGCTACATGTAGACCTAAACACCAGCCTGGACCCTCTACAGCCCAATATTCACAACTCAAATAACTATAAAAGATTAATCATTTCTTTTTGTGACATTATAAATTTTATTATAATATTTACATACATGTCAAATTGCAACACTGTAGCTTAAATAGTTGTTTTTTTATGTTTTTTTTAAAAATACCCTTGAAACGCTGGGTGCCAGGGAATAGCTAGAGTAAAAATCCTGGGCGACAGTGAGTCAACAGAAAGATAGAAAGACAATGGGTTCGAAAAAATAGAGGTCAAAAACCGTCCTATTCCTTTTTCTAGATTTTCTGAACTTGGGCAAGCTGCAACATACTGATTCTGTGCTGTCATCTCACAATTATGACCCAACACTAAGTATTAGTATTACTTGAGAAGTAATACAGACACCCATGATTATTGTGCCATTCATTCAAATCAGGAAACTTTAAATGAGCTGATACCATTTTATATAAAAAGTCCATGTCCCCTGAGTGTTTCACCACCACTGCTGATCCCTCAAGGTATCCTGTGTAGTAGAACCAAGTTGTGGCATTGGCTGCTTCCCCTGATGTTGATGCTATGGGTATGGGGAAGGGAGCTTCTTTCTTCATGTGCACTCTCCTCTTTCTCCTCTGTGCTTCTTGTTTACTCCTTGGCATCATTTTGCTGATTTCTAGAGCTACAACAGAAGGAGAAAAATACAGGCCATGAATATGTACATTACATTACATCAACATTAGGAAAATCTTAAACATGCAAACTGCTTTACCTGAGGAGATTAAATTTTTGTTGAGCAGTTCTTGCCACAGACCAACCAATGTCACTCCAAGGACAGCCTATTTTTGTTTTTATTTCACTAGGCAAGACTTTTACAAAAATATTTCTTGCAAATTCTTTGAACCCATGGCACACTGAAAGGAGAATTTTTTTTTTATAAAGTATGGTAGGAAATGTCATAATAATCTGCAAAATGAGGAGATAATACAGGGCGAGTCAAAATTATGCAAACACTAATAAATGTATGGGATGAAATACCCTTACAAATCAGACAGGCAGGTATTTCCAACAGGATAGTGCACTGCCTCATTCTGCGCATACTGTTCGTCCTTTTCTTGATCAAACATTTCCAAATCGTTGGATAGGTCAAGTTGGACCATTGTCATGGCCTGCACAATCCCCTGATCTGACACCCTGTGACTTCTGGTTATGGGTCTTGGTAAAGGAGCGGGTGTATAGCAAAAAGTTAGACACACCGATGAACTCAAACTTGGACAGAATACAAAGTGCCACATAATTATCAAGTATTCCCCCAAAATGTGTGTCAAGGCACTAAATTGTACTGTTGATTGGTGGTTTTTGTGTATTGATCATGCTGGTGACCAGGTCGAGACGATTCAGTAAATTCGGAATAAATGATGATTTCTCCCAGATAATAGTGTTTATACATAATTTTGACTCACCCTGTATATCAGTAACATGACCTTAGTGGGGCACAAGCTGCATGTTCTGAGTATTAATCGACGAGTCTGCATTTACTATATAGAAACATCCACGTAGATGACTAACTCGCGAGGGGACCCCCCGCTCACTGACGCTCCTAAAGTCGTGTCCTTGTACAGTTGTAGTATCCCTGTCATGAAACTCATGGAACTCCTCCCACAAAATGTGGCATGGAAAGGGTAGGACTAACCCTCAAAACTTGTTCTAATAGGATTTTGATTATTGCTCGGAGGTCAACATAAAGGTTCACAAATTCTATGAGGCACCAACATTTGTAACTTCTATGGAAACTCTTGGTATTGATCTCAAGTAGTTCTTTCAACTACAGCAAGATCAAACTAATCTAGATCTTGATCCAGATGTAGCTAGATCTACTCTTTATTTACAACAGAACTTACAATGTGAAGCCTGACACAAAGAAATAGGCCTACAGCCTGCAGATAAATGAAGCAGACACAGACAACACACTTAGATAGCACATATTATATTATACTAAACACTGGGAACTTTGTTGATTGTATTTCAATTCAATTGTTATTGGTCAATGCATTGATTTGCTGGATGCAAAATTTTAATTTTAATTTATAATGATATGGAAGGCCTTTCCCCCCGTCCGCACCACTTACCAAAAAGTTAACAGACATAATATGATGAAGACCTCCCCTAACCCGTGCTTTCGTTCTTTCTTTCTTCTTTCTTTGTCCCATACAAATACTAAACTAAACCCAACCTTTTGATAAGCCCGCTCAAAAGTCCCCTCTTTAGTGTGTTTTCTTGACTAGCGTGGACAGGCGGGGGACCTCCCTAATGTCAATTTTTGTCATGAGACTTGAACCAAACTGTACCCTCCCCCTTCCTACTAAAAAAACAGGCAGGACATGTCAAATCTCTATAGTCCTGTCAATCAGCGGTCACCCGGAATAATCACTTCACATTGATAACTGAAGGTGTTTGGAACTTTGTTGCACTGCGTGTTCACATCACCCGAACTCAGCACGACAGCAGAAGAAGGGGGGAAGTCTCTGATTTCTGAATCTGATGCAAACGTGGGAGGAGTACCTTACTCGAGCGCCACTTTGTCAGATTGTCAGATTGATAAGTAACGACGTGAGGGTCTAGTCAGTTTGTATCATCGAGGCCGTAGGCCGATGTTCGTCTGGGCAGTAGTCAGATTGACATATCAGGGAAAGCCCCCGGGGTAGCCAAGCAACACCGACGACAAGCTGAACGAAGGTGGAGGAAAACCAAACTACAAGTTCATAGAGACACGTACATTAAACAACGAGATAAAGTCAACAAAGTCATCGAGGAAAACAAAAAGAGACATTACATCAATGAACTTAATGACGTAAAGTCATGCAAAGAACTTTTTCGTACAACCAACACCATTCTAGGAAAGGATACAAGATCTCCCCTCCCCTGCATAGGGTCAGACGACGAGTTGTGTGATCAATTTATAACATTTTTCAGTAACAAGATTGAAAACATCCGTTCTTCACTCGATCTAGAACCAAGCGAGAATTTAGATTTCCCTGAGTTTACTGGACAAGTTTTAGATTCGTTTTGTCCAGTCTCAGAAAGAGATGTTTTACTCTGTATCAATAATTCCACTATAAAAACGTGTGACCTTGATCCCATGCCTGCTCATGTACTCAAAACCTGTATTGATCTTGTTGTACCTCACATTACTCAAATAGTAAATATGTCACTTGTCACAGGCACAGTGCCCAGTTCCTTTAAACAAGCCATTATAAAACCATTATTGAAAAAACCTGGGCTTGATGAAAATGACTTCAAAAATTATCGACCAGTATCCAATTTGCAATTTGTCTCAAAAATTCTGGAAAAGATTGTCTTAGGTCAAATTTTGGCACACTTTGAAATAAATGGATTGCAAGAAAAATTTCAGTCTGCATATAAAGCTCAACATAGTACCGAAACTGCACTCATAAAAGTAACCTCTGATTTCTTAGATTATATTGACAGTAAGAAGCTGTGTCTTTTGACCCTTTTAGACCTATCTGCAGCTTTTGATACAATCGATCATTCTATCTTACTTACAAGACTTGAGCGCTCTTTTGGTATGTCGGGTACTGCCCTGTTATGGTTCAAGTCGTATTTACAGAACAGAGTTCAGTCAGTGCAAATTAAGAACAGTTTTTCTAAACAAGTTGCATTAGACTATGGAGTTCCACAAGGGTCTGTCCTTGGTCCTGTGCTTTTTACACTCTATACGCAGCCCCTTGCAAGTATTTTACAAACTCATGGGCTACAATATCACTTTTATTCGGATGATGTTCAGATATATATTGATGGCACCATTCAAGATCTGTCAAATATGACTCTCGCCACTAAACAATGTGTTCAGGAAATTAAAATGTGGATGACAACAAACAAATTGAAATTAAATGAAGACAAATCAGACATAGTTCTATTCCACAACCCACGATTAACAAAAGATCTTGAAAATGTCACCATTGATTTCAATGGCCATGAATTATCATGCAAAGAAGTTGTAAAGAATTTGGGTGTGTTTATTGATCACCATTTGTCAATGGGTTCAGGTGTAGGATCTCTGTCTAAATCCTTAAATTTTCAGTTGAGAAGAATAAGCCTTGTCCGAAAATATCCAAATGAAGAGACCACAAAAACATTAGTTACATCCCTTATCTTGTCTAGACTGGACTACTGCAATTCACTTTTAGCGGGTATTCATACAAAATTTTTGAATCGTCTACAGGTAATCCAAAATAATGCTGCCAGGGTGATAACCAAATCCAAAAAACGAGATCATATCACACCACTCCTGAAAGAATTGCATTGGCTCCCCGTGAAGCAAAGGATAATTTTTAAAATCTGCATCCTGTGTTTCAAATGTCTGAATGACTCGGCTCCTTCTTATTTACAAGATTTGATAAAACTGTATACACCAGGGAGAAGTTTAAGATCCTCCACTGATTCCACCATGCTAGTGACACCTGTGAAATCATACAGATGTTATGGTGAACGATCATTCACATATATTGGCCCCTTAATGTGGAACAAGTTACCTATGGAACTGAGACAAACAAAATCATTAGTAAGTTTCAAAAGGCAGCTAAAGCATTTTTTGTTCCAGCAGGCTTATTTTTCTTGACTTACCTGAGGGGAGAGAGCATGTGATAGAAGGAGTGAGAATGTGATGGGAAGAGAGAGAGAGGGGGTGGGGAGAGGGAGTGTGGGAGAGAGAGGAATGAGTTTTTATTACTTGTAAAGCGCATTGAGCATTTATTGGAAATGCGCTATATAAATGTAATTTATTATTATTATATTATTATCTCTTTAGTTTCTGGTCTTTGGCGCTCGAGTACGGAACTCCTTCCGCAAACGTCAGCCTACGCTGTCAGTGCAAATTCAATTTACCCAGACATATCTACATTCTCTGGCAAAGGAATAAATAGATTACCTGTATTTTTCAAACCAATATCTTTTCCGGGGCGTCAGAGATGAGTTGGCCTATAAAGTTATAGCTTCTTCTGCTGTTCTTTTCACAGTAGCTTGAATCTCCGTGAGGCCGCCATTTTGTTATTCAAAGTAGTGACTCGGAAAATAAAGTGAAAAAAAATCCGTACATCAATTTGAAGTGAAAACTTAACCACGGAAGTCTTGTATGAATAAGCCTCTTTAAAATTTTAATCTGAGAGTTTGTGTCGCACATAAAATAACGAAATTACATTAGATCACCCATGGTTTAATAAGCCCTTTTTTTTGCAGTCTATCTTAAGTTAAAGGCATGACTCCTTTTCTCGGTTACTTACCTTGCTTATCTCAGGTACTTTGGTCAGTGGAGAGAGAGGAAATCAGAGTACTGGTGCTGTATTGCGGTGACACATTGTAAAATTAGAAATGATGCCAAAAATAATGAGCAGTCTAAGAGTTGGAAGTAAAAACGGGGTGGACCCCCTCCCCCGCCCCACCCCCCTTTCGTAAAGTGATATTGTAAAATAACCCGACATTATAGCTTTTCTCTCTCTCTCTCTTTCTTTTTGTGTGTGTGTGTGCATGTGTTTAATCTGGGGCAAGACATTGCAGAATAAGAAGAGAGAACTGTGGTTAATTAAAATAAGGACGTAGTGTCAACAACAAACACATGCTTGTAAAATATAGAAAATCACTTATTCTACGGACGCGTTCGACTACATTAATGAAAAAAAAGGGTGTAATAATTATGCTTGGGAATATTCAATAATATCCATGAGTACTTTGTTAAATCATAATAATTATTGTAAAACAGTGATCAAAAATGACGTTTATCAATGACTAAAGCAAACTGTAAAATAAAGAAATCGTTTCGAAAAAAAAAAGGACTCTTTTTAATAATTATCGATATCATTGTCGGAATTATGCATACAGTGCCATTTTTCATGTTAAATATCAGTTGGGAGAATGTGAGGAGAGCAAAAAAAAAAAAAAATGAAACGGGTTGGGTACCCAGGGATGACTCCTTACGCCAATCCGACGTAAATTTGTATAGGGTTGTAGGATCACATACGGGCGGGCTCCTTACGTCAAATTGACGTCGTCCCGATGTCGTGAACAGCGGATCTACGTGGGATCGACGTCCTTCCTATGAGCAAACTTGACGTCTATCCTACTCAGAAATAATTTTTATGGGGTTGCTGACTGGGTGAGGGCTGATGTGTGGTTTAGTAAATGGGCTAGCCTAACCTTGGGGGGGGGGGGGGGGGGAGGGGGGAATGGCCTTCTTTGAATATTCATATTTGTTGGTGACACTTATTGAAGATCGGCCGCAGTAATTTCCTGTGAATATTATTTTTGGCCCATTGGCCGCACTAGACTCGCTCGGGCTTTTTTCCGGAAATTGAGCACATTAATAGGTATTACTGTAAGTGAATGGTCCACTGGTCAACATAACTGAATAAAACCCTCCTAACTTTGTTATAAGTTCGCCCTTGCGTCCAGAAAGCATTTTTGGGTAGTTCTACCGACTGGTAGTCAAAAATTGGCAAAAAGAAAAAATTGTAAGTAACAAAGCCTCGCGTAAGAAATAATATCCAAACGATACAATGAAACGCAAACTAAAAGGGAAGACAGAAAATGGCCCAAATATTCCAGGTATGTTGGTTATTTTCTGTCTTCTTTTAGTTTGCGTTTCATTGTATCGTTTGGGTATTATTTCTTACGCGAGGCTTTGCTACATACAACATTTTCTTTTTGCCAATTTTTTACTTTGCTTTAAGCCTTGCTGCGACCCACAGGTTTTCTGTGGTTTTTATAATATTTCATCAATTTCCTACCGAGTCGGAGTAGATTTCCATAGGAACTGTTGACTTTTATTAATATTGGTCGTATCTATGGGAATCTGAGGGCTGTAAGCTGACCCAAAATAAGGTAACGAAAAAACCGTGAAAGGCGCATTGTAGCCGTTATCGTATCGACGCGCCGTTAAACCCAAACTCAAACTCCGTAGGAATGGTAGGATTACCGCAGGAATGGGTTCCCTACATCAAACCGACGTCGGCACGATGGCTTAACCAACGGATCTGCTTGGGAATAATATCATTCTTATGTGCAAACTTGACGTCAATATAAGGTTGATGGCTGGGCAGTAGTGCGATGTGTGTATTTAGGTCTTTAGGAGGTTCGGTGCCCTTGGCATTTACACTTCATATTTCTTGTTGTTTTTTTTTAAATGTTCTTCTTGTGGTAGGGATTCGTTTTTTAGAATTTTGTCCGGGCACGGGCCTGTTCGGCCTGCTCTTTCCGATTTCCAGCTGCCAAGCTATCTTTAATGTGCACAAAGTACACGCGGGCCCTCCGAATTTTTCATCCCTATCCGAGAAGACCAGGTGATCGATCCTACCTACCATAGGATCAGAGTCAGGAAAATAGGAGAAAAATCCCAAAATTCCAACATGCCCGCAGCGACAGGGATTCGAACCCGGTACCTCCGGCATGAGAGGCGAGCACCTTGCCTCAAGGCCACCGTGTCCCGAGTAGCGCGCTGTGTAGAGTTTGGTCTGTGTCGGTTCTAGTGTGAGATCTGGACCATGAAGTTAAATGGGACCCCGCCCACTGGCGAGACCTGAACAAATCTGTCTTTCTGGTTCGGGTAAATATGACTGTCTTGAATTAGCACTTGGAAAGAGAGACCTTGCGCACCGAGTTAAACACACGCAAGACCGCACCAGCCTTACTGTGGCTGAACTGGCGCTGCTAAGTGCAGCATGTATCACATACAGTCCCGTGTCTTATGTGAAGTCAGGGTCTAATGTGTGCTATTGTCAACCTAGCCTGATAAACAGATGGCGTTATCTCCAATCTCTTTATCTGATATCTCTCACGGTCAAATCGGGCTTCGCCTTGGTACTAGGTCAGGTACAGAGTCGCACAACCAGCGTTGCCGGTGAAAATTTTCAAAAATCCCAAGATTTTTTTTTCCAACTCAAAGCATATTTATGGGCCCATTTGAAATTTGGAATCTCAAATTAACTGAATTTAAATTATTATTATGCAAATGCCAGTTATTATCCCGCGGATCATGTTGCATAAAAGATCCTCACACACAGGATAATCTCAAACTACCCCTTAGCCCATTAGGCTCAATTCACCTTTTAATTCACAAACGGCATTATGAGGAGACGGGTTTTAGGTCTTTATCTTAGGAGGCTCGCTACTGTTGCCATTTGCACCTCATTTTTGTTGTGTTCATTTCTCTTGTTAATGTTTTTGTGGTAGATTTTTTTATTTTTTTTAACTTTTCCCGGGCAGCGGCCCTGTTAGGCCTGCTCTTCTCGATTTCCAACTGCCAAGTTATCTTTAACGTGTGCAACGTGAACACGAGCCCTCCGAGAATCTCGTCCTTATCCGAGAAGACTAGATGTCGAGCCTACCCACCATAGGATCAGGGACAGGAAACC
Source organism: Onchidella celtica (assembly GCA_963931925.1). NCBI lineage: Eukaryota > Metazoa > Mollusca > Gastropoda > Systellommatophora > Onchidiidae > Onchidella > Onchidella celtica. Next base: position 30,625,925 of record OZ007579.1, read on the forward strand.
CCCCCCCCCCTCCTCAAATTCCAACATGCCTGCACCAACTGGAATCGAAACCGGTGCCTTCGGCTTGAGGGGACAAGCATGTCCCTTTTTTGAGGAGATGGGCAATTTTGGTTGCGTTATTTAAGGAGAGTTTTGTCGGTGCTTGGGATAGCCCAGCGGCGGATCCTGAGATCTAGTAATGGGTTATAAATATGTAGATTTAGTCAAGTAGAGAAACTTGGGAAACTTTTTCTTTAGTATTTTCTTTGTTCTTTCGTTTTCTTTAACGTAATAATAATAATAATAAAATAATAACAAATACACAAAAGGCTGCAAAATCCCAAGATCTTTTTGAAAAATGCCAAGATCCCAAGGTAACCCTTAAAATCCAAGGATCTTGGGAAAAATCCCAAGGACCGGCACCCCTGCTGACAATTATGTCCCGTGAGATTTGGCACTTGGTGTAGGAGGATGGAGGGGGGGGGGGGGAGGTGAACTACAGTGGCTTATCATCTTGTCTGTGAGCAGCAAGTATGAGCTGCGAAGCCAAGGACAGAGGCTCAAAGTCCATTGTTGAGTGGTAAAAACACCCCTGGAGATCTTGCTTCACGGTCCGCCGTGAAAAAATGCGAACTCATCACAGGTCATTTTATAGGTAGGCGAACTGTAAGATAACAACGTCAAGACACATTCAACTGTGTGCATTGGTGAGGAATTGACAAAATATTATAAAAACCACAGAAAAACTCTGGGTTCGCAACAAGGCCTTATGCAAAGTCAAAATTTGGCAAAAGAAAAGGTTGTATGGAGCAAAGCCTGGCGTAAGAAATAATAATAATAATGGAGATCATTAAATAGCGCCTAATTCAAACGGCTTCGCTCTAGGCTGTTACGGGTATGGTTATTATGGAATTATAGTTACGACTGCATTTTAATCTATCGAGAGGTTTTTAGAAATTACTCTTCCATACCATGCCACATATACTAATAACAATTGGAGTAAGTTTTATCAAGGACCTTGCAGGGCCACAAATTTATTACTTTAAATTCCCTAACAAATTTCGTCTAGCTTTTACATTCTAAAAGGACAACATCAGCAGCATCAAATGAAAGCACAATAATATATCACTAGAAGTCTCCTCTAGGTTCTTAAAGGAGTATATCATTCTGACTCATTCACAATTTAATTATTACTTATCTATCTTTCAGAAATAGCCTACCTACTATCTACAAATAATATCTTAATGTCTCAGACGACAATGTTAACTCAGTTATTTGTGCCTACCGCTTAACAAGAATATAACTCGTCAACACAACTGACGTTACATTAGATCTAGATCTACTCTAGGATGGGCTGGCAATCCCCAGCCTCATCCAGACACATCAATTTCAATTTACAAATGTGTATACCAGACACTCATGCTAGATCTAGTTGCATGTAAAATACATTGTAGTCTTGCATTCTTCGGCAGCACTTCTACTGGAAAATTAAGGTCAGATTCACGTTCATCGGCGAATCAGGGGGTAGAAACTTACGATTGTTCCCTGATACGAGATCAGGGAGCTGGAGATAATAGCAGTAGATGATTTGGTAATAGCGTATGGTCTCATTCCCATGTCTATCAATGGCATAGACATGACTTTAACAGTCTTCTGATTCTCTCAGGCCGAATCCAGCCGACTGCCCTCGCAGATGGATAATAATTCTGCATGGAGTGATCAAACATAGTAATGGCTCCACTTATATACTGCTCGGCCATATGCAATTCCCCAGCCAACTGCCCAAATTTGATTGGTGCATCCATTTCGAGCTCAGCTCGTAGTATTAATAGATTCTATTAATAGTAACAGACAAGGTCAATTTAAGATATCAAAACCCTTACTAAAGTCTCCAAACCCTCTACGTTTTATGTACGAATTTACTCACTCCCTTTTCTCACCCCTGTTAAAGTTTATCAAAATCACGGGGTCGAAAACTGCACCGTCACTGCCCCACTTTCTTTCCATCTCTAAGAAAAAGCGTTACAAAAACAAACTGTCCACGAGAATAGTTCAAGGACATTTGCACTGGCTAAAATCAGCGCGACCCTGAAGTAAACAAACCTTGACCCAGCACGGCAATTCTAGTCCTAACCCTGACATATCCCCCACCCCAGTGAAAATTTTAAGTAAAATTTACACGATAGGATCCAAGAAATCCCAAAGTTATTGTGGTAGGGGCTTAAGTAGTACTGTAGAAAAACGAGCCTTAAGCTTGAGACGAAAAAAAAAAATCTGACTAAGAACGTGCATATTGGATGGACAAAACGCACACAATTATTGATGCCACGTTCTATAGAATTTATTCTATCGAAACATTCTTACTGCACACAATCAAAATTCTCAGGAACATGTATAATAATACTGAGTATATCACTGTATATTGCTGGATTAAAGTATAACTATTATCAAATAATGAAGCCTTACTGAAGGAATAGGCTCATAATTATCTAGTCAACACACACAATTGCTGCTTATATACACATTCACACACAATATATTGTTAATTAAAATACTGTGGTATCCAATGGCAGCAGTAGCTCTGGTAGCTTGGTTTGCCATGTCTCCATCTCATTGACCCGCTGACAAGGGCGTCAGGTTTGCCAGAAGTTCAGGTCACAGTCAGGAATGACGCTGGTGGAAAGAGGATATTCACAAAAAAAAGATTGTAAAACTGGTTCATAAAGTAATGAACAAGATAAATGTGAATCCATCCACCGTCTAGAATTGAGGGGGACAAGCACTATCCAACCCCAATACAAGGCACAACACTCTTTAATAGGAATTTAAATGAGACGTGACAAAATATCAGCTTGGGAATTGTCACCGCCAGGGATAGCCCGGATAACAAACCGGTATTCCTGGAGTGCAAGACTCCACCTCGTTAATCGAGCATTTTTAGCCCTGTTAGCCTTCAAGAATAACAACGGACGATGGTCCGTTTCAATTATAAACTCGGACATGAGTAGATATCGCGAAAATGCGTTTACAGCAAAAATGATAGCGAGGCACTCTCGCTCGATAATTGCATAGCGGCATTCCCTATCTAGCAACTTGCGGCTGGCGTATAGACATGGCCGCAAGGTATCGTCTCGTTCCTGTAATAACACAGCTCCCAATCCCTTGTCCGACGCATCAGTGCGGACAATAAATATTTGGTTTATATCTGGCAGTATGAGAATGGGGGAAGTGGAAAACAGTTGTTGAACGGTACGAAGTGTATCAGCACATTCGGTTGTCCATTTCACTTCATTAGGAAAATTCTTTCTTGTGAGGTCCGACAACGGAGCTGTAAGCGAAGAAAAATTTGGAATGAATTTCCTATAATAGTTAAGAAAGCCCAATAAACTACGAACTTCTTTCTTAGTTCGAGGAGGTTGGAGCTTTAAGATGGTAGTTATCTTCTTGTCATCAGGAGTCTGAACGCCGTGGGCAATTGTATGGCCCAGAAAATTAATTTCATTATATCCTAAAAACACCTTATTGGGTTTCGCCGTAAGGCCAGCTCGACGAAGAGCAATAAAAACTTGTCGTAGGGCTGCGATGTGGCCCGACCAATTGGTTTCATAAATACAAATGTCGTCAAAATACGACAATACTGAGTTCATACCCTGGAGCAATATTGTCATCATACGGGCGAAAGTGGCAGGGGCTGTAACTAACCCGAAAGGCATATAGCGCCACTGCATAAGACCCAACGGAGTCTGAAAAGCGGTATATTGCTTGCTATTCTCATCAAGCGGAATTTGCCAATAGCCTTTGGAAAGGTCAATTTTAGAAAAAATCGTTACCCTCGCTAACTGAGCAAAAAGATTCTCCTGGTTGGGAATCGGTTCAGCGTCATATATCGTAACCTCATTAAGTTTACGATAGTCAATACAAAAACGCACGGTATCATCTTTTTTTTTCACTAAGACGATGGGTGAGTTATATGGGCTCGTCGATCGCTCTATCACTCCCAGGTGAAACATGTTACGTACCTCGGTTATTATAGTCTCCTGTGCGTGCAGCGGACGCGGGTATGGTTTAACAAAGACGGGTATATCCGTCTTTAATCTTATAACATGCTGTACCAAGGAAGTATTACCTGGTAGATCAGTAAAGACTGTAGTAAACTCGTTAAGCAAATCTCTTATATCTTGTCTTTGCGATTCAGATAAATCTGGATTTATATTTACATCCGAAGTGTTTTCAGAAGATCGAAGTGCGGGGATTGAATTCTCTATCTTAATAGGATCATCATCGTCAACTGAAACCAAGGCCGCATTGGCGTGAGCAACCACATTTCGGCGATTATTCTGTCGATTATCATCGTCGGACAGGTACTGCTTTAACATATTTATATGGAAGACTTTGTCCTGTCCCCGAATCTTGATAAGATAATTTACTCGAGAAAGTCTCTTTAGAACTTTAAAAGGTCCCTTCCATGTAAGAAGGAGTTTATTTTTTGTTTCCGGAAGGAGAACAAGAGTTTGGTCTCCGACGGCCAAGGTTCGCAATCGGCTACCTTGATCACGATATAGTTTATAAAGACTAGCATGCGCAGCTGAAGATTTTTGTGCGAGCTGACATGCGTTAAGAATTCGATGGCGCAAGTCTACAACGTATTGATATGCAGACCGCGTATCATTGTCGTGGGTGTCTGATCCGGCGAATAAATCATGGAGTATGGCCATTGGACCACGCGGCTTACGACCATACAATAATTCGAAGGGGGAAAAACCCGTCGATGCGTTCGGCAGTTCTCGATATGCAAAAAGAATAGCGGGGAGTTGTCGATCCCAATCACTCGGCTTGCCGGCCGAAACTCGTGCAAGCATCGCTTTCATGGTAGCATTCCACCGTTCACAGCAGCCATTAGACTGTGGGTGGTATGGAGATGTCAATCTTTGTTTAATCCCGACCAATTCCAAGACTTTCTTAAAAAGTTCAGAGGTAAACTGTGGACCTCTGTCCGATAAAATTTCAACCGGAAACCCAAGACGCGAAAAAATGGTAATAAGGGCCTCAGCGACATGATCAGCTGAAATGTCTTTTAGCGGAATGGCCTCTGGCCAACGGGTTGCGTAGTCAATGACAGAAAGTATAAAACGATGTCCTCTGTCTGACTTGTGTAGGGGCCCAACTATATCTACGGCAACGCGCTCAAATGGTCTGGAGACCATAGGCATCTCCTGCAGAGGAGCTCGCGATGCTCTTCCTTTAGGAGTACGTCTCTGACATACGTCACATGTTGATACGAACCGGTTTACATCTGCGTAAATACTGGGCCAAAAAAATTGCGATAGTATTCGAGACTTAGTTCTGGCCTTTCCTTGGTGACCCGCCAAGGAGGTGTCATGCGCGAGACGAATAATGTCGCGACGAAAAGATCTCGGTACTACAAGCTGCATAACGGCCTCTCGCTTACTCCGAAAATTCCGATATAATAAGTCATCTTTAATAAGAAACTTAGAGGTATCCGGCGCGGTAGGATCAACCTTAGCAAACAAATGTTTCAATGTGGGATCTGAATGTTGCTCATCATGAAATGCACTAGACGTTATGTTCACTTCAATAGTAGGATTACTCAATGGACTGTCTGCTCGTCGACTCGATTGTAGGCGTGTTGTCGCACAAGCAACACTCTCATCTTCAGTCCAAATTTCCAAGTTACCGATAGGAAACTTATTTACTTGAGGTACATTCCCTATGATTATATCAGCTACCGGATTAGGCAGTACACATGCAGTAACAATACCTGTGAGAAAAGGTGTATCAATATAAACTTCTGCAAGACGGAATCGCTCTACAGATCCGCCAAAAGTAGTACAAGTTACATCCTTGTCCAAAAATTGTGTTGGACGGACTAGTGACTGTCGAACGCCGATAGTCGTGCATCCGGAGTCACGTAGAACAGAAGCGCGAATCGCGTTCACGCGGCCCTGGTAAAATGTTAATTCACCCAGTTCATGTAGGGCGGACATGACTGGAATAGCTTTTGATTGTCATGAAGATCCAAAATGACCGTCAGTCTCATAAGGTGTAGATTTAACCGAGCAGGCATTTGCCGATTCTATTTTCACGTTACAAAATTTTTGTATGTGGCCTACCCTATTACACCTAAAACACATAGTACGATTGGGATCGTTTCCACGATAGGGAAGACTCTGCGGTCTATCATAATCATGATTATTATCAAAATGCACTCGTCGCGGCGGTCCCTGAGGCCGGTTATATTGTTGGCCTGGATAGTTGCCACGATAATATGGGCGAGGCTCGTAAAAAGAATAGCTCTGGTATCCTCGACGCGGGGATACATTACCTCGATTCGGAAAATCTCTCTGTCTAAAAAAAGGCGGCTCTGATTGAGAGCGCGGATTTGGGGCCTGACGACGAGTCGGCCTTGAACGATCGTGTCCGGTTGGCGCTCCTTTGCCTACGTTGGCATAAGACGGTGCTATAGTTGAAGGCTTTGCCAAAGGTCGATTTGGGTGGGCGGACGCATAACGTTCCGTGCACGATGTGATTTCTTCAGAGGATGTCGGTGCCCTCTCTTTGAGGTGGGCAACCAAATCGGAATGACATGCCGTATAGATTTGGTCTTTTAAGACCAAATCATAAAGTTGGGAATAATTTCCGGTAGTCACGTTCGCGAGCTCGATCCAGCGATCTAAGTAATGTTTCAGCCGATTCACATAAGTTGAGAAATTTTCAGATGGCTCAGGTTTACAAGAGCGAAATCTTTGATGAAAGCCATCCTCGGTATGCTGGAATCGCTTAAGCAGTGCTGTTTTAAGCTTGTCATAGTCGTTGGCATCCTCTACTTTGAGGCTATGAAATACTTCTAGAGCCTTACCTGTTAGTAAATTAGACAGGCATGAACTGTACATCGCCTGCTGCCATCCGACGCATTTAGCGTGTAGCTCGAACCGATGTAAATATGCGTCGATCCGGTCGAGTTTTTCATTAAAGGTCGGCAACTTTGGTTTCGTAGCATAAGTATTGGTGGCAGCAGTGGGGGCCACAAGCGATTCTCGCTCTAACTTCTTCATTGCGAGTTCATGCTCTCTTTTTTCTCTCTCTACAGCCTCTTTTTCTCGTTCTCTTTGTCTTTCCTTTTCTATCTCTCTTTCTTTTTCTCTTTCTCTTTCTTCTTTTTCTCTTTCTCTTTCTCTTTCTTCTTTTTCTCTCTCTCTTGCTTCTTTTCGATCCTCACGATCTCGGTCTTGCTGTACTTGTCGTTCGCACCACGAGGCGCGTTCTTCTTCTGGTATACCCAGAGCTTTGGCAGAGTCAATGTATTTAAGAAACTCGGCCATGATATGTTAAAATCTGTAACTAGTAAGTATTTACCTACTGTTAAGGTATATCGCGGTATCAATTATATTATTTATAACAGTTATTCTCTGTTAATATTAATTCAGTGTCTTACGTTAGCACTGCTTCGCGAAAAGAACGTTCTATCTCTCTCTGTAAATTACAGGCAGTATCACTTAAACTGCAAAAACTTTATCTCTCTCTCTCTCTCTGAATATGAATTCTAGTAAGGCAGTGCCGTCTATCCGTTGCTCCCACTGCAATAAAATATATATATCGCCTTTAATGCGATAAATTAATGTCTTGAGTGATCACTCTCAAAATTTATGTCTCTCTCAACGCGACGAACCAGTGTCCTCTGTTATCACTGTGAAAAATGAATCGCTCTCTCAATGCGATGAATCAAAAATATATCTCTCTCTCAACACGACAAATTTGAAATATCTGTCTCTTCTCAAAACGCGGACACGCAGTGTCTTCTGTTACCACTGCAAAATTATTCTCTCTATCTTCAACGTGAAATTGTCACGTGAAGAAAAATTTATTATATCTCTCTCTCTCTCATATGTCAATACCAGATTACAATTCAACGTGGTTTTAGCACGTGAAACACCTCAGGCATATTGCAAACATAACAATGTTAGTATAGTAGTTTAAAGTTTATAAGAAAGCAAAAAGAAATACAATAAACAGGACGCTATACTGACAAGTAAGATGAACGATAACAGACCCTAGAAGTCCTAACTTATTTACAGGATAGTTTAAGCAAAAGACAGGAGAGACATCTTCCTAAAGAAAAGTGAGGAAGGAAAAGAAACGCCACAATCTATACGAATAATGGATCCCTAAAAGAACTATTCACAGTGAAGCAAATCCCCCCGAGTTATAAATAGCCACCAAGGCACTCCAATATCCTTCGTAATGGCAAAGAAGATATGCTAAACTATGACCCCAACCAACCTCCCGCTCTTAAACTAAACATATAGTAAATGGTAAAATAGCCTGGAACAAACACACAGAGCGGAAAGTACGTCGCCCTCCTCAAGACTGTTAGATAGATGGTTCACTTAACTTTGTTTTTGAGGAATTCAGATGGTAGGTATCCTCAAACCATAGCTCCAATCCAAAAAATACGTTTCTGTCTCAGGTAGATCTGTAAGGTGAAGAGTATCCCTCGCCAGTGTCGTCGGGTCAATGGGATGTTGAGTTCACCATATGAAATTGAAACAAAATGTTAAATTAATAAAAATTGACTAAAATCTATAATGAAAAGGACCTGAAAACATAATGTTACAAGAGTACAATATGAAATAATGGAATAAAAATACAATAGGTTTTAAATAATTTATCTATGGCATGGCGTTACTTAAGTTCTTTAAGGGTCCCTCTCCAGTGTTACGGGTATGGTTATTATGGAATTATAGTTACGACTGCATTTTAATCTATCGAGAGGTTTTTAGAAATTACTCTTCCATACCATGCCACATATACTAATAACAATTGGAGTAAGTTTTATCAAGGACCTTGCAGGGCCACAAATTTATTACTTTAAATTCCCTAACAAATTTCGTCTAGCTTTTACATTCTAAAAGGACAACATCAGCAGCATCAAATGAAAGCACAATAATATATCACTAGAAGTCTCCTCTAGGTTCTTAAAGGAGTATATCATTCTGACTCATTCACAATTTAATTATTACTTATCTATCTTTCAGAAATAGCCTACCTACTATCTACAAATAATATCTTAATGTCTCAGACGACAATGTTAACTCAGTTATTTGTGCCTACCGCTTAACAAGAATATAACTCGTCAACACAACTGACGTTACATTAGATCTAGATCTACTCTAGGATGGGCTGGCAATCCCCAGCCTCATCCAGACACATCAATTTCAATTTACAAATGTGTATACCAGACACTCATGCTAGATCTAGTTGCATGTAAAATACATTGTAGTCTTGCATTCTTCGGCAGCACTTCTACTGGAAAATTAAGGTCAGATTCACGTTCATCGGCGAATCAGGGGGTAGAAACTTACGATTGTTCCCTGATACGAGATCAGGGAGCTGGAGATAATAGCAGTAGATGATTTGGTAATAGCGTATGGTCTCATTCCCATGTCTATCAATGGCATAGACATGACTTTAACAGTCTTCTGATTCTCTCAGGCCGAATCCAGCCGACTGCCCTCGCAGATGGATAATAATTCTGCATGGAGTGATCAAACATAGTAATGGCTCCACTTATATACTGCTCGGCCATATGCAATTCCCCAGCCAACTGCCCAAATTTGATTGGTGCATCCATTTCGAGCTCAGCTCGTAGTATTAATAGATTCTATTAATAGTAACAGACAAGGTCAATTTAAGATATCAAAACCCTTACTAAAGTCTCCAAACCCTCTACGTTTTATGTACGAATTTACTCACTCCCTTTTCTCACCCCTGTCAAAGTTTATCAAAATCACGGGGTCGAAAACTGCACCGTCACTGCCCCACTTTCTTTCCATCTCTAAGAAAAAGCGTTACAAAAACAAACTGTCCACGAGAATAGTTCAAGGACATTTGCACTGGCTAAAATCAGCGCGACCCTGAAGTAAACAAACCGTGACCCAGCACGGCAATTCTAGTCCTAACCCTGACATAGGCGCTTTACAGAAAGTCTTGTTTTCTCGATTTGCATCTCTCTCCCTCTCTCTCTCTCTCTCTCTCTCTCTCTCTCTCTCTCTCTCTCTCTCTCTCCCTCTCCCTCACTCTCTCTGTACCTCTCTCTATCTCAGAGCAAATTATAACGCAGCCTGTTAGGCGCAGTTCACAACTCACAACAGTTCACAACTCACAACTGTATTATAAAGTATTATAATAATATTTGAATATAATTATATTAAAATAATATTTAATAATGAATAATATTAATAATAAATTTTTGTTGGTGGTAGTAATATCCAAATGATACAATGAAATGCAAACTAAAAGCCATTTTCTGTCTCCTCTTTTAGTTTGCGTTTCACAAAGCCCACCAAAAAAAAAGAAATAGAAAGAAAAAAAATGCAGCTGTACAGAATAAATTTCAAAAGAACTGAAAATGAAAATGGTAGGAATTTAAATACAAGTTCTAAGTACCTTTCGTCTGGACCAGGCTCAAAGTTTGACTATGGACAAATACATGGGCTTGAAATAATTTTGTATTAAATTTGATACAAGTTAAAAATGAATTTTGATTACTAATTTCCCCAAATCATTCGAATGATTACGATTATATCTAAATAGTAATTGTGGCACAAAATGTAAGGACTCTGCCAAAAGAAACACGTTTCAATATTTTCATTTGGGAAATGGGAACATGAGGATTTGGAATGTATCCGGAGTGAAAGTGATAGTCACAAAGGGCTACGTAATCCAAGTGTTAACACCAGTGACAATTCATTAATCCACGCGCCCTTCTTAACAATTGAGAGAAAAGATAAAGCCTATCGAACTTGAGCCTCAAATTCAAATTTTATGACATCCTTGGTCCAGGAAGTTAATGCAACCTCTGAACTTAGGCTCCAGTTTTAATGTTGATCCTAACAGGCCTAACAGCCTCCCTTAACAGGAAATAATTAGTCCCCTTCATTTCTCCTCCCCCCCCTCCCCCACCAAAGATAAGACCACTCAAATTCGTTGGAATTAAAGGATCCATTCCCATAACAGGATATAAAGTGCCTTAACCATTTACAACCTCTGTCAAATACATTTTTTTGAATATCAGCACATAACAAAAACTTTTTTAAAAACGATAACTTGTACTTGTAGGTCCTCTAGATCACCTACAGTAGTTGCTAAGTTTATAAAATGAAAAAAAGTGAACACACAAAAATTCTAGCCGTAATCTTGGGTGAAAATGAAGAAAATAAATCTTTACATATGCATATTACGAAATCATAATATGAAATGTAACATTTAAAAACCATTTGATTAATAATTATAGGCAATGACGAATGTGCTGTGTCTTTACAAGTGAAAGGAAGCTTTCTACCTGTCACTATTGTCAGTATTATCTATCTGCAGTGTAACTTAGTAATAAACTGACAAAGAATATTAACAAAGTAAGTTTTAACAAATTCGCTGCCTTTAATTTTATTAGGTTGAGCAGAAGATGGACATCCGACCTCAGATACCCGGTCGATGGATCGTAGGGAAGTTTTCATATTTTATGTAAAAATAGATATACACTCCCCCCCCCTCCCCCACACACACACAAAAGGGGCCGGAAACTCACTCTGTTTTATTGTTGCTGTTTTCCTTTTTAAAGACAATCTACACAATTTTTAAAATTTGCCTATTCACTGGGAACTACAGTGATCAAAGGGATATTTATACCGGTATTGTGAAGGGCAGCCTCTTTCGCTTAAATGTACTGGGACATGTTCAGGGTCCTTACACTTCCTTGATCCGACGTGGGAGACGATTTATTGCAGGGGGGGGGGGAGGGAGGGGAAAGGTAAATTTAAATTTTGTGTGCTGGCAGCAGTGGCATACCTGCAAGTCAAACCTATTCATTCAGTTTTTGTCTCTTGCTCTTTCTCTTTCTTTCTCTCTCTTTCACTTCCTCTTTCTCTCTGTCTGTGTGGAGTGGATTTGTGTGTGTGTGTGTGTGTGTGTTCAGCTATAGGTCTATCTGTCCTCCCCCCCCCCCTTTCGTCCATCCCCCTGTTTAAACACAATAAGGCACGGGGTGACCAGTCAAAAACAAGCGCCAGGGGCCATCCATAAAGTACATATGATTTTTTTAAAAAGGGAGGGGGGGGCCTGCCAGCATATGAAAGCGGTGGGGAAGGAGGGGGGGGGGGAGGCTATAAAGCGCACGTACGCTTTTCAATTACGTCAATACTAATAATAGATTAAGAGGTTTAGTTTTCATACATAAACTATACCTTTGGGGAAAGAGAGGGAGGCACCCGGAGATAGTTGCAAGGCAGAAGCAGGTTCACCCATCAGCTGGTTTAAATATATTTAAAGAGACAACATTGTGAACTTTACTTCAACTACAATCAGTCTGCGTTATCATTTCCACTGGACTATGTCATCAGGATAAAACAATAGAGATATCAAATCACATGACCTGGCCGACAGTGAATGTAAACTGAAATGTACCTATCTGACACGACTCGTGATGGTTATAATTAGTTTGGTCATATCATAATCCAAGGTTAAGTTTGACATCAGCGCTCCCCCCCCCCCCCCCACACCAAACACACACACAAAAGAGTTGCTTCGAAGAACCTTACCTTAGTATTAAATATCAAGAAAACTGCACAACAGATCATTATTATCATATTAATTAAAACTAAGTTCTTTGGGAATACAAGAAAACTTAGGTCTCTGAGACCGTCCAAAGCAGTGTTTCTCAAGATGGGGCGTGGGACTTCAGAATGGGGCACCCGTAAGGATTTTCACAGAAATCTTAATTTCATAGTGTATTTAAACATAACTGTACAGATAAACTGTTGTTTAAGTCACGTTGATGGTTTCCTTGTTTAGCTAGCTGGGACAACAAATCTGCGGCCAGCGTCAAGGGCAAGGCTCTCTTTGTTGAAGCAAGAAACATAAAACGTAAAATAAGGTTTTATTTAAAAATTCTTTTCAATGTATACATATTGAGTGTACTAACTTTGTCCGACAATGTCGGGGTGCAAGTTTTTTTGTTGTTTTTTTTGTTTTGGAAAATTGAAGTAGGGTGTGGAACAACAACAACAACAAAAAAAACCCACACACACAAAAAAAAAAAAACCTGAGAAACACTGCCCTGCCCCCCCCCCCTCCCCCCGCCCTAAAAAAAAAAGTACAAAATGTGCTGTAGCCTTCTCTTATGTATGTGTTCCTTGGTACATATTTGTTCACAAGAAGTAGGCAAGATCGTACAAATCTCTGTCAAAGGAAGCTATATATAAAGTTACATAAATCTATTATTTGTGTTCATAGTCCATCTTCATTCTTCAACATCTTCCACTGCAAACAAATTTCAGATAATACTATTAGTATTACTTTACCTGAAATAGCATTTTACGTGTAAAAGGATTGTGGAGATCTCGGGGCCGTCTTAAAATCATTATGGGCCTTGGGAAAGTATGCATGGGCCACCTCTAAACCCTAGGGGTCCATGGACAACTGACCAGTGTGCCCATACGTTAATTCGGCTCTGAAGATATTTTAAACATCCGAGAATTAAGGAAAAAAAGAATGGGTCCAGCTGTTTCAGATTGATTCGTCTTACTTAGATTAGATAAAGCGTACTGCTGAGTGAGCTAACCGTAACCTTTAGCTTGGCAATGCATATAGGATAAAATCGTTATCAGTATCACACTTACGTCCGGTCGGAGAAGTTGCATAGAACACTCATAGTCATATATTGACATAAATTACAAGTCAAGTAGCTCAGGTTATCAAAAAATAAAGTAAAATTGGCTGTTTAATATATTGAAGGATCGGAAGTTTCTGGTATTAGTGGTAAATATATTTAAACCACCAAATACTTCAAAGCACCACTAAGGGCGAAACAGACCAAGCTGGTGTAGGCGCCAGACCGATGGCTCGCCATGCATAAATTTTACTTCACACTAGCACAGTAGACATTGGGGGACACTGTGGTTTAGAGGCAAGGTGCTCGCCTCTCATGCCAAAAGTACCGGGTTCAAATCCCGGTCGGTGCAGGGATATTGGAATTTTGGGATTTTTCTCATATTTTCATGTACCTGATCCTATGGTAGGTAGGAACGAACACCTAGTCTCCTTGGATACGGATGAAAAATTCGGAGGGCCCTCGTGTAGGTTGCGCACGTTGAAGATACCTTCGCATTGGAAATCGCGAAGAGCAGGCCGTACGAGGCCGCTGCCCGGGGAAAAACAACAACAACAACAACAACAAACTAATCCCTACCACAAAAACACACAGAAAGAGAACAAGGAAAGTGAGATTTAAACGCCAAGAGCAGCGAACCTTTTAAGATAAAAACCTTAAACAAAAGCTTTTCTCTGCTGTTCACATAATACTGTACAAGTCCTAACCTCTGAAAAAAACAACAACAACCACAACAGACGAATCCCTACCACAACAAGATAAAGTGAGGGGTAAATGCCAATCTAAACACACAATAGGCATTGCCCGCGGCATCCCACTGGGTCACGGGTGTGGGCAGTGCTTATCTTGTCATCGTGAAGCAAAATGTATAGGAGGCGAGTCATCGGTCTGTTTCACCCTTTAACTATGTAAGATAGGAAGGCCAAAATGACGCTCGGAAGCAGAACCACGCAGAGAAAAGGCAGTATCATGATCTTCCGACTTAGGAAAATGGGTCAGGCAAAGAATATATCACGTGCAAAACACTCACACACACACACAAATACACACACGGGCACATAGAAAATGATCTTAATATCCTGTTTTCAAAATACAGGACGCGGAAAGGGAAAGTAATATCACTATCAAGTATCAGCATTTATAAAAACTAGAAAAGATACTTTGTAATTAATTTCATTAGGGCTACAACACTTTACACTCACACTAAATTCATGGAACTATAAGAGTTATACTCTAAACATATAACCACCGCAAACATGCAGGCGTGGCAACTCAGCAATGGCCTTGTACCTTTTCATGTTTTCACAAAAAAGATTGTAATACCAGCATAATGATCTCATTCTCAGATATAAAAATAGTATATACATGTGTGTGACATTATTATGTGGTAAGTTAAAAACAACAAGAACAACAAAAATAATAATTAAAAAACAAAAATTAGATTGATGGATGGATGGATGGATGGATGGATGGATGGATGGATGGATGGATGGATGGATAGAGGCGAGGAACAGTGATACAGTGAAAGAGAATGAAGGAGGGGGGGGGGGAGAAACAGAGAGGAGGGGAGGATACTATGATTGTCGATTAACAAAAGCCATAATAATGCACAGTGGAACATGGATATCGCCATGTGTTGTGTGTTGCAGAGATTGGGTTACTGTGCACTGCTGACTGTATTGTCAGGAAATCGGCCATCGATCAGTTAATATGGAGAGATACGACTAAGAGTTCATCACCTGACAACTGATACCATCAGGACCCAGTGGCGTGGCAACAGTGGGGCAGGTGGGACACGTCCCAGTCAGCGACCCTCGGGAACCTGACGCGTCGGATTGATGTCAAGTTTGCGCATAGGAATGATATCGTTCCTACGTTTATCCGCTGATTTCGACATCGTGCCAAAACCTGTTTGATGTAGAAAACGCGCCCCCCCCCCCCACCCCGGTAATCCTAGCAATGGAACGAAAATCGTGTACAGATTTACATTGGATTGACTTGGAGATTGCTGGCTGGATGGCTACTTGGCCAACCCCAAAACACCTTTGTTTTAAAAGGAGCACTCTTAAAAAGAAATAAATCATTATTACTGACCAACCCGAGCAAGATAATCATGCAAGTTGTTTGTATCAACCCTAGCCGGGGCCTTGGAATCGATGCAAGGACTAACAGATCGTACCCTGACACCACAATTCTTTGCAGACTACACAGGTGTGATAGAATATCGGTTTTGGCCAGCAATGTGTAAAGGCAGCCGACAAACGAAAATTCCAGTCATACTTTTCAAACTTCACACAATGAACGCGTGTTTTTTTTGTTTTTGTTTTTATTTTTGCGACTCAAAAAAAAAAAAAAAATCCTAGATAAATAATACTACGGATTGAAGTTTGTCCAATATAGATGTGTCCACGTAATTCGTTGTCAAAACTTGAAGTAGTAGTCTAAGCTTTATACAAAGTTTCATAATTTTTGGTCACTCAGTGACGAAATTTTAAATGCTTACATTGTTCACCCTCTAGCGTCATGATGTTACGTAACTGATGACGATTTTGTGTCAACTATGGACCCCTGATCCCGGAAGGGCCGTGAAAGAAACTTTTTTTTTCAGTGAGTGAAGTTTGGATGTTGCCTATTATTGCTAGTTGCGAAGGCGCCCCCGTAACAGTTCGAGTTTCACGGTCCCAAAAGTATAGATCAACTAGCCTACTGATTACGCCTCTGAATCTCGACCATTTGTGACTACATCTGTCATTAATCTAAGCCCGATAATTACGTATGTATGTATGAGAGTGTGTGTGTATAGATATAATATGTGAGTGTGTGTACGTGCATGTGTCACGCGCTAGGAAATCCGAGCCAAGTGTGTGAAGTGTTGAGTGTGTACGTAAATCAATCCGTGCGCCATTAGCCTAGCTGGCCCTCTGGTCTGATGACTGTCGCCGAGGTCTCGAGCGCAATAACAATGGCTGAACTTTGAAGATTATACGTACAGACAGGAGTAATCATGGCTGCTGAGAGTCAGTCCCAGACTTCTGGTGGGGGAACACAGGAACCCGTCATAACAGAAGATCGAAAGGTAGGAGAGTTTAAGTTTTGAGTTTGGGTTTAACAGCACGTCGGCACGATAATGTCCACTTTGCTCCTTTCACTGTTTTTTTTTTTATTATCTCACTTTGGGCTGGCTCTCACCCCTCGGGTGCTTTTAGGTAGGGTCAAGTAAAAGTGAAGGTAAAAATCTAACGCGAAAAGGCCCGTACTGTAAAGTATGTCTATATGAGGGTAGGGGAAACATCAAAGGCGTGTTTAATGACTATCGTTGGAATTAAATTTCAACTCTCTCAGTATCATTGAATTTGAACTCGTTTAGTAATTTTTAAAATCAATGGTCTTACTTATGCAAGCGATGGATGGCTTTCTCTGTGGTACAGCCTGACTTTCTTTGTGGTACAGCCTGACTTTCTCTGTGGTACAGCCTGACTTTCTCTGTGGTACAGCCTGACTTTCTCTGTGGTACAGCCTGACTTTCTCTGTGGCGATGTTTTCTTTTCGTTGTTTGAAGAATTTTATAGTAACTTTATTTTTCCTTTTGTATCTATCTATCTATCTATCTATCTATCTATCTATCTATCTATCTATCTATCTATCTATCTATCTATCTATCTATCTATCTATCTATCTATCTATCTATCTATCTATCTATCTATCTATCTCTCTCTCTCTCTCTCTATCTATCTATCTATCTATCTATCTATCTATCTATCTATCTATCTATCTATCTATCTATCTATCTATCTCTCTCTCTCTCTCTCTCTCTCTCTCTCTCTATCTATCTATCTATCTATCTATCTATCTATCTATCTATCTATCTATCTATCTAGTACCTACCTGTCTGTCTGTTGGTCTGTCAGTCTGTCTATCTATCTACCTCTCAATCTATCTACTTTTATCTATCTACACATCTTTCTATCCATCTATCTGTCTGTCTGCCTATCTATCTATCTATCTATCTATCTGTCTGTCTGTCTGTCTGTCTGTCTGTCTGTCTGTCTGTCTGTCTGTCTGTCTGTCTGTCTGTCTGTCTGTCTGTCCGTCTGTCTGTCTGTCTGTCTGTCTGTCTGACTATCTATCTATCTATCTCTCCGTCTACCATCTACCTCAATCTATCTATCTATCTATCTATCTATCTATCTATCTATCTATCTATCTATCTATCTATCTATCTAACTATCTATCATCTATTTCTCCCTCTCTCCTCCCCAACAATTTCTGTCGAATGTCGAATTGTTGATATCCATTTTGTTGTCCTGTCTTGCATGTCTTTTTGACCCCCCTGTTACTACCACTATTGAAGTGTAGCCTTCAGTAGATGGACAAAAAAATCATTCAGTATTCTTTAATTTCACTTTTTTCATTGTGATCACACAATTTGTTGTTGTATGATGTTGTTGTAGTCTTTCATTGTGTCCATTCGCTTGCCTTTATTTATGTTTTTGATGTTGTTGCTGAGAGCTGCGACATTTCATTTCGTGATTCTTCATTTTTTATCGCGCCCTCGTTTTTAGGACAGAAAAGTTATCCCGAGTGTATTGTCAGTGTTTCTGCTGGTTCTTTTTAATCTTTCGTGAATGATAATATTAATGATCAGTATAATGATAATAATAATCATTAGTGTAATGATAACAATAATCATATTATAAAGGAAGTAAGGCTGCCAATGTAATGACGAAAGGCTTTTAACAGCTGAGCCTTAAATTCTACAAAATATCATAATTATTACACATAGAAAGACGTACAGGCGCACGTGGGCTTACTATAAAAGGTCTAGAAGTTTGATGTATTTTGTTTTTTTTTTAGTACTTTCTTTGATTTTGAGCCACATCTGAGTTGAACAGAAGAACCTTTTTTCCGACAGTTTGAGCCAAGGAATGAAAAAAAAAAAGATTCATTTTCTTATAGTAGAATTTAAAAATTATGACAGGCAATTCGTTCTGCTTTTCAATTTACACATTTGTTGTCGAAGTTTTAACTTTAAAAATCATATCAGTGTGTTCCCCGAGCAGCGGGCCAACTAATAATACTGACAATAATAATAATAATAATAATAATAATAATAATAATAATATACAGCATTCATATTGCGCTTCATCCCGTTAATAACCGGGCTCTGATCGCTGTACAAAATCTATATCATATTAATCACACAACAAAAAATGGACATTCAGAGTGTAAAAAGATGGCCCTTCAGCTGATGTTTAAAAGTCAGAAAATTTTCAGAGAATTCCAAATCTGATGCCCTTGAAAAGAAAACACCCATGGTCGTAAGGAACATCTCAAGAATTTTAAACTTTTTTAGTGTCTGCAGACGATCTAAGATGCCGTGACGGTACATAGGGAGTCAAAGGATCAGTTAAGTGAATTGGTGCGTTTTTGTACATACATTTGTGAGACAGGGTAGCCAGCTTAGGCCTATACATTATTTATTTTGCTACCGGTATCCAGTGCAATATAAACATACCATAGGGAGCTACAGGATGAACATATAAGCACCTGAAAGATTTGTGAATACGGGACCAAAACTTACGAAACTTTGTGGACTACCTCAATTTTTGACGGTAATTACATAGACAC
Source organism: Onchidella celtica (assembly GCA_963931925.1). Lineage (NCBI taxonomy): Eukaryota > Metazoa > Mollusca > Gastropoda > Systellommatophora > Onchidiidae > Onchidella > Onchidella celtica. The sequence goes on from OZ007579.1 coordinate 30,645,213, forward strand.
ATCCATTTTGGACAAGATGTAGTCTTTAATATAGTTTATTACTATTTTTTTAGCGGTAAAAAAAAAAAAGAGACATATTTTCATGGATTAACATGGAAAAGTATGACTGGAAATTTCATTATGACTACATGGCAACAGTTCTACGAACGGCACTTCAGCTAGTAATAATAATAATTCAAGAGGGTAAATGACAATTTCAGAGCTGTTTCTATCAAGGCCGGATTAAGACCTATAGAGGCCTTAAGCACTTAAAAGGTTTTGGTGCCCCCATGTACTGTATTTGTAATTCAGAATATAAACAAAAATAAACAATTATAAATAAAAAAGCGAGTCTTTTTCATTTATTGTAGAGGTACCCTTTGTGTGTTCAGCTGCACCATTTGCAGTTTTGCATCATAATAATAATAATAATAATGTATAGCATTTATATAGCGCATATCCATTTAAAATGCTCTATGCGCTTTACAGAAACAACATGTCAACCACAGAGCAGAATGGAGCTGCCTGCGAAGCGCTCAACACACTGCACTGCTTCTTTCTCTCTCCCTGTCTCGTTCACTCTCTCTCTCTATCTCAGAGCAAATTGTAACGCAGCCTGTTAGGCGCAGTTCACAACTCACAACAGTTCACAACTCACAGCAGTTCACAACTCACATCAGTTCACACAACACACAACTCAAATAATATTTGAATATTTATTAATAACAATATATATATGATTTTGTTGTTGCTGGTTATGGAGGGGGGGGGGGTGATATGGATAAATTTTAATCTATTAATTTCAATTGTCAATTAATATATTGTCAATTGTCATAATAATATGGTCCATGGTAATTCCCACAATGAATATATCTATGGTGCCCCCGCCCCCTCCCCTGATGCCATAAGCACGTGCTTATCTTGCTCAATGATTAATCTAGCCCTAGGTTATGTACATCATTATTAATTATTCTTGTTTTTGTTGCTGTTATTTCCGTCGTCGTCCTTGTTGTTGTGGTTGTTGTTGTTGTTAGTTCAGTTACAATCCCAATTATTGTCACTATTGTTTTATTTTAAACACCCACAAGCTATCAATATCATGAGACCATGCATTACCACCAGCAGTAATACCATCAATCTCATGTCTGATCAGTGTATTGCCTTCATTTGCTAATTCTTAGATGCTGCCCTGTAGATAGTGCTTATCACAGTAATGATACATCTATTACATCGCTTGGCCTATCATGAAACTCTTAAGTGCGAAAGACTTAATTTAACCCGGGGGGTTACTTGAAGTGAATTCCTCTTTTTCGCTACTTAGTTAAATAAATGAACGTTCGACATGATTATTGTAACCCCCTTTCTGTTTTTAATCGAATATTATGATTAAAAGAATGGTTCAAACTGATGCCACGCATTGAGGTCTTATCTCTGCACCGATTCATTTGAAATGTTCAACACAGTTTACTTTCAGACTGAAGATGGTTCTTTGAAAGTTTGGCAGCCTTTATGTATTGTGTACGAATCTTTATTTTTTCCGTGGTCCACATTTTGAGATAAAAAAAAAATGTGCAGGGCAATATGGTAGACTAGATATTGACACACGGTGAACTTGGCACGATTTCCAGGGGGAGAAGAGAGGAAAGGGTGGGTGGGACGGGGGGGGGGAGGGGGAGGGGAGGGGGGGCGCAAGTTTATCTCGGGCCACGCCGGGTGCCCCAGCTAGTCTACAAAAAAAAAAAAAAAGATTAAATTTCTTTTATGAACTCACAGAATATATATTGGCAAAAAAAGGGCTATCATCCGCAATTGTCATTTGTAGGCTTTCGAGATGGGTACGAACTGTTCGTATATTTTAAGTATTTTCAAAAACCTTTTAACATAAACGTATTATTTATATGAAGTGGCATAGTGTCCAAATAAACGCCTATTTAGCAAATTTCAGCGGATATAAATCAGTTTTTTTTATTCAGTCAATCGCCCCCTTAGGTTCCAAAATTTCTTTCATCCCCCTCCCCCTCCCCCCCCCCCCCGTCCCAAAAAAAAACCCTACTCAAACCAGATACATTTCACAGGAGGACACAAGTTACACACAAATTATGATGCTGATTTTTCAGTCTGATTAATGACGATACCAATATTGATTATTCATTATGATAAAGAAAGCAGTCTTTATGAAATGCACTTTAAAAAAAAAAGTTTTTTTTTTCTTGGGGGGGGGGGGGTGGGGGAGGGGGCATAAAACCCATTTACACATGCAGTTGAACAAGTCAGTAACTGCCCTCTATTTTATTTGCCCCCCCCCCCCAATCACCCCCGTCATTGTTTTCGGTTTCTTGCTCTCCTGTCGCCCCTTTCTTCGTTTTTGCCCCCTGGAAATCAAGAATTGCAGCCCAGAGAGCTATGTCGCTTAAGAACCACTAATGTAAATTATGAAATAATTATGATAATTCAAAAATGGGCATCGGAATATAATGAGTAATCGTAGCAGGGGTAAAACAAACTTCTTAAGAGTGAAATGAAACATACATTAGATCAGAGTTCCTTGCCATTGGTGAACATTTAAAAGTGTTGTCGCGACCCTAGTTCTTGATTGTCCTATCTCCATTTTCGAAAACCAACAACAACAACAAAAAACTGGAGTTTAATATGTAGAACAGGTATAACAAATACACACTTTGACATCATCTCATATTATAAAGGAAGTAAGGCCTTCCATGTAATCATGAAAGACTTTTTAACCGCTGATCCCTAAATTCTACAAAATATCAGGCCACGCATAGAAAGAGGTAAAGATGTGCGTGCATATACATGTATTTCAAAAGGTCTCGATGTTCACTTTAATTTTAATACTTTCGTTGACTTTGAGCCACAACTGAGTTGAACAGGAGAAAGTGTTCCGACATTTTGGATAGGGAAAAAGTACGCATTTTCATCGAATAGAATTAAAAAGTATGACAGGAAATTTCGTTCTAAACCTCAATTTACACGTTGCGGGACTTTAGTTCTTGTTTGTTTAAAATGCGTTGTGGCACTTGTCAGGCTGTTTGCCAGTTCAGATTTTTTTCTAACTCCTTAAGGGGCCGCGCGCACTATCCCGTTTCGCCTGCTGCACGGCGTGCAAACACAGATTTTTGCTTCCTTGGCAAAGAATTTACTGTGCTGCACACCACGCGAAAGATTGCTTGCATTGAACGGGTGGTTAATTCTAACATAGTGCATGCAGGGCCTTACGTAATACTAAAGCCGAAAATGTTCAACTGCGAAGTTTTCAGTTGTGCAAAAAGTGGAGTTGCAACAAACAAGAATTAAGGTCGAGTTATATTAACCGTTTGTTTAATCATCATCCACAGAAAGATTACCATGCTCACTTTCAAAGTAAACTTGGCCTGGTGTTGTCATGTCTGGGCTGTGTTGTGGGTACAGGCAACATCTGGCGCTTCCCCAGGATTGTGGCCACCAACAGCGAGGAGGAAGGTAATTAACTTATATACAAACACTGTCTGACTAGTTTGCATGACTGGTCAGTGGTATTGTACAGTGGCCAGGTGTGCTTGACAGGATGGTCAGTAAAGTTCTGCGACATAGTACTATTAGTAGTATTACTCATCTCTGACTGGTTCGGCTGGATAGTATAGTGGAGATTTCAGTCTAATTGGTCATTTACATACAGACAGTCACGTCATTTCCTTTACTGGTTAATCCCCTCCCCCCCCCCCCAAACTCCCAATCTGTTTGTGTTATGTTGTGTTTTGTTTGTTTACTTTATGTTTACCTTTTTTGCTTTTCTAAGTACTCACTTTTCCGTATTCACTCTTTTCGAGCTTGGCCAGGAGCCCTTCTATGGTAAACGATGGCTGATGACCTATGATCTATGACCGATGACTGTTTGTTGTGGTCTTAATTGCTAAGTAGACTTGTCTGATAATTTTAATGACGACTGATGATTTATGACTGTTGACTGCTGATACTTGTTATGGTCTCTACAGAGTAGGGGGGGGGGAGATGGGGGAATGGGTGGTATGAATAATGACGCTTTATGTTGTTGTTTTTCTAGCGATGACTGTTTACTGTAATACATGTATCTACCGGGAAGAAGGGAAGGGGTCTCGTAAGGCGACTGATGGCTTATGACTGGTGACTGTTGTGATCTCTACCGGGGGGAGGGAGGGGGACTATGAATAATGACGGCTGATGGTTTTTGAGCTGTGACTGTTTACTGCAATCACTACCGAGGAGATAGGGGAAGGTCTGATTAGTCGACTGATGGCTTATGACTGGTGACTGATGCCTTTTTTTTTTTTTGGCCATGATTTCTTCCAGGGGGTCTCGTGTTTCTACTGGTCTGGATTGTGTTCCTGTTTCTCTGGTCCATCCCTATGCTGACTGTCGAGTACGGCACTGGGAGGTACACACAGAAGGCTGTGATTGGTTCCTTCCGAGAGCTGCTCGGGGACAAGGCGGCCTGGTGCGGAGCCTGGGTCTGTATGGTGTCTTTCATGATCTCGTGAGTAACTGGTGTATCTTTGTCGTTCACCATTCACCTTTCACCTAGGCGTTGACCACCCACTGCAGGATGTAGCTCTCCGACAATGCTTTCCATTCTCTTCTGTCTGTTGTTGTTTTCCTCATCCATGTTGTTCCTCCCTCTCCTTGTAATGTCGTCCCTCCATCTTCTTCCTGGTCGTCCTCTTGTTCCTTTTTCCTGTCCTTGGCTGCCATTCAGTGCAGCGTTTTGTCCACCTATTGTCATTCATCCTCCCCACGTGTCCGGGCCAATTCCACTTTTGTTGTAGCATGAATTCCACTACGTCTTTTAGGTTTGTTTGTTTGCTTATGTCACGGTGACATACGCAAACTGACATCTTTGTCTTACATTGCCTGTATTAACACAGTCTGTATCTCTGTTGGCACAGGCTGTTTGTGCATTTGTACAGTCTGTATAAGTACAGTTTGTATTGCGCTAAAGCATCAAATGTCTGCGCCAGTTTTGTCTGTATCAATATTGTCTATGTTAGTACAGTTTATATTGCGTCAGAACAGCCTTTTTTTTCATGACAGTATTGTCAGTATTAGTTTTGTTTGTGTCATCATATTGTGGCAAAACAGCCAATGTCCTTATCATTACTGTCTGCTTCAATATTATCTGTGTCAGTACAGTTTGTGTTGTGTCATGTCTGTGTCAGTATTATCTATATCGGCCATGGTGTCTGTAGCAGTATCATACAGTGGACCATCATGTTTAATGACACTGCTAATAATGAGACTTTTGCCAATAGCCAGAACATTTTAAATCCCCGTTTTTTCTACAACATGAGCTATTTTGAATAGCGGCAATTGATATAATCAGAGCACCTGCTATAGGGAGAGAATTTATTTTGAGTGCCTACGGCAAATGGTGGAGGCGGCCGCAAAACAACGTGTTGAGAGTCAGTCCAGTCCAACAATAACAACATGCATCGTTCTTTGTTACTATACGCCCGCCTTGCAGGTTGTGGTCCCACCTGGCCATCTTTCGCTTAGGCCTGGTATGCTTTCTCTCCCTACTGACCACGTGCTGTGACACTGGCAGCACACTACACTCAGCCAGTTCAAAGTGATGACTCATCACTCACTGAGGCAAACTGTGGGGCAGGCCATGAAGGCTACAATCGTGTGGCTTCGTCAGACACTTGCATACCCTGGTCACTACCAGTGAATAGCGATAATTATTACATGTAGCACGGTCTTTGATCGTAAGTGATCGCCGCACGGCCTATGCTCTTTAACTACACCGGGCTTCGTGACCACATGCTTACCACTTCCTGTGTCACAAACACTTGCCACGTGGCCAGTCTGTTCCCACACTTTGAATGATAATAATAATAATAATAATAGTTCGTCCATCAGGTATGATGATGACCTTAACAACACCAGAGGAATAAAGAACAGAAATTGTTGAGAATTTCAACACATGGACAATAAAGAGAACTAAAGGACACAGAGGACAGAATGGAAAGACTTTTCTTTCATGACTTATGGCTTCTCATGTGACTGTTAAGTCCTATTTTTGCCCTGCAGACCCTTCCGCATAAATGACAAGAGTGCTCCGTTGGTTCAGTACCACTGGGCCTTTTCTTGCGCCGTTCTCTTTTTTTTGATAGCCTGCTGGACTCTGTCAGCTTCCCATGCTTTGCTGCCTCTGGTAAGGGCCGCCCTCCAATTTGCACGATCAAGCGAGAGCTTTTCCCACTCACTCACATCAATGGCAAAGGCCTTCAGTGATTGCTTGAGAGTGTCTTTGTAACGTCTCTTTGGGGCCCCAACATTCCTCGTTCCATTGGAGAGCTCAGAGAAGAAGATTTGCTTAGGGAGTCTGGAGTCGGGCATTCTGACAACATGTCCTACCCAACGTAGCTGAATTTTTTTCAGACTTTGAGTGATACAGCACGGGAAACCACCGGAAACAAACGTACTCGTCTGCCTCTAACTTTTGCATCCGAGTCTCTCGTATTTTGCTCGAAACATGGCTACCGTTAGCACAAAAAGGCAAAAAAAAAAAAAAAGGACCAATATCAAAGCCGTCAGTTTGATATTATATATACGTTGATATATAGGATATGCCAATAAGACAGGTAACCATTAAACTCCCCCCCCCCCTATTTTCATTGTTACTTCCCTTGTTAGCATGTCCTGCACATACAGGGGTATTTTAATCCTTGGCCTTGAACTTTGTACTCTTTCCTGGAATAACGAGGCCTCGTGTATAACGAGACATTTTGGTAGACCTCTCGTTATAACCAAGTCCCACTGTACTAAGCCCGGTCAGATAGTGTCAGATGGTGCCAGCAAACTGTACACCAAAGAAATAGTGTCCGACGCTGACTGCCTGATCGTGCTTAGTTTGACAGGTTCCTCCCGGATTTACTTAGAAACTATAAGAAATCCTGGTGTGCATTTTTTGTCTGCCAGCATCTGACTGTGTCTGACCGGGCCTAGTATGATCCTTCCTCCCACCCCCTATTTCAGCACAGTTGATGTCTTTGTCAGTGTGGTTGAAGAGTCTGCATCAGTACTGTCTGTGAATGTATAATATTGATGCCTGTGTCTGAATGGAAGATGTCTGTATCAATAATCTGTATCCGTGTCCGTTCTGTCTGAGTTGATATAGTGTATGTGACCATGCCTATGTCAGTACGGCCAGTGTTAATACAGTCAGCGTGTGTATGGTAGTTTCCTGGACCAATACTGTCTGTGTCTTTATGGTTTAGTCTGCGTCTGTGTTAGTACAGCCTGTGTGTTCATAGTAAAGTCTGTGCCTATGTCGGTGCAGTCTGTGTCTACATCGTGCAGTGTGTGTCTATATCTGTATAGTCTGTGTCTCTATCGTGCAGTATGTGTCGATGGCACTACAGTCTGTGTCTACATCGTGCAGTATGTGTCTATATTTGTACAGTCTCTGTCAACACGATAAATTCTGGGTCTGTCGGGTACAGCCTGTGTCTCTGCCAGTACAGCATGCGTCTCTAGTGTGCATTGTCTGTCTATGTCTTTCACGTGTGTATAGTACAGACTGTATCTGTTTGACACAATTTGTATCTGCATGGTACAATCTGTGTCTGTGTGGTACAATCTGTATCTATGTTAGTACAGACTGTCTATACAGCAGATACATGTATCTGTGCTGACCTGTATTTATTTATTTCGTTGCCTTCACTTCACTTCTTTTATCATCTCTTTTTTCTCATTCATATTTTGAAGTTTTCAACAGTAACTGTTTCACTTTGTCATTCTTTTGTCCTAATTTTACTCCAATATTTTTTTTTTTTTTGCACGACGCATAAATTC
>OZ007579.1:30658018-30723018 GCA_963931925.1 Onchidella celtica
GACGACCCCATGCAAAATTTCAAATAAATCCAACGGAGAGTTTTTGAGAAAATTAATGTTCCCGCTCACTCAAAGAAGCCCCACCATAGCATTGATCAGGCAACCATAACAGAATATACATTATCTGGAGAGTCAGTTTTGTTGCTGCTGAAAGAACAACATCAAAAAATCAGCAGATGTACATGGCTAAACACAGTATTATGATTGTGATAAGGACGAATAGACCACAGTAATAAGGCGCCGGTGGTAAGGAACTGCTTATTCTTATCGCACTGTTTAACCATCGGTCTACTCTGCAGTTGCTTTTACTCAGTGGTGCTGGGTTGGTGTTTCTACTATTTTGTCTACTGCGTGGCCAATGAGCTGCCTGGGGATCCGAAAGATAGTAGGGAAATTTTCAGAGACTTTGCAGAGGTGAGTTCTTCTGGGTAATGTGATATGTTTGTCTTACTGAGAACAGCAAATGCCCCGTATGATAAAAATAGATACTTCATAAAATAATATTATTAATAATAAAAAAAAAACCTACAGTAGTCTCAACATGATATGAGATTTAAGATGAAATAAAATAGAATAAATCCCGACTTTAGTTCTTGTTTGTTCCAACTCCACGTTTTGCACAAATGAGAAATTCCACATTAAATGTTTGCTGCTTTAGTATTATGATAAGGAGTTGGAATAAATTGAAACTGTGAAACAGCTTGATAAGTACCATAACGCATTTTAAACATGTGTCAAAGTGTGCATTTGTTATACCTCTTCTAAATACCCAAAGACCTCCAGTTTTGTTTTCAGAAAATGGAGATACAACAAACAAGAACTATACTAGAGTGGCGAAATTTTGCTACATTTCAGCATTTCAGACCTATTCGGCGTTCCCACAGCTTTTCTGTGTGCGTACTGTTCGTTTGTTTTTAATTATGTGTGACAGGACATAATGGTATTTCTGATATCTCTACTGTGTCGCCCAGGACAGCGCATGGCCAGTGTTGACCACAGGGATAGCCGTGACCCTGGCGGGGTTGTCAGTGGTCAAGGGTGTGAAGACCATCGAAAAGGTGTCCATGTGTCTGGTACCCGTCCTGCTACTCATTATTCTGTTCACCTTCGTGTGGGCGCTCACCCGGGACTATGCTGACTATGGCATTGAGTATCTGTTTACACCCAGCTGGAGTGAGTACTAGCAAAGACGCTAGATTGGCTAAGTCAAAATATGTTGCAAAAAGAAAAAAACTTGTCTGTTGCAAAGCCCCGCGTAAGAAATACTACAGGAGCGACACATTAACCCCACTCATGCGATCTGGGTTCTGACAGACACAATATTTTAAAGAGGGTATCCAAATGAATAATTATTTCTGAGTGTGGTGTCGATTAGACACCACGAGACATGACGTACGCCATGAAAAGTTTTTAGCGACCTAAATCGAAGGTCGAACACTAAAACGCAAAGGAAAAGGAAAGACAAATCAAGCTTTTGGTCAACGGACCTTTCATCGGGCAAAAAAAAATAAAAAATGTACGAGTATAAAAGAAAATCAAACAAATACAGTAGTGGTAAAGATGGTGGTCTAGAGGCAAGGTGCTCGCCTCTCATGCCAAGAGTCCCGGGTTCTAAACCCGGGCAGTGCAGGCATGTTGGAAAGTGGATTTTTCTCATATTTTCAAGTCCCTGGTCCTATTGGGGGGTAGGATCGAGTAGTTCTTGGAAATTGGATTTTTCTCATATTTTCAAGTCCCTGGTCCTATTGGGGGGTAGGATCGAGTACCTAGACTTCTCGGATAAGGACGAAAAAATTCGGAGGGCCCGTGTGCACGTTGCGCACGTTAAAGATACCTTGGCAGTTGGAAATCGTAAAGAGCAGGCCGAAAGGCCGCTGCCCGGGCAAAATTGAAATTAATAGATTAAAATTTATCCATATCCTCCCCCCCCCCCCCCCCCCGCCAGAACAAGAAATAATAAAACAAGTAAAGTGAGGTGTAAATGCGAAGGGCAGCGAACCTCCTAAAATAAAGACCTCAAATCAACAGTAGTGGTAAAATCCTAAAAAAAAAAAAAAAAAGGATACGCCTTATCGCGGGTTCCAGATTTGAATTCTGGGAACAGAGTCTGGATTCCAAGTTTGGAACTAGCATAATGAATTATACGGCCAAACAAGAACCATAAAGACGAACGGTACAAATACCAAGGGTATTCTTGAATAAAGATCTACGGTTGTCCATAAAGCCATGTATTTGCAAAACCCTAGGGTAAAACAAATAAGGAGACAAATCAGTGTGAATTATTGAATTGTAAAGCTGCTCCCAAATTTTTTGTTTTACCCTTTACTTATTTTACTTATAATAACTCTTAATTTTCAGTTCTGTCCCCGTTTATCATCTTAAATTTTTCTCATAGAAAAATAGCATACGTGTATTATACAACGTATATTGTAACATTTTTAGAAATGTCTTATGACAATTCTTTTTTTTTCTTTTGAGAGTCCATCAGATATTTCTTATTTGATGTTTATTCAGTGATTGTATAATTATGTTAGATTGTCCATAATTTTATGTTCACGTATTGCACACATTGTATATTTCTGTGACAAATTGTTTATAGCAGGAGGCAAAAAAAAAGAACAACTTCGAAAAAGAATCTCCCAGTATAAAAAAGAAAGTAATCAACAATAACTGGAAGTAATACAGTTCCTATTACCTTGGCAGCGGGCAAAATCGCACCGCACTGTCGTTAAGTCTCTCATTTTATCCATTTGGATCATGTAGAGCATTTGTAGTATATAGCTAAGCTCAGGTTATTCATTCCTTTCTTTCTCCCCTCAGAATCACTGGGTAATCCACGCTTGTGGGTGGACGCCCTCAGCCAGAATGCCTTTGATACAGGTGCCGGAGCTGGACTGATGGTACCTTACTCATCCTACATGACCAGAAATCACGGAATTGTCAGATACGCCACTTTAATACCTGCAACCAACAACTTAGTCAGGTAAGTGTGGTATCGAAATATATTAATATCTGCAAATTAATCTATTCTAATGGCTCCCTGGGTTAAAATGTGGCAGATATGAAAAGAACATGTTGTATTGAACAGCAAAGAGAGTTGCACACAGCATACGAAAAGCGTAGGAGGGCAGAGATTTCGTAAAGCGGATATGAAATATACGCTTTTCAGGTGCGGTAATGAATTCAACGACTTGACTTTTTTTTTTTTTTTCTCAACAAAAATCAGATATAGGCCGTGTTGTTGATGAAATACTAAAACAGTACCTGCAAAAAAAAAAAAAAAGCGTTTAAGTTTCAGATTATCGAGGCCTTGTCTTGGACATTCAACGCTTGTGTAAGAGGACGGACGGGGGATGAAGCCAATGGCATGAAAATCATACAAGAGGCAAGGGCGGGGGGATCACCAAAATTGCGCGTACATACTTTATGGATGGCCTCTTTGGAACAGATAGCAAGAAAACTTTGCTGATCTTCTCTGGCTCTGTTGATCTGACCTTCGCTGTCTCATAGCTAGTCTTCCGCCTAAGCTGTGCGCTTTACAGCCAACACACAAAGGAAATTAATGTGTGCACTAAAATAATGCCGTAACCAATATTATTATTACACTTATTGAAATAATCTCTTAGCTAACTGTTTCTGATAACATTCTAAACATTCCAGTACAGATTTACAAGCCATGAGAGAGAGGCTGTGTCAATAATAATAATAATAATAAAAATGGATGGCATTTATATAGCGCATATCCATTAAAATGCTCAATGCTCTATGCGCTTTACAGTAGCAACATGTCAATCACAGAGCAGAATGAAGCGCCTGCGAATCGCTCAACACACTACACTGCTTCTTTCTCTCTCCCTGTCTCGCTCACTCTCTCTCTCTCTCTCTACCTCTCTCTATTTCAGAGCAAATTGTAACGCAGCCTGTTAGGGGCAGTTCACAACTCACTACAGTTCACAACTCACAATTCAAATAATATTTGAATATTTATTAATAATAATAATATATATTTAATAATGAATAATAAATTTTGTTGTTTGAAACATTACCTTAAAACAATAAAATTTCAAGTTGATATTTGACACACGCATTCAGTACACATAATACTTTTGTGACAAGGAAAAATGTGCACAACATAAGACTTTTGTACTGACTTCTAAAATTTAGAGGGAACATTCCTCATAGCTCAACAGATCATCCCTCTAGTACCACTAACCACTTGTCCGATGTTGCATTCACAGTCTTGTCTCAGGTATCACCATCTTTGCCGCCGTCTTCAGCACCGTCATCCCGCTACGGCCACACTATACCCAGACGGACATCGTGGATGTCCTGAAGGACAGCGGACCTGGCAGTACAGGTCTGACCTTTATATGGTCAGTACTGCCCTCTCCCAGTTTATTGTGTGGTCACTTTTTGTGATCAACTCTTGTTCAATGTCTCAAATATTAGGTCAATATCATCTTCGCCTTTATCTTTTTATCTAGTCACTTTGCATTAGCATTTTAAGATCATGATGTTTGGGGTACTACTGTTACCATTATCAATAATGTCATTATCAGGCTTATTTATTATTACTGTGAATTGAATTGACAAATTGAAAAAAAAAAAAGAATTAAATCTATAGGATTACAGAAGGGTTTGAAACTAAGAAAAACTTCTGTGCCTCAAGTTCTTGTTGCTGTTATTTACCTTTTTTTTTTTAACTATTTAATCAAATGATCGGGTTCAGTATTCGAGTTTCGGTTTGTTATGTCTATTTCTTAAAATTTTTACTTTATTTTATTTTACCTGTTGTATAATTATGTTTTGGGAAACACTGTTGTATCAGATCACCGCTGTCTTTGCTTTCTTTGTATTCACAATAATGTCACAAAGAATCGTCTACTGCAATTAAATTCAATAAATTATATTTCTTGAACAGATTTGAAAAGCCCTTTGATAAAGCTCGAACAAAAAATGGTAACACAAATCAACACCCCTGATAGTCTGTATTTATTATCATGATCATTAAAATTAATTATCCAATCTTCCGTTTCCAAATGCCCAGGTTGCCAGTGTTGTTCGAGTCAGTTGGAACATTTGGCCGCGTCCTGGCTTGCATGTTTTTCCTGTGTCTGTCCTTCGCTGGCCTGACTTCTCTCATCTCTAACATAGAGCTTTTTACACATACGCTGGCGGACTTTGGAAGTAAGGCTTGCGTGGATGGTTGGTTGGTTGGTTAAGTGGGTGGCTGGGTGGGCGATTGGTTGGTTGGTTTGTTTGTTTGCTGCTTGGTTGGTGGGTTGGTGGGTTGACTGTTCGGTTGTTTGGTTGGTTGGTTGGTTGGTTGGTTGGTTGCGAGAGGGGATAAAGTTGATCGAAATATTTTTTTAAAGCACCATGGTCAGCTGACAGAATAGATACACGCATGCAAACACGTGGACCACAAAACAGCCTGTGTTAAACTATTAAGATAATAATATGAATAATTATCAACACTAGAATTGACTTTGTAGACCCCAACATTTGAAGAAAACTGGCTGAGTTTGTGAATGTCAAAATTTCAGGAATTATAGAATTTTTGTGAATGCCAGTGCCAAGAGATGAGTAATGAAGAATGTATGCACATGCAAACAACTGAACAAGGGCTAAATTTTATCTCCAAGTTTCTTCTATCAATATGCATTATGTTTCAGTTCGCCGTGTCATTGCCATGCCGATGTGTGTGCTGCTCACCTTTGGAGTTGGCTTGATGTCCGCACTCAACATTGACATTCTTACCAATCAGGTCAGTGCCCACGCAGCGGCTTAAGTCATTTTTGACACACTTGAGATGTTAAGAAAAAACTGGTTCTTTCCTGACATTTGGTGACTTATACCATTAAGATTCTACTGCATTATTACATTTTCGGATTTTCTTTTTCTGTATTATCTGATAGCCCTCATGTTCAGGGATGCAATGAATTGTCAGTTGCCTTTTGGCATAAGCCTGAGTCTGAATGCCTTTATCGTAGAGCAGTGACGACATCCAGTTTTATTGTAATCATTTGACCTTTTTACTTCTGAAACGTTAAGCAAAATTTGACTCACTGGAATCATTTGACGCCCTTAGTTCTGAAAAAAACCATTTTGTATCTTTCTTTTTTTTTTTTTTATGATAAGATATCTCATCATTCAAGATGCAGTATAGCAGTTTGTCGAGCTGACGCACCTTAAAATTTGAATTCAAATCCAATATTTGAATTGGGAATGTTCTGCTGTGTAGACACGCACAGTGTCGAGACAAATGGCGACCTTGTTCTTGTTTGTTCTATCTATATTTTCTGCAAAACTGGAGATCTTTTAGTATGTAGAAGGCATAATTATTACAAATGCACACTTTGACACTTTTAAAATGCGATGTGGCACTTACCAAGCTGTTTCACAGTTCCGATTTATTTTAACTCCCTATCATAATACTAAGGCCTTAAATGTTTAATGTCGAATTTCGCAATTGTGGAAAAGGTGGAGCTGGGACAAACAAGAACTAAGGTCACCAAATCATGCCAAACCTTGTGTCTTTCTGTCTCTCTATCAGGATTTTGTCTGGGGCTTCGGGCTTGTCATCAACGGTCTGATGTTTATTGCTATGGTTGTCATCGTGGGGACCGCCAGGTTCCGGGAAGACATGGTCAATGACTTTGGTCTAGACGACTGGAGGTTGGCCAAAACTTGGGAGTGGGTTATCAAGTAAGTTGGTACATGAGAAAATTGGGTCTTAACTCTACTGTTGCCAGAAGAGAGTTAGTGTGCCCTGCCAAGGGTTTTTTGGCATACAATTCTGTAAATTCAGTTTCTGAAGCCAGGAGTATTTGCATGGAAAACCCAACAGATACGTGTGTATAACTCTGGAACCGATTTCATTGCTCCAGTACCAAAGAAGGCAAATGTTACCCACGTTAATCAGCCAAACGCAGTAATATGGTTAAAACCCTTTCGATGTCAGAAAAGGAGTGGATTTCCAAGAAACGGTATTTTGGTCTGGAGAAGTAGTTCTCCATGTCAGAATTTCTGGCAAGGGTAGGAGGCGGGAGACCTATTTGTCTAAAATTGAGTGGATGGATGAATGAATAGACAGATGGATGAGTGAATGAATGGATGGAGGTTGGATGGATGGATGGATGAGTGGGTGGATGGGTGGGTGGATATATGGAAGGGTGGATAGATGGATGGACAGACGAATGGATGTATGGATGAATGGATGGATGGATGGGTGGGTGGGTGAGTGGGTGGATGGATGGATGGATGGATGGATGGATGAATGGATGGATGGATCGATGGATCGATGAATGTATGGATGGATGGACAGATGGATCGGTGCACGGATATTATATGTACCAAATTGTCAGACTTTTGTTTCAGGATAGTGGCACCAATCGAGGCCGTGGTTTTGATTATATGGTGGGCAGTTGACCTAATTGATGACGAAGAATCAAGCGGAGACAGATGGTACGAGATGGGCCGGGAAACTTTCATGGTGACAATAGTACAGGTCAGTTGATTGACAGAACAGACAGGCAGACTGGCGGACTGGTGGGTGGACAAAAAGATAAACTGTAAGATGAACAGATGATCTAAGTCACAAAAAGCTAAATCTGAGACCCTGGACAAAAACTGTTTAACGTGCCTCTTTAACTCTGAAAATTTCAGCTTTCTTAAAATGCTTCACTCTAAATATTAACAACAGTCCTGAGTAAAAATGTGCTGTGCATTATGCACAAAAGACTGTATACTCTCTGGTCTTTATGCACATCTATACCGTCTGTTTTAGAGTCCAGGGAGAATTAAAGTCGCCCCAGCCAGCATCCCTACGTCGATCCGACCTAGATTTGTATTGGATTTATGTAGGGTTGGTAAGATAACCGTAAGGGCCGGCTCCCTACATCAAACCGATGTCGGCATGATGTCATAATTAGCTGTTCTAAGTAGAACTGTTGTCATTTCTACGTTCAGATTTGACATTGATCTCATGCGACTGACTTCCTGAGGGTTGCTGGATGAGATAGTACTGAATTCATCTCACCATTGCATGTTTGGTGGATTTTGGTGGTATGGAGATATTGGAATCACCATATTATTATAGGTTATTCAAATTCCTTTCGTTTGGTAAAGAAAAATGGCTATAATTTAATTACCAGAGAAGATTATGGCCTCTCAAAGACAGGAAGTGACCCAAGCACAGTTTTAAGAAAAACGCTCTTAAAGTTTCAGCCTTAAGTAAAAAATTATTGATGATAACTCGGTTCCAAGTCTGTTTTGAGGTATTTACCCTTGTCAAACAGGATTATCATTTGGAATAGGAATAGTAAAGAGGTTAAACTTTTAAAAAATACTGAAAATGTAAAATCGATAAACTTGACTCTTTGATGCCTTTTAACGATATTCTCGAATCGTAGTGCCAAAATTTGCCTCATTTTGTCGGGCAGCTACCCATATAATGTGCTGAAGAGCACCCATAAATTTTGCTCCACACTAATATAGCAGACACTGCCCACACCGTGACCCAGCGGGTTGCAACGGGTAACCCCCTACTGTGTTAAGTCATGTCAAAATTGGGCAAAAAGAAAAAGTTATATGTAGCAAAGCCCTGCGTAAGAAATAATACCCAAACGATAAAAATGCAAACTAAAAGAGAAGACAGAAAATCTTCAATATTTCGGCTGTCGCCTTTGTCAAGAAAAGAAAAAAAAAAAAGATAAAACAACAACAGAAAAAAAATGGAACAGAGAAAACAACCAAACAATAAAACAATCGAACAGTGAAGATTGAAGATTTTCTGTCTTCTCTTTTAGTTTGCATTTTATCGTGTGGGTATTATTTCTTAAGTGCTGCTTTGCTACATACAACTTTTTCTTTTTGTCCAAATTTGACATTGCTTATAGCCCTGCTGCGACCCCACAGTTTTTCTGTGGTTTTTATGATATTTCGTCAATTTCCTACTGTGTTAATGTGAAGCAGAATTTATGGGCGGCAAATCACCGGTCTGGCGCCTACATCAGCCTTGGTCTGTTTCACTCCTTATAATGTCAAACCTGGTGGTGGTCGGTATAGAATACAAAAAAATAGATTATGTTTCGTGTATTTCCAGTGGCTGGCGTTGCTAGTGTTTGTGTTCAGCGTCAACATGGTGGCTGTGTATTGCTTCATGGGAGGAGATGGGGATGGTGAAACCAGCAACCTCCTGCGCAGGCGTGACGCCACAGCGTCCTGGGAGACAGCCAATCAGAGAAAGAACAGCAAAGCTCACTTGGAGATAACACTGTAAACCACAAGTAGATGTGAAATATTTCTTTTCCAGCTTCTGTGTGTCTGTCTGTTTGCCCTGTCAGTCAGATTGCAAATTCACGACAGATCCAGTGGCGGACCCACATTTTTGGGACGTTAAAACCGTTTTTTTATGTGTACGGCAACAGAAACGTCAAAAGTCCCTCAAGTAGCAAGACGTTTCCATGTGTACGGAACGGCTTCTCTGTGGGCTTGAAGATAGTCTTTCTATTTTACCACTTTACCCTCTAGCCCCCCCCCCCCATTTTACCCCCATTTCAGCTTGGAGGTGACCTCTGATTTTATCAGAACTTGTTCGTAGGGGCATAATCAAGGCGTATTAGTGATCATTTGGTTGATTTAGTGTAATATAATATGTTGTAGAAATTACCAACAAAAAAAAGCTTTCATCGCCTTGCGTTCTTGTAAGAACTTCGGCTGAGTGATAAATTTCTGTGTATCCCTGGAGATACTGTGTGGGGCCAGGAGAGTTAATGGTTTTCGATGTTTCCGTTCCCACTTCCGTTTCGGTACACATGAAAACGCAGTTTGAAGCTTGAACTGCTATGGGACCTCTTCGCAACCTGCAACAATCCGGGAATAGGGGTCATGACGCTTAAGCTTCATTATTTAGTTTCATAGCAGATCCGCCACTGGACAGATCCCGTCCACCTGCTCATTTCTGAGTTACCACAACCAATAACATCCCCCACTCCCAAGGCCGGATTACGATTTTGTAGGCCCCTGGACTACAGATACTTTAAGGCCCCCGGGTATTAATTCATAGAAGCACAACATTTCGGATTCTTGGAATCAATTTATGCAACTGTCAACGTTAGGCCCACATAGATGAGTGCAAGTGTAATACAAGGAAAAAGAGAAGATATACTGTGATATTTTCAAAACTAGGATAATTTTATGAAATATTAAATTTATTTGGTAAAATAATACTATTTGTTTAAGGAGAACGACCATAAATGAAAATTAAAGTATGTTTTTGATATTTATAATTTCACTTAATCTCTGGAGGCCCTCAGATGGCAGAGGCCCCTGGGCTGCAGCCCATAAAGCCTAAGCCTTAATCCGGCACTGCCCATGCACACGTAAAAACTGGTGAACAAAATATATTAATAGATTATAAATATTTAACACACTCAAAAACAAGGCAATCGGTTTGTCACAACATCTCAGATAAAACTTCTCTTTGATCCCCCTGCACTCCAGCACTTGCACACGTGTCTGTTTACCATTTGCTCCCAACCGAAAACACACGACAGGTCTCGTTTACCCACCCACTTCTGGATTATCTCACTTAATTAAAAAGTAAACATAAATAAACAAAAGAAAATTTCCCCAAACAAAATTTTAATGACACCCACAGATTGCTGGTATGCAATTTAAGGAATACAGAAAATTTAAGACTTTGTGCTAATTTTGGCTGAATTTTTTGTATTCCTCTGTCTACATTTGTACGCAGGACGTACGGAAAATGTCAAGATACATGCAAAAATATTTTATAAACTTAGCTTTGCCTGCAAACACCCCGCTCGCCTGAGGGCCAACAATTTAGGTTGAGACACTCGAGAAACAAAGGTCTTCAGACTCAACTAGTTGGTTGCTGCTCGAAGTCTCATTGAAAAGCAATGTCGTGACGTCACCATCCAACTAGCCGGCCGATCTTCGGCTGGCGCCCCTCCATTGTTCTTGTTCCAGTTGATATTGTTGTTGTTGTTGTTTGTATTCTTTTCTTCATTTCTCCTTCTTAGTTCAGCTGCAGCTTCCTGCATGGCTATTGCCATTATAATATATCGTCGACTGATGCCCAGAACTACCAATGTCCATTTTGGCTGATTTACTGAAAATAGCCAAAGTTGGCTGTTCTAACGGTCTTCCATAATGTCTATCAATATCTGTGTTGTAAGCTTTCAAGGAATCCCTGAAAGCCAGTTCCAGATATGTTTATGTGCATAGGTTCATAATTGTGAAGGGTCCAGAATTGATCGATTTTCCTATGGTCAGCTCTGGTCGTCAGCGGACGATGTTTAAATTATTTTGTTTTGTGTCGGCGAATGTTTTGATAACTTCAATTGTTATTGGTTTCAAAGATACTTATTATTACTTTCCAATTTCTGTTAGTATCGCATCAGCGTACACACCTACCTTTATATGTGACCATCATGTTAAAGGCATCTGTTTGTAAATTGTGCATAACTGAAGACACCGGGATTGGAGCGGGGGGAGGGGGGGGGAAGACAGGGAGAGCGTGAGAAGAGGACAGCGAGAAAAAAGGGACGGAGGGCAGGAGAGAGAGACAAACAGAGAGACAAGGGGGGAGAAAGCGGGAGAGATAGAGAGAGAAAGATGGAGAGAGAGAGGGGGAGGGGCACAGAGAGAGAAAAGGGAAGGGGAGGATAGAAAGAGAGCTGGAGAGAGAGAGAGAGAGAGAGAGAGAGAGAGAGAGAGAGAGAAATGCGCTAATCTCAAGTATCAGTGTATTGTTGACGCCAATGTCCTTGGCCATGTGCTATGACGCAGCCAGGGCAAATTTAAATTCCTCGGCTGAGATTAATTGTGATCCTGATTCTCTTCCGGATTTTGTTATCACTCAATTTTGCCCCTTTCCCGCACAAATGCAAAACATTCAAAATTTGTTGGTTTCCCTGTCAAACATTCAAGTTCTTTATTGTCGTTTTTTTGTCTCTCTCTCTCTCTCTCTCTCTTGCCAACAGCAGCGAGGGGCCAAGAAGCATGCAGGACAATTCAAGGTGAGGCAGAGACAAACTGGCAGGAGACATGACTCATCACAAGCATTCAGATTGATTACCCAGCCTGCCAAAACGTGTCGAAAATTCACAGTCCCCAGATGTATTTTTTTGGATACTGAACTGATAAACAAAATTCATAAAGCCATGTTGCTTTTTTGGATGCTGGACGGTTAGAAACTATGTACCCAAATTGCTAATTTGGATATTGAACGGATGGAAATTTCATGAGCCCAGGTTGCCTTTTTGGACACAGGACGGATGGAAAATTCTTATTGCCAAGTTTTCTTTTGGGTGCTGAACTGATGAAGAATTTATATTCCCATGATGCCCTTTTGGACACTGGACGGTAGAAAAATTCTGTCCTTACCTGCCTTTTTGGGGTACAAAACAAATGGAAAATTCATTATGCCAAATTGGAAATGCAACGGATAGAAAATTCACAATCCCGAGTTGTCTTTTTGTTTTTATGAGTTTCAAACACATTTTATTCTTTCAACTTTGTGATTCTATTGAGGTAACTGGAAAACTAATTAGGTTATCTGGCTATGTCTCGGGCTTCATGTTATCGTCAATGTTATGACGTCCACGCCATGAAAGAAACCGACGTAAGACAATACTGATGAACATGTGACGTCATTTTCTCTTGCTTCCGGAGATTCGGACGCATCTGGTCCAGGGTGAGCGTCACCCACGTTCAAGCTGGAGCAATTGTCAAAGACAAATTTGTATACTGTTAAAGCATATCAAATTTTTCAGCATTCCAGAGCAAAATATCATTATTTATTATCTTTTTGTTTTTGTTTTTTGACATGGCCATTTGTCAGATTGTTGTATTTTTTTTTGTTGAATTCATGATGCGGTTATGATTGCTATGTGTTCGGGTGGTATGTTTACATGATCTGAATGAACAAAATTTGCAAACTGGAAGTTGGGGTTGTTATGTTATGTTATGTTGTGTTATGTTATATCATGTTATGTTATGTTATGTCGTGTTATGTTATGTTATGTATTGTTATGTTATGTTGTGTTATGTTATGTTATGTTATGTTATGTATTGTTATGTTATGTTATGTTATGTATTGTTATGTTATGTTCTGTATTATGTTATGGTACGCATTGTTATGTTATGTTATGTATTGTTATGTTCTGTTATGTTATGTATTATTATGTTATGTTATGTCCTGTTATGCTATGTTGTATTATGTTATCATGTACATGCTTACTGGATTCATAGTTGAATGGCTGCGTGCAAACGCAGATTTTTGCTTGCTTGGCAAGGGGTTTACCGTGCTGCACACCACGCGAAAGATTGCTTGCATTGAACGAGTGGTTAATTTTAACATTGCGCGCGCGGGGCCTAGTTCTATATCGTGCTTATGTCAGAAGAAGCCAAAACTGAAGAGCTGAGCAAAACGTGTTCTTTGTTCACTTTATGGCTGAGTTTGAGTTTGGGTTTTACGGCGCATCGGCACGTGCACCTCTCTCGGTCTTTTTGGGGTTTGGTATCCACAGCTTCACCAATTTAAATTTCACAAATATAATTAAATAGTATCGCATGGACTTCATTATATTGGTAAAATTCTCAAAAATTATTTTACACAGATCTGAAAGAATTTTGTAAATGTGTATAAAAGTTTTAAAATCAAATTATAGATCCCAGACCCTTTCGGAGAGGACAGGACGCGCTGTGTGGCTGCGCGTCATGAAATAATTCTTTCGTGGATCCGCGGGCATAGTGCTTTCTTCGGATATACATGAAATCTACACATGCAGCTCAAATGGGATACCGGAAAACTTCAGTTCTTTCAATAAACCTTACTCAATTAAGAATAATCTTGGATTAACGTGCTGTGCACAGAAGATAGCACAACTTTTCTGACTGTTTTGTAGTGCAGACAGACTTATTCATGGTTTGGAACTCACTCCTTCAATTGTTGTATGGGTGACCTGGTCACATGATCTCAATTTAAGAAAGTACAGTTTTGGAAAAAGGGGGAGGGGTGGACTGGGGACATTAACTTGTATGCAGAGTTCCTTAAACGATGGGCACACTGGATAGTTGTCCCGAGGCTCCAAGGGTTTAGGGGGCCCCATGAATGCAAATTTAAATTGGTTTTTGAAACAGGGAAGAGGAGCATATTGCTTTGCCCAGTGACCCACAGTGATATTAAGACGGCCCTGCATGCATGTTAACCTGACTGGACTTAATGTATAATAATTATATCGATTTGAGAACTGTGACAGAACCACTCTGAAACATTGATTTCTTATGTTATTTCACAAGCTAGGATGGGGAACAATTATTTGCCCCAAATCCCATTCACGACTTCTCCAGCAACCACCCTCTGTCACAGTTTCATATACATAATACTGTATGATTGTGTGCATGTTTGCACTGGATGTCTCAAAAAATGTATGAGAACTCTGAATATTTATCAACATAATGTCAGTTAAGATACATCGAATATTTATGATTCAAATTAGAGATCAAAATCATTTTGATTTATCGCACATGTTCAAAGTGATGACCGTTCTGGGCCACAGACTGATGACGACGCCGTTGAATACAGTGGCAAACAACTTTCGGCGGTACATATCATTTGGGGGACTGCAAAACTTCTCATTTGGGGAACTACCAAAAACAGTGCATTTGGGGAAACAATTTCTGTCGATACTATTTCGACAAATACTTTCTCTCCGTGTCGATATTTTAACACCAAGCTCTTCCGTTTGCCAATAAATTGCTTCAGTATTTTGAAACATTTCACTGTTACCCCTGCTCTTGGACTTGGCCTGGCTTGCTTTATATATCTCAATATTCGTTTCACACACTAACAACAACATCAACAACAAAGATAACAAAAAAAAAACTAAAAAAACAACGAGGCCAACTCACTTTGTCAAATTATGCACTCAACAAGTCAACAAACGTGTTTCTTTGAATAAAATTTTGCTTTCTGCCCAACCACACATTCTGCCCGACCACACATTCTGCCCGCTTACCATCAAAATCACTCATGCAATGCAGTGATTAGAGATGTCCTTTTTTCCCAACATTGAATCGATAATATCGAATTTTTGTATACAAACTTTAGAAACAGCTCCTGTGTGTGTGTCACATAAAATGAACTTTAATATCGAGAGTTTGTGAGTGTGTGTGATGGGTGCGAATTTCTTACAATGTAAATACATAACAATCTTTATTCTTAGCTCTGTCAGAAACTTTCGCAGTGAGCAATTAAAAAAAACACCAGCGACAAGAAAACCATACAAGTGTATGCTTTGATAATGCAAACTGGTGCGGCTAATGATATAGTGTCCATGGTTCCATGTGAGGGGTCATCCCTTAAGTACACACGTCCGAGGGGGGAGGGGCAGAGTATGAAAAGCATTTGAGGAGAAAGGAAGGTATGCACCATGACATAGAATATAAACAGTTATAACACTATTTTTTTTCTAAATATTTGGACAATATTTATCATAAAGTGTGACGGACATGTCAAACCTGAATTAAGAACGAAAGCAAGAGTGAGAATTACATAAAATGCATTTCATGTATAACATGAGTTCGATAACCTAGTTTTCCTTTCAAACTAGTTAAAGTTTTTTCCAGTTCACTTCTTTACTGAACCAGAATTTCAGGGGCACAAATGGGAGAAAACCCTGGCCTGCTTTTGACCACAGAAAATTCCTTGTCAGGTTTTTTAGCGCTGATCTTATCATAATTTAAAAGTAATAATAATACATGTAGGCCTATGTTCCAATGACCTGGAAATTGTTGGTGTTATCAACTTTGACGACCTGAATATTGTATAAAGACTTTTTGTACGTCACTGTCCCCGTAGACTGTACAAACTGAAAAATTCGAAATATTGATCTATTTATAAGTATATTCAACTACATTTAAAGCTGTACCGCATGATCTTGGTTCTAGACCCCTAAGCCGGAAAATAATCGAATACTAAACTTTCAAAAATTCATCGGAACTAGACTAGTTGTGCTAATATAAAAAGTCGTTTTTCTTTCTCCTCAAAAGTCGCCCAAACCGATTACTACAGTTTTTGGGAACGGTGACGTCATGTAGTTATGTCATATTATTGTTAAGGGCTCCCGAGTAAAATTGGGGGAGGTTAGGATGGGGGCCTTTTCTTAATATTCACCATTCACCAATTTGTTTATGATTTCACCTTCATCAGGAAACCATATTGTAAATATTTTCTTTTAATCTTTTTTTCCCGCTGATTGTTATCGTGGGCCTTCATCAGCAAATTAAATGCAATTCTATGATGTTATTTTGACTTTGTTCACAAGCAAATATGCATTATTGAACTGTTGACTCACTGACAGGAATAAACATCTGATATTCATTAAAGTTTCCGTGTGATTTCCACTGTTTGTCCGTTTGTTTCGCCGTTTTTAATTTGGTTCCAACCCAACACCCGTAGGTCAATTTGACACAGATTTGTTTGGATTTTGCGTGGGGTTGGTAGCCTTACCGTCGGGGTGGACTCTTGCAGCATCAAACGGATGGCAATGGCGTTGTCGTAACCAGCGGATGTGCGTTGGAGTTGGATTGGTGCAGTGTTGCTGGCTGGGTCTGGTCGTTTGTTTGTTTTTTAGTTTCTTTGTTTGTGTAGAACACCCCCTCCCCCCCCCCCCCCAAAGTCCATCCCTACACGCAGTGGCGGATCTACATTTTGCGGACACTGAAACTTGAGCTGTTGTGGGGCCCCTCGCAAACCAGCAACAATAGGGCAACATCAAAATTCACTCATTAACCCTTTAGTGCCCACACACAAAGTGCCTTGTCCAAAACATTTGAGACCTAAAAAATTTTCTAAAATGAATCAAAAGAAAGAAAGAAAGAAAGAAAGAATGAAATAAATAAATAAAAAAGATGGAAATGCCAAATCAAGTGAAATAATTCACTGAGAAATTATTAGAAACTGTCAAAAATGTGGAGCCTTAGGCACCTGGTGAAGTGTTTCAAATATGTTATTCTGGACACTTGAGGGTTAAAAAACGTTTATTCAGGCCACCCCCCCCCACCCTCCCCCGGGATTGGATTAGGAGCCCTGTGGCCGTATGCATAATCAATGCGTAAACTAAAGTAAATACGTCGACTGGTGTTAACGCAAGAAATGAATACAAACAACACCAGTCAACGTATTTACTTTAGTTTACGCATTGATTATGCATACGGCCACTGAAGTTTAAATTTCATTAGTTTCATGGTAGATCAGCCACTGCCCACACGCCACAAAGTTTAACAAAACAAAAAAAAAGGACAATGTGGATGATGATGTAGTAGTGAGGTCGACAGAACGGTGGATGATGATGTAGTAGTGAGGTCGACAGAACGGTGGATGATGATGTAGTAGTGAGGTCGACAGAACGGTGGATGATGATGTAGTAGTGAGGTCGACAGAACGGTGGATGATGATGTAGTAGTGAGGTCGACAGAACGGTGGATGATGATGTAGTAGTGAGGTCGACAGAACGGTGGATGATGATGTAGTAGTGAGGTCGACAGAACGGTGGATGATGATGTAGTAGTGAGGTCGACAGAACGGTGGATGATGATGTAGTAGTGAGGTCGACAGAACGGTGATTATGTTCAATTTGGCTATCACAATTTTCAAGTCACTTTAAAAAATTGAGCAAGTAACAACAATCAGCAATACAACCATATTATTTATTTAATGACCCCGGTAAAGATTCAGATCTAATCTAATATTAACGATCAATTAAAAGCGGCCGGGTAACAGCGGGACGCAAAGTTGAGGCTACTGGTGTCTTACGCTGACGTCATCGAAAATAGCGCTGTTGATCCTGATATTTTGCAAGTCATCCTAAAAGGGGTGGGGGGTGGGGGGGGGGGGGAGGGAATGTTATGAGCAGTGGCGGTTCTACTACGAAATTAATGAAGCTTATGCCTCAGGGGCCGAAATCCCTGTAGGGGCCGTGAAGAAACTTTTTTTTTATGATGACTGAATTTTGGATGTTGCCCTATTGTTTGCTGGTTGCAATTCAATCTTCAGGGTTCTAAAAATGTACGTCCCCGCTGATTAAGAGTGCCCCAAAATTTGGATCTGTGGTGGAAAGTCCAAATAATGTCGTCACCGTGCCCTAAAAACTGTAGCAATCAGTTTTGGCTACTTTTGAGAAGAACCAAAAAACTGTCTTATCTTTAGCACAAAATGCTCTAGTTAAGATGAATCCTGGAAAGTTTGCCATTCGATTATTTTTCAGCTTAAGAGCCTACAAAGAGGGAAAGTGGTCGACACCATACAATTCCAGATAGGCGACAGACGATATCAACAGTCCTTAAGGAAATAGCAGCAAACGCGGAAAATGCTACCTGCTGGATCTGGTGTAAAAGAAAGGAACACTAAATTCATATAGCCTAAAATTATACCATATAACCAGTGGCAGTATTGGCCATATGGATAAGGCACCTGCACAAAAAAATCAACAAACCCGTCGGTACTGGTTCAAACCCAAAGAAAAGCCTGGCCACGAAAAAAAAAAAAGGTACGTAACGAACACCGAGAGTCATGAACTAATCTAATGAAAGAGTCCACTCTTCCTCTGAAGATTGTCATCTGCTTCGCTCCACCTGAGGAGTTTCTTACCACTTTCTGACCACACCCAATATAATTCGATACGGCTTTGAGTGTAGTTGAATATAAATAAAAAATCTATTTTTCGAATTGGCGAGTTACTAAAATCATAGGGAACGATGGCGAAATATACCATTCGGAGAAGTTGAAATGATCTGATGTCAGTACCGATACAACAATTAGGACACAATCAGAAATAACCAATGATAACAGCCACTTTGGCCTTTCACAGTTTTTGTTTTATTTTTTTGCGGGGGTGGAGGGGGTGGCCGGATGGTGGGGGGGGGGGGGGCGTTTTATTTGATCTTGATACCCAGAGCTTCACCAATCAAAATTCCACAAATGAAATTTAAAAGTTCCGTATAAAATTGCTACTTGGTAAAGTTATCAAACACCATTTTGTGTGGATCCAGTAGGACCTTTTTTTTTTTTTTTTTAAGAAATCTGTCTCACTGATATTCTCACATAGACCTAGGTTACAGGCAATGTGAAATTTATATCACGACAAAAACGGGAATGGGCTGGCCATATTGTTGGAAGAATGAAAGACAACAACAGATGGACGAAGCGTTGCACTGAAAGGAGGACTGGAGAAAGAAAAAGAACAAGAGGACGCCCCTAGAAACGATGGTGAGATAATATTGGGCAGATTATAGGTGGACAGGCATGGGCACCACTGCCGAGAAACAAAAGAGTGCAGATCGTTGGCGGAGGGCTACATCCTGCCGACAACGGACGAGGCCTAGCAAGAACAAAAACAAGAACATGTGTGTTGATGCCTTTACTTTAGGAGTTTCGCTGCCCTTGGCATTTACGCCTCACTTTTCTTGGGGTTTTTTTTGTTTGGTTATATATAAACTTGTTGTAGTAGGGATTTGCTTTTTAGAATTTTGCCCCGGCAGCGGCCTGTTAGGCTTGCTCTTTTCGATTTTTAACTGCCAAGGTATCTTTAACGTGCGCAACGTACACACGGGCCCTCCGAATTTTTCGTCCTTATCCGAGAAGACTGGGTGCTCTATCCTATCTACCATAGGATCAGGGACAGGAAAATATGAGAAAAATCCCAAAATTCCAATATGCCTGCATCGACCGGGATTCGAACCCGCTACCTTCGGCATGAGAAGCGAGCACCTTACCTCAAGGCCACCGCGTCCCGAGACGAGAAAAACAAGAACATAACAATCTTTAAATAAATTTATAAATCTTAACCTTTTTTCAGAGAGGACGAGATGTGCAGCGGAGACCTGTGTCACAAAGTATTTTTTGTTTATTCCTTCATGGGTCTACAGTCATAGAACTCCACTCCCACCACCTTATACGCTTTTTATACACTGGGGGGGCACCCCTCCCCCTTTACGAGCGTAGGAATTTAGGGAAGGCCCCTGACTAGATCTAGAAAACAACAAGAACACGACCTAGGTCAGCCAGTGCAGGCCAGATAACCATTGGGAAAATTGCCAGACACATTGAACTAACCGTGCTTTACACGATTATATCATTAAGTGCGTAATTTCAACTGGCATCGGCCATAACAGCGTGTCTTACTTTCATCAGTTGAATGGCCTCAAAGTGGAGATAATTTGGCCTAATGAATAAAAGAGTTGTTGAACTCCATTTTAATGTTTTAGTATTTTTTTATTATTTTTTTCAGAAACTTGAGTTCGATAGCTTTTTAGCCTTGATTCAAATAGTAGGCTAAGAGAAAAGACTAGATGACTGGTTTATTTCTAGGGCCCCGTGGTAACGCGTTTTTACAAAATTTTCGGAAGCTAAAAACTGTATCATTTTCTTTACCAGACTTTATAGTAACGACATTTTAAAAAAAAAAAGTTATTTAACCCTTTCTTTTCGGAATTTTGCCTCCAACTTCTAATAGAACCTGTTAGCTGCCGAGGGCTACAAGCATGCCAAGTGTCTCTTTTTTTATAAAAAATAAAAAGTCGAGTTACGATAAGTTACCATGCAGTTCTGGATTTCCTCACGTCTTTAGGTCTCTATTTTAGGAGGTTTCGCTGTCATTGTCATTTACACCTCACTTTTCTTCCTTTTTATTTTTCTTACTGTGGTAGGGATGAGCTTAGGGTTGTTGTTTTTTTTTCTTACTGTGGTAGGGATGAGCTTAGGGTTGTTGTTTTTTTTTCTTACTGTGGTAGGGATGAGCTTAGGGTTGTTGTTTTTTTTTCTTACTGTGGTAGGGATGAGCTTAGGGTTGTTGTTTTTTTTTCTTACTGTGGTAGGGATGAGCTTAGGGTTGTTGTTTTTTTTTTCTTACTGTGGTTAGGGATGAGCTTAGGGTTGTTGTTTTTTTTTCTTACTGTGGTAGGGATGAGCTTAGGGTTGTTGTTTTTTTTTCTTACTGTGGTTAGGGATGAGCTTAGGGTTGTTGTTTTTTTTTAGACTTTTGCCCGAGCAGCGGCCTGTTCGTCCTGCTTTTCTCGATTTCCAACTGCCAAGGAATCTTTCGATGTCTTCACGTAGGAAGATTTGGACGGTTGTGTAAGTAATCATAAGTTTAGGGGCCATTGACAAAGTAAACTACTGTGCGTACACTCAGAGAAGGGAGACGGGCAGCCCCGGCGTATAAAAAGCGTAGGCTGAGGCCACGATACAAGCGGAAGAGCGATATTGAGCGATGGCGAGATTAAATATTATATTGTCTTCTAACTGGACGGCCATGTTATGAGCTGTTCCCGCGCAGATCTCACCAGCGGTAAGCGGCACAATACTTTCCAATGTTTCTTCTCGCTCATCGCTCATAGCTCTACTTTCCTCGGCCCGCAGGCCACGGCGTTGTTACGTCATGTACTACACAGCGACGAACTTGAGCCACGAGACATCACACACAGTACAAGAGGCCAAAACAATGGTGAGAAATGGATGCTGATAAAACATTGAATTTTATTTCTCTTGTACAAGAATTGCCATTGATCTGGAAAAAGGATCACAAAGACTTCCTCCCAAGAGACAAGAGAAGAAAGGCCTACCAAGAACTTGCCCGAGAAACGGGGTTTACAGGTTCAGTTTAGTTTCAGTTTACTCATTTATTTAGTGACAACAAAAGTAGATCACGACATTGATAAGTAATGTCCAAAATGAGAATCACGTTCAAGTGAAAATGACATACGAAACATAGAAAAACAATAGCAGATAGTCTGAGAAGAGGGTATGTGTACTATGCATTGTGTGTGCGTGTGTGTGTGTGTGTGTGTGTGTGTGTGTGTGTGTGTGTGTGTGTGTGTGTGTGAATACTTACTTATGCGCCACCATAAACCCCAACACATATGGTAGAAAATCATCACCATCATTATCATCATCATCATCCTCATCCTCAACAACAACTAGTGACTAATCTAAAAACTCAAAATAGATTTCAATATTTTCTTCACAATGATTACGCTTCAAACATAGTTATCCTGCCAGCTAACTCCCAAGACCCACTATACCAAGACGGTGCAATCGATCGTTAAATACATAGGCGAAGAGTTCCGCCGCCTGCGTTGTCTGCTAGATTGACCCAGCGCGTATGATGGCCCAGTCATGGCTCGCTTAGTAAAGAGTTAATGGTGGCATGAAGTAAACAGTGATATTTTCTTTATGTCCCATTGGATGAGATGAGATTAATAGACTACCAAGACTACCAAGAACTGTACAATAGAGCATCTATTCAAAGAATTAATTTAATGATTAAAGCAAATAAATGAGTATAAACTGCAAACTTTGAATGGAGTTCCTACATACATAAAATCAAAGGGGAACCGTACCGGTACATCTTCTAATCTTATGAAAAAGTGTGGGGATAACCAGGGTAGCAGAACAAGAGAATGAAGTAGGAAAAGAGACCAGATGGGCCATTATTTAAATGATTAAAGCAAATAAATGGGTATAGAACACAAACTTTGAATGAAGTTCTCACATACATCAGACCAGAGAGGAAATTCACATCTTCTAATTTTATGAAAAAGTGTAGAGATAACCAGGGTAGCAGAAAAAGGGTAATGAAGTAGGAAAAATGACCAGATGGGCGATTAAAAAAATCAACAAAAACTCAACAAAATCCAGCCGCAGCATTCTGATAATAATGAACGTTGAAAAAGTGTTACTCATGTTGCAGTTTCTTCAGTTTTCCAACTTTCTTTCCTGAAATGTTCTGTTTTGGGGCACTATTTCTGATTGAATTTCTATTGCTTGAGGATTAATAAGGAAAAAGGAAAGAAAGAAAGAAAGAAACAACAACAACAAACAGTTCATTCACATAATTATTGATTGTACGTATGGGATTCCTTAGCTTTGAGAAAGTTTATCAGTTTGATCGATGGCATTTTACGGCTTCCTCAAACAAACAAAAAGACGATGCCGTTATACCGAAAGTTGAATTAGCAATTAGAGTTTTACGCCTCTCCCTCTTCGCAAACACAAACACAAAGCTGATGATCTCCATAGCACACAATCATGCACTAGTCCAAACACAAAAATATTGGGACTGTATGAGGAGTGCAAAGGTGTATGTCTGAAGTCCAATTTACTATAATAGACATAAACTTCAAGTCGGCAAACAGCCTTGCAAAGTGTTAATTTTGATTCTTCACAAAGGAGCACTGGTCTCCTCGATTAACACGTACGACGAACCGCGTGCCTATGTTTACGATTGTACGCGCCGGACTATTTTTAGAAACTCTGGCTCGGCGGACGGAAGTGCTTGAATTGCACCGTCTTGGTATAGTGGGTCTTGGCTAACTCTACCGGCACCAGTAAAGTATTGTACCAGTTGATCTCTAACCCATGTAGCATCCGCATCATCTTTTAAATCATTTGGCAAATGGTGGTATTCCCCAAATTCTTCCCTTTTAGCATTGATGGGGTGTACTGGATACTTCCTTTTGCTGCCCAACACAAGTTTATGTCTGAGATATGTTGAAGTCTCAAGACATTCAAACATAATGTGAGCAGCCATCTTTGCCTCTGACTACACACACGTATCAATACATCTACAAGCTACTCCAAGCTGGCTTGCCGCTGCTTCAGGCTTGAGAAAATCAGCTCATATCGTGACCACCCACCCAGTTTACCGCTCAACGATTGCGTCTCGCTAGCTAGAGCTATCGCTCCGATCATGGCCATCCCCGTGGCCACCCCAAAATGTATCGCTTATAGCTAGCGTATTCTCTCGCTTATCGCTCACCGTCTCTCGCTTGTATCGTGGCCTCAGCCTACGCGGGGAAGAGGCGGTTTCAGAGCGGCGCACTTAGTTAATGGCTTTCCCCCGCCAGCGAGATTTTTTTCCGTACGAGCTTTACCAAATTCAGGAGAGGGGCAGCAACACACCCCCAAACACAGGTCACCTCCAACATATCCCAGGGATTTTCAGTGACGTTCAGAGTCATATCAGGCACAGTCCAGAGATTGCAGCAGAGGAGAATTCCCATAGCCGATGACCTGTGTTTGGGAGTATGTTACTGCCCAGCTCCTGTATTTGCTAAAGCTGCACGGAACCCCCCCCCCCCCCCCGACCAAGCCCGTCGGGTGACGCACGGGTCAAATTACCTGCGCACGACTGGATCGGCTTGAGGTAATATCGCTGCTCTGTGCTATTACGTGTACGTCGAAAAAATATACGTGGGCTTCACAGTTTGAGTCAAGTAATAAATGTGAAGATACCAAAAGAATGAGCTTTTAGTGCTCTTAACAGCCATATAATTTTCATGACAACGTATAAATATGACTATACAACAACGAGGAACCGCTTGAAACAAGGGTATATGTAGTGAAAGGTTCATCACGATATTATGTTTCTAAAAAAATTTCTATTAAGAAATGATACTTTAAAATCGAGTCGTTTACCTTCAACTGTTGATTGACCTTTCACACAAACTTACTTTTAGCGCAAAGCAACAGAATCTTCAAATGCGCTGCCCGGGTCCATAATTTACTACATAGATAATGAGCTAGTGGGATGGATACACAAACACTTAATCTCTCAGGTAATTTTCCTACCAAAACTCCAAGGTAATAAAGACAATCTGAATAGAACACCATTGTTCACACACTGAGGTTTCTCATACTGCAATTTCTACCCACAAGATCTAATAAAGCGCTTGAAACACGAGAGACTTTGTTAAAATCCAACAAAACACTATCGATAGCTATATACAGTGATGGAATTTTTACTGTTGTGACTTGTTTCTTCAATTCTTTTGTTTTTTGTTTTGCAAGGGAATCAATGATTTCAGCTCTAGCTGTACTTGTAAAAGATGTTCGTTCATGACTGTCTTTAACTTTGCATGTTCATTTCTTACTCCTAATGCCCTTGCCTCAATTTTTTAGTCGTCGATCGTAGTTGCTCCCCGTCCTGTTCTCTTTCTATACAGTATCGCGGAATGGCTAAGTTTGCACTCAGCAGAGGTCATTTATTTCAAGTACAATGTATGCAGGTGGTCGAATTCTGTACCAAACCCATCCTTGGAAAGTCCGTGCACTGTCCATTCATACTGTAAGATTTATGGACGGCACCTGGCTATTACGAGGGAGTCCAGGGCTTAAGACTAATGCTCATGAGAAAGTCACATCAGAGCCTTCCTTACTTCCATCCCGAGAGGATAAAGTTTGAATTTTAAAACCAACGTGTAGTTGGTAGCGATATTGACTGTTGCCAGCGTGTAGTTGAGCAAAGTTATATCGAGTGAAATCAACGTTTGGTTGATTAAGTTATGAAAGTAAAACCAACGTGTAGTTGGGGAGTGTTTGATTGAGATCAACGTGTAGTTGACTCAATATATTGAATCAGCGAGTAGCTGGTGAATTAACCCCTGTTTGATTGTTCATCATAATTATTATATCGTGAGTACGGATTTTTCGAATGGATGGCTTCCAACCACAGTTTCCAATAATAGTGGAGTTTGATCACTGTTTCATTCACGGGCAATAATGCGGTTTATTTGATGAGTGCCTGTTTGCCTCATCAATGTTCACTGCCCAAAGGGATGAGAAATAAGAAATTAAGTACAATGTCAGTGATCGACGAGATTGACGACCGCGCTAAGTGCAGAGGGGCCACCGTGCGTCATCATTTCAAGACATCCGAAATGGTACATTATTATGAACGTGGCGGGAGACAATCCGGGCTGCAGAACAGAATGCTACAACTCCAACGGATCTGAAACCACTACGGGAACCTAACATAAAGGTTCGCAGAGATGGAAAGCTTGTGTATCTGAAATTATTCGTGTTTTGTTGTTTTTTCTGACTTTTCCTACCCGTCTGTTTCTAGGAAATGTAGCACCTTCAAAAGTTTTCACTTCTTTGGTCCCTAGCACTGACTTTTGCCTTGGTTTGGTGGATTATGGAGTTTAAACAGGACTCGCGCACTGGTGAGACCGAAATAGGATAGTTTCGCTAGCCGATTCAAAAACAGTTCAAGTCTGACTCAAAATTGAAGCAAAAGTGAATTTGACAATATTCATAATTAAATTTGCAGATGACCCC
Source organism: Onchidella celtica (assembly GCA_963931925.1). Taxonomy (NCBI): domain Eukaryota; kingdom Metazoa; phylum Mollusca; class Gastropoda; order Systellommatophora; family Onchidiidae; genus Onchidella; species Onchidella celtica. The sequence continues at coordinate 30,684,168 of OZ007579.1, forward strand.
AGCATCCAAGGCCTTATTACGAACTCAGTCGATGAAGACGCTTTATTATAGAAACAGCCCAATTTGTACATTGGTGCCATGATCATGTTCTTGTAGTGAATGTGAAGAAAACAAAAGAGATTGTAATTGATTTTAGGACAAATACGGCACCTTTACCACCATTAAGCGTTGATAATGAAGAGGTTGAGCGAGCTGAACATTACAAGTATTTGGATATATATATATCCACCCCATTCTAGATTGGCAGAAACATATTTTAAATGTCCATTCAAGAGCATGCCAGAAATTTACTTTTTTACGAAAATTAAGATCTTTTAATGTTGATAAGACACTGCTTTCCCTGTTCTACAAAACTGACATAGAAAGCATAATAACTTATTGTACTACAGCATGGGGAGGCCATGCAAGAGAAAGTGACAAGTATAAACTTAACAACTTAATCATCAAGAAAATATGCAACATGACAGACACGGCATTTTGCAGTTTTAACCATCTATACTCAAATGCTTATATGAAGAAATTCATGTTCATCTTAAATGACAGCCACCGTCTCCTGTTTCATCCAATTTCTAGATCATCCAAGCGCAACAGAAAACATGAAAACAAACAGGGAAAGATACAGAAGATCGTTTTTACCTGCTGCAGTTCGCATCAGTAGGTCATTTAAACTAGATGTGTGCCACATTTCACCAAGGTTCTTTACCATGTCACTTCATGTATGTCTGTTATTGACTTACTGAGTTTGTTTATATACGGCTACGTAAGATATATGTACCACGCGTGTGCTGTTAAACGTTCTGTGAAAAAGAATTTCCCTTATGAGCCATTGCCAAAAGGTCGACCACACTTGAGGCTTAGTTCACCACATTTTAAAGTTCCTAGAATGAGGTTGGAAATACTTTTATGGCATGCTAAGGAGGCTTTTCTTGCAGGAAAGACAGTTGACAAGATAACTCAGGGAAGGGTTTGACTTGTACATGTTTTTGTTTTTTTTGTGACCCTGTCAAGCTGTTACGGTTGTATCGCTGTACGACTTGAAAAGTCCCACATGACTTTTAAACTTGCTTGAAATAAAGCAGTTTTTACTATGGAACATCACAAACATGTGTTTGACAAGAAAACAGGTGGACAATTACTGAATATCTCCCAACTGGAGAAATATCTGCTATTCATGCTGTTACGGTTGTATTTTGTCATACATTGCGGTTGTATCTTGTTATTTTAAAAATATCAAATGAATACATATCCATGAACGATATTTGCTGATATTTCTTTATGCAATCTTTTTCCAGCTGACACATATTTTGTCTCATGACCTGGTCTATTTAATATATTTTTGATGGCCAAGAAAACATGACCTCCTTGTGGTCGAGCCAGGGCTCTTATGGGATAATAAGGTGATTCTTATCCCATCTGATCTCATCTCATCTCATATATCACCTCATCACATATTATCTCATCTCGTCTCATCTCATCTCATCACGTCTCATCTCATCCCATCTCTTCTCTTCTCATCTCATCTCATCTCATCTCATCTCATCTCATCTCATCTCATCTCATCACACCTCATCTCATCTCATCACATCTCATCTCATCTCATCACATTTCATCTCATCTCATATCTCATATCACATCTCATCTCATCTCATCTCATCTCATCTCATCTCATCTCATCTCATCTCATCTCATCTCATCTCATCTCATCCCACCCCATCCCATCTCATCCTATCCCATCTCATCTCATCCCGTCTCATCTCATCCCATCCCATCTCATCTCATCTCATCTCATCTCATCCCATCCCATCCAATCCCATCCCATCCCATCCCATCTCACCTCATCTCATCTTATCTTATATTATTTTATCTTATCTTATCTTATCTTATCTATCTTATATTATCTTATCTTACAGAAACGACTCAGTGCTCTTGTAGCTGTACTAATAATCGTCTTGAAGAAGTATCGCATAAAATTCATCCAGACATCATCCAGCAATCATGAAAGTTTCATCATAATGTTATTACGTTTAATATTTTCCATTTACAATTCCCACAGGCTACACTAAAGCGATAATACTCAACAAAATCATATTTTGTTCACTAAACGACCTGGTCCGTGGGTAAACTGCTACAGCTTTTTCCCTGCTGCCTTTGCCCGACTATTGTTTTTTATATTACTAGATGAAGCTCCCGGCATATCCGGGATAAACCTGTGAAACCACCATTCTATCTCTCTCTCTTTCTTTTTCGTCTACAAAGCCTCCCATAATCTACAGTCTTACTACAGATTCCATGCGCTCCTGAGCAATACTCACTCATTTGTGGTAAGGAATTGTGCCCCGGAAGTGAACGCGTTTTAATATCGTTTCCGGTGCGATGGGCTTGCAACTGAGGGAGCGAAAACAAAGATCAGTGTGTTTTTGCATGTTTACAACTTTTTATTTTAAAATACCCAAAACCTGAATCAACACAATCGGTCATACAAAAGCGATTGGATTAGTGGATTAGTTGATATTTATGAAAGTTAATTTTATAATATTTGAAACTGTCATTTAGGCTGTAGCGTCGAGCAAAAAAGAAAGGGCCAAATTGCACCACAATGAATTACTCCCGCCACTATTTTTTTTTTATAATAAGATACTAAGCCTGATAAGGTCTTGCACGAAACTATAAAGCGGCTGCTTTAATATTTGCAATTAGCAACAAATTGGACCTGGTGGACAAAGAAGGTCGCGGATGGCCGCTTTGATGGATTTGTGACCACAGTAAAGGAACGGGTTCAGGGCTGAGTTGATGTAGCCCAACCAGACCAAGAAAGTGAAGAGCTGTGCGGAGACAATAGTGTTTGTGTTCGTTTCAATGAAGAGCAGGACACTGTAAGGTATCCAGCAAATGGCGAACACAATCACAATGGAGCCAAGCGTCCGCACAGCTTTTACGTTGCCAGGGCCACTTTGTTTTTGGCGAGAAGCATTAGAAGTTTTGGGGGCAGCGTTGGCACCGCCGATGTTTTCTAGGCTGTTGGACTTTTTCTGCTCTGATCTTCTGTTACTGGCGTCAATAGTGTCAAAATGGATTGAGGAATGTCCATGCTGACTATCAGAAATGTTTGTAGGGTTGAAATCTGAACTTGTATTCGGTACGTGAGAGTCGGACGTAGTGGGAGATGAAATGCTGGAGATCATCTTATCGCTGGTATGGGATATTGGCATCTCAGGCCCCTCGTGGCTGAATTTCTTGACTGCTGTGCCGTGAGAGGATGTTGACGATAAAGTAGACGAGTGAGGATGTTTATGTTGCTGTTGAGGAATTGTCTGTGCACCAGATTGTGGTCTCCGGCTGAGATATTGTCGAATTTCTCGCAAAATAAGGAAATACAAGATGAAGATGATGAGAAATGGTAGAAGGAATGACGTCACAGTACTCTCGTTGGAAAAGTCCTTGTCAAAAACAGGGAAGCATATCATATTTGACTGTACCTGTCCGTTCTTTTCTACTTCTGTTAGCGCATACGTCCAGATGATCATTGGGATAGAAAGTGTAACAAATGGTAGTATCCAGCTGACTGCTACCATGACGTACCCCACTTTAGCGCTCAATTTCCTGTAGCTTAAAGGTTGACAAACGGCCAAGTATCTGTCCAACGCCATGGCAACCACGTGATAAATGGACGCCGTACACAAAAAAGAATCCAAAACACTTCTGACCATACACCATTCAGGACCCAAATAGAAAAAGCCGTTGTAAATGAGTTCGTATGAAAAGAGTGGAACGACAGTCAAACCGACGGCAGCGTCCGTTACTGCCAATGACGTCATCAGAACTTTGCTGATGTTGAGCTGCCCTCGGGCGCGATCTCGACGATTGGTCTTGACGAGAGCGACGATAATGGTGATGTTCGCTAGTACGATGAATGCGTCGAGAACAACGGAGAGAACAGACAGCAGGACAAGGAGTTTAAGATCGGATGTTAACACAAATTCTTCTGCCAGATACGCATAGTCATAATCTTCATAACTGGAGCTATTTGCCATGGCTTGATAAAGTACAAAGTAACTATGGTATACTTCCACAGTTCTTATAAGAGACTTTTACATTTGTATTTACTGAGTTTTGTTCCAGAAATATGTATTATGCTGACTCATTGGAACAATGCAACTGAATTAATAGTAAACCTGAAGTCACCAATGCATGTTTTCCTCAGTAACGGCGAATAAATGAGATAAGTAAAATTTGCATGACAAATAAATTGAAGTAATACTGAATCCACACTCTCTAACGGGTTTTTTTCCCTCAGGAAGAGGCAAATGACTGAAAGAAGTCAGATCTTCGCTGACACATGAACAGATAGCAAAACACTTCTACCTCACAGCTCTAATATGAGACGTTAACATTCGTCTCTACCGCCTTTTGTTCCAGAAATGTGTATTATGCTGACTAATTTGACCAATAAAAATTAATAAACTAATCGTAAAGATGAAGTCACACCCTACATTCCACAACCAGCGGTAAGTAACTGAAATAAGTCAGATTTCCACTGACTGATAAATTCATAGTAAAGCCCAATTCACACTCTAATGTCTTTTCCTCAAGCAGCAGCAACAAACTGAAATAAAGTCAGATTTTCACATGTTATATCTGTCAGTCATATTCACCAAGAATCAACATGACAAGTTTACCGATCTTCGGAATCGGATGATGTGAAGCCAGGAGCCGATTTAAATGTTACAAATCAAACCAGCTGCATGAGGAGAAACACAACTCTTTTTTTTTTTTCTGTGTGATTTGAAAAAGTGGCATCTCACTGGAATCAGCTGTCATGAACATAGCCTAGTCAGAACTGTGAAGATCTGGTATTAAAAATGCAAGATTAAATATCCCTGTTACAAAACAGCCCGTATGTCGGTGGTTTCAGCTTGAATCAACTCGTGAACGTTCATGTGTGGCGGCAAATGTAGTGACTCTTCATTTATAAACACCCTTAGTGCGTAAATGACACAGTTTTCTTTCAGCGCTGTCTAAGTGCTCACAGTTCACTGCCATCGTCCATCAACCATTAAAAGACCGCGTTTTTATTATTACACTTAGCTGCGCAATTTAGGACAGAAAATGAGTTAAAGAGAGATATTAACCTCCTCCAATTCATTTGTTATTTATTGTGCCCGTTGCGGATTAAATGGGGTGGAACACCTTTAATCATCCATTTATACAGTGCCCGGAGATTTATCTCCTATCTCTTCTCTCTCGGCCGATGAATAAACCAGTGATGTCTGAACTCATTAGTGACGTTCGAGGGTGAGCAGCCAGTATTGCGTAGGTCTATTTCCAAGTGTTTTTCTAACCAGAGAGTTTTCTTTCATCTAATTCATGGCTATCCCAGTCAAGCGAGAATTGCAATGACCTAGTTTATACAAAACCAGGGAATGTACCAGGAGTAATGGGCTCTTTGTGGAAATGAAGTGTCTGGCCTCAGTAATTTTCTTGATTTCAAGATACATTTTGCGAATCAAATGGTTGACTTGATAGACATTGACAAATCAGCATCTAGCTTATAAATGCCAAGATTTATAGCAACTTAGGAAAAATTCATCAAATTTCAACCAGTAGTCATCTAACTACTATCGACTTCTCCCAGGGTCCTCGCACTGCCTACCAAAATTGCGTGTTTTTTTCTTTATTCAACATTAACTTATTTCTATTCATATTATTATTACAATTTTTAAAATGTGTACAAATCCGGAATCAGCAAATTTACCACCTAGGAAGGCGTAACGTATCTCTTGGGATTAAATTTATCTCAGGTTAGGAACCTCTCAAGTAACTGATCTCAAAGTTGGAAAAAGAAAAGAGGGGGCGAGGTACAGACTGGAAAGGAAGGAAGGAGGCAGGGATGGACTAATGCACTGCTATTCTAAAGTCACAGTAAACACTGTTGTGTTCAACTGTCACTAATGTTACCTGTTTCCGGATGTTTGCACCACAGGCTGTGCTCTCAGTCGCAGCAATATCACATGTTTTTTTCGATTCGATAGCATTCAGATGTACGGGGAGTGATATTGCCCCAATTGTTAAGGTGAATGTAGCAAATGACACAGATTTCCAGGGTGCACCTCGGCCTGATTGGTTGAATGTGATCTATTTATTAGATCGTGACGATGCGAAGCACAGTAAACATTGAATAAAAAAATAAATGTCCCTGGTCTACGATGACGGCATAATTATGTCAGACTTATGCCAAAAGGCAGCTGACGATTCATTGCATTCCTGAGCATGAGGGTTATCAGATAATATAGTAGAAAAAGAAAATACGCCAACAGGAAAATGTAGTGATCCAAAAGATTCATAATGGCATAAGTTACAAAACTTTAAACTTCAAATTTCCCCCTCACCCTCCCACTCGTAAATGTGTTGATGTGAGTTTTCACTTTTACTCTACTCTAATACATTAGGCTCCAATACTTTCCCATTTTCTTTCTTCGTTTTAAGACTAAACTCACAAACTTGGAACCTAACCCATACAGACTGGTAAAAAGTGATACTGTTGAATGTGAAGGCTGGGAATATTGGGGTGTTGCTGGTTATGTGGTAGTGATAGCTCTTTCTGTATTTCCACTCTGCTATTTTTCCTTGATCTACAATTTTGCTAAAGTCTGTGTAGTCAGGCAAACTACTGATAAGTTGAATTTCACATTAAAAAATGAAGACTCTAAATACTCCCATCTGTCAAAGTCACATAAAATATATTGGGCTCCATATTCCCAATACTGTCATGATGAAAGGCACGAATATTCCATGTTTATAATGCTGTCAAAAGAAACTTGTAAACGTTTTAATTCAAATAAAAATGATATAAAAGAAACAAAAAAGATTTACAAAAAAAAATTCAGAAAGGTCCTGTCATTGTAACAGCGAACATGCTGCAATGGAAATATGATCATGCAACCAAACTGCCTCCCGTGCTTCGTCTCTAAAAAATTCAGACGATTCCTGTCATTGTAATAGCGAACATGTTGCAATGAAAATACGTTCGTGTTTGTAACCAAACTGTCTCTTGGGTTTCGTTTTTAAAAAATTCAAAAGATTCCTGTCATTGTAGTAGCCAACGTGTTGCAATCCAAATCCGATGATCTATCTCATTGTTTCTCAACCTATTTTGTCTCAGGACCCACTTCAATGTTAAAAAAAACAACAACAATACAAAACAAATAACAAACAAAAAGAGTGGGCCCCAAAACGATAGGGCAAAGTTAGTAGCCTATACAGTATAGACACAAAAAGATTTCAGGCTAAGTTGCACAGAACCATGAAAGTCGAGCATCTGTTAAGTTCGATGTTTTAATCCGAGCTAAACAAGGAAATCACCAATGCGACATAACTATACAACGGCTGACCTATACAGTTAAGTTAAAATACATTATAAAATTAAGATTTCTATGAAAAATCCGTACGCCCCATTCTGTAGACTTACGCGCCACCAAAACGTGTATCCTACAATGAAAACATATTTATTGCGATATCACCACCTTTATTGCTGTAGCTCTCACCATTATCCTACAATGAAAACATATTTATTGCGATATCACCACCTTTACTGCTGCAGTTCTCACCATTATCCTACAATGAAAACATATTTATTGCGATATCACCATCTTTACAGCTGTAGCTCTCACCATTATCCTACAATGAAAACATATTTATTGCGATATCACCACCTTTATTGCTGTAGCTCTCACCATTATCCTACAATGAAAACATATGTATTGCGATATCACCACCTCTACTGCTGCAATTCTCAGCATTATCCTACAATGAAAACATATTTATTGCGATATCACCATCTTTACTGCTGTAGCTCTCAGCATTATCCTGCAATGAAAACATATTTATTGCGATATCACCATCTTTACTGCTGTAGCTCTCAGCATTATCCTGCAATGAAAACATATTTATTGCGATATCACCATCTTTACTGCTGTAGCTCTCACTATTATCCTGCAATGAAAACATATTTATTGCGATATCACCATCTTTACTGCTGTAGCTCTCACTATTATCCTACAATGAAAACATATTTATTGCGATATCACCACCTTTATTGCTGTAGCTCTCAGCATTATCCTGCAATGAAAACATATTTATTGCGATATCACCATCTTTATTGCTGTAGCTCTCAGCATTATCCTGCAATGAAAACATATTTATTGCGATATCACCATCTTTACTGCTGAAGCTCTCACTATTATCCTACAATGAAAACATGTTTATTTCTTCATTAACGTCCGTCTTTATTGTTGTCTTTGGTGTTTTTCAAATCGTTCTAAAGCAATAGCATGCTGAGGTTTGATGATGCCCCATCATGCCCAGTTGCCAACTCTTTGATTGTATGTCCCAAGATTCTAATATAGGGCCTAGACACTCTTTGACTGGATAACCCCTCTGCCCCCCCCCCACTTCTCCACCCCACTGACTAAAGTGATTCTTCAAACACGTAGACTAATTTTGTAGACAGAGGGATCTCATTGAAGCTCAGTGTCGTGACGCCACCATCCAGCTGTATGACCAATCAAAATCGGATGGTGCTGGCTGTTATAATTCCAGGAAGGGTGTGCCCTCCAGTTGTCATGAATTGATTTTCTTGTATGAATTCATTTACTTGTGATCATAGATGGAATTATAATGTTGTGCTGGGGTATGTTTTCGACTGCATATTTTTGATTGTAATATTAAATTTAATTCTTAACTTGCAGACCCATGCCAATTACTGAGGAACAAAGTGGATAAATTCAACAATAGGGCCTGCAGGGCCACATTTTATTTACGTTAAGTTTACTAACAATTTCGACTAGAGATATAATATGTAGTAATGATAAATATCAGCAGCATCAATTTCATAATCAATAAATACGTCATTACAAGTCTAGCTCTAAGTTTCCTACAAAATCATTTAACTCCTGTTCTCGCTAATTACCTAAATACTAATTATATATATCTAAAATCTGGTCTGCTTATTGTATGGCAATCAATAAACTAGTATAGTCTCTGGAGACATAAGGTCATCTCAGATATTTAGATCCAAAGTTATAGGTCTAGGTCTTGCCTGTCGAAGTGACGTCGGCACAGTTAAATATAGATCAAGGATGGGCTGGCAACTCCCAGCCTCACCCAGACAATTCAATTACAATTATATTAGTCACACATTAATACGAGTTGCAGTTCTAGGAATCTCAGCTAGATCTATATATTTAGCATCTTGCAATGATCTCCCGGCAAGCGCTCCTGGTAGATCTATATGCATCTTTCTCCTATCGGATAACTGTCATGCTTTCCGCCTCACTATTCACTGTCCAAACATCACGAGCCTCGGTCAGATCTTACTTACGATTGTTCTGGCGCTAAGGCCAGAAACAGTAGATAAAGGCGGTGTCATATTCAATGAGCCATGGATTAGTGACAAGACATTCGTCCAGCCATGCTGTTCATTATAACTGGATCCATTCAAGCGGGATCTGCGCTGAAACTCTCATAGATGGAGAAATCTGTACGGCATGATAATGATTCATTCAAGCAGAATCGACTCTGATTCCATCACCAATGGAAGCCTGTCACGGAATGAATAACTAGTGCTGCCCGCCCGGTTTGCAAGCAGCACGATCACTACGCATTGAAGTAAGAGGAAATATAATCCCCTTAGGAAAGTAAAACTGGGCCGCTAATCTTGCGTCTACCTCATACTGGCCTTTATCTAACTCTCTACCGGCTCCCTAATTTACATGTTTTCTTATTTGTTATCAATCCACGAAGATTTCTAGACGTGGTTGTTAACTTCCTATATGCAAATTTGTTAAACGTTAAAAATTGACACAGCAGACGACAATTCTTTAAGGCCACTCTAATAGATATTCTGGTTTTTCAGTAAAAGTGGCTTTTACTCTGAGGCCAACGTATTTAATCTGCATATTGTACTCTTTAAGGCCACTCTAATAGATATTTTGGTTTTTCACAAAAGTGGCTTTTACTCTGAGGCCAACGTATTTAATCTAGGTTGTATTAATTAGTTTATTTCCCCTTGGCCGTATTTGATTCTGACACTGGCCCAGGCTAAGACTGCCAAATACCGGTCTCTGACCAACTGGTCACCATCCAGCAAGATGGCCAATCAAAATCGGCTGGTGCCGGCCCAGGCTAAGACTGCCAAACACCGGTCTCTGACCAACTGGTATCACTTCGTGCCGGTCGCCGTGAGTGCGTCCGATACCATCGGCTTACGAGCATCTGATCTTATGCATTCTGTACGAGCCAAAAGCAGCCACGCTTAGAGACGAGACTCAAGAGTCACTTTGGTTAGATCAGTGTTTCTCAAAATGGGGCGCACGCTCGACATGGCCATTTTGTTTTGAATTCCTGTGTAAAGGTCTTGGTGTGGCAACATTTGCTTCTTTCTCTTTATTTGTTTCTTAGACAGTGTTTAGACTGCCGCAAGTGCTTTCTGCGGTGCATTAGTGTGCTTACAAGTCCGAAATCTACAAGAGTACTGCAAATGCGGTTTGCAACCTTGGGATGTTTCGGCCTATGAGGGGCTACAACACACCAATGGAAACAAGTACTTTACCGGTAAACACACAATAAGTTTATTGGGACACGTTGGATGGGGGCTTAATTAAAGTTAGTAAAATAGTCTAAATAACATGACAGGAAAGATGGACAAATATTTCATACAGATATAATGACAATAACAAAAGATAATGCGTTTAACAACAGCTAAGATAATTACCCTGAAAGAAAAGGTTTCTGATTAATGCAACGAAATGACAATAAAATGGATTATAATATGTTACACTAAAACACAGATAAAAAGGTAGATGTTTATCTCACCGGCTCTGCACTTAATGAACGTTTCACACAGAATATATCCACACTCTTCCAATAATTACTCTAAGTAAAATGTTACTAAAACTTGTCCTATATTCTGAATCTGTAATCTTGACGATGATGGTCCTAAACCGAAGAATGTCTGGTCTCTTGAGGAACTGGACTCCACAAAGATGATGTTCTCTTAACTTCACTACAGGTTACACTGTCAATAATGTCCTGGGCACAGCTACAGGATGCACTCAATTACAATTATGTCCTTACTCCACATAAAAAGCACTGTTCACATGCACAAGATGACTACTAGTACTGTATATGATAACGTCCTGATAAGGCTCTGGTCACAGTCACAGGATACACAACAGGATCGAAATGTCATAACAATATGCACAGGATACTTTAAAACAGGTGGTTACTTTATGGTCTTGGCCTCTAACCTTCCCGCTGTTCTGTACAATTAACAGACACGCCGGGTACAATGCTCTACACGCGGACAGAAGCCTGCCTGGTCACGCTGAGACTTACAGGTCTAACACTGCCACAAGAAGCGAGTACAACACTGGAAATTAATGAGTTCCTTAAGAACTTAACATATGTGCAACATATGCACCGCGCACATGAGCTAACTTTAACTTTAAGCTTAGATTCACACGCCGCTCTGAGCTTATTTCATGCTTTGACAAAGCAAGAAATATAGTAATTTACTATGACTAAGTCCTACGCGAACTTGAGAGTCATAAACGCTCTATACACGAGCTAACTTAACACACCGTATAGGCTATGTTAATATACGTCTGTGTCCTACAATAAGAACGACAGGCAGATACACCACTCTACGTGAGCAGGACCTCGCTCTACATGAGCTAACTTAAAAACAGAGGCCTTAATAAATAGGCACTGTTAATACACGCCTGAGTTCTACAGGCAGGTACACTGCTTTGAACGAGCAGGACCTCGCAGTGAGTCTATCGCAAGCGGACTGACGACTCCAGATTTGCTCTGGAATATATACAGAAACTCAAAATTACAGAAAATTACAGAGGGGAAAACTGGGAGGTTCTACCTAGCTCAAATTCGTGAGCCATAAAAACGTGCACAAAGATTCTACGGTGGCCAAACTCGGACGCTGGAGTATTAGGTGGACGGGTCAGAGATAATTGCTCCACCCGCAGGTAGCCTGAGACACAACTTCGAACAATAGAACAGGAAGGTGGACCGATCGAACGGGCAAGTGGACGGTCATTACGCGGCATTTCGTTACAAACAGTTAGTCCTTTGTGTTTATATACGAAATGCAGGAATATGATATTGAAGCGCCTTAAAACTCTCCAGGTGATAGGGCTCTACGTAAATGCATGTGTGGATCTATATTTATTATTTTGATTAACTTTCGTCTTGGTGGGATTTCACATTTTGGTGTAGTCTCCCGAAGTAAGTTCATTTCTTTTCTGCCACACCCAGCCAGTGGACAGCACACCGAACACAACAACAAGAAAGAAGAAAACTGGAAAAAACAACAACAACAACAAAAACTGAAGCTTGGTTGTAAGACACACGTGTCTTTATTATTCCGACATCACTAGGTGTTCAAAGCCTGGTCTTCGTCTTTCGCATGTTTGCCATGTTGACATCAATCCTATAACCAACAAAATAACAATAAATGTATGCTCGTAGACTAGGCACATGGTTACAGTTGTTGTAATCTTGTTATTAAAAAAAATAGTGGCGGGAGTAGTAATTCATTATGGAGCAATTTTGGCGCTTTTTTGGCTCGAGGCTCAAATTCATTTTCTCAAGTCTCAACTAATCCAGCCCAATCGCTTTAGTATCGACCGATTGTGCTGATTCAAGTTTCAGGTATTTTTAAATAAAAATTTGTAAAAATGTACAATACAATAATCTTTGTTTTGGCTCCCTGTGGTAAGCCCATCGCACAGGAAACGATATTAATACGCGTTCACTTCCGTGTGCACAATTTCTCTATCAGAAATGAGTGAGTAGCTCTCTGGAGCGCATGGAATCTGTAGTAAGACTGTAGAATGTGGGAAACTTTGTAGATCAAAAAGAAAGAGAGAGATAGAATGGTGGGTTTACAGGTTTATCCCGGATAATGAAGGAAACTTCATCTAGTATGAAAAAGAAATTTATGTTCGTTTCTTGTGCCTCACTCAAGATTTTCCTTAATCAATGCCTTAACTACATATTATTCATTCAGTTTGTTAGAAGGATTGAGAGGAAACGATAAATTGTTGAGAAATGATGATTGTTATGAAATTATCTGAGGCTGGAGACTGAAAAGAACTTCGTAACAACTCTGCAAGGTGTCACTGTAGGACTAATAATATTACAATACAAATAGTGGATCTCTCGGTGGAAAGAAACAAAATAAGGACTGCAACCTTTGTGACGTCAGATGAAAAACACATATACGAAAGCCTTTCGGACTCATGGCAGAGCTGTCTTAATACATGAGTATACTGGGCAATTTCTCATGGGCCCCATGGGTTTACCGGGCCCCGTGCGTGCAAATTTACATTGGTTTTTGAAACGGGGAAGAAAATCCTGTCGCTTTGTCAAGGGGCCCATAATGATGTTAAGACAGCTGTGGCCCATGGCCCACTGAGTCAGGTCTGTTGTGAGTCTCTTATGACTCTGTGTGCGAGGACTTTCTCTTAGCAAATTGACTTAAGACAGTTTTGTTTCAATCTGGCCAGTGGACGAGATCCCGTTTAACCCCATAGTTCACATCTCACACTAAAACCGTGACAAAAAAGACTTTAACTCAGTGCTCAATCAGCCTCATACATTACTGTGGACACTCACACAAATCCCACCTGGTGTTCCTAATACATCCCCAGATTTTTTCTACAAAGGTCCCAGCAGAATTTGGTTCTTTCATCCACGAGAATTTGTGTATTTCCCCTATAGCAGGGTCTATAACACTTTCTAAGGGTCACCCAATTCACTTTCTTTTGCGTTACCTCGGCCACCAACAACATCACTAGGACAACAAATAGAGCAGTTCTCATCTGTTGATGATAAAATAGAGAGACAACTTACAGTTAAATTGTTGTGAAAAAATAGAGCATGAAAAAGTTGTATTTCTCAAAGTCTTGCAATAGGAGCAAACAACAACAAGCGAAACAATCAATTACAAAAACACAAAAATAAATGAAATTAAAATACATTTTCCCACATTAAGGGCCACTTCAGACGAGAAGACAAGAGCGCTGGTAAATTTCTAACCCACATTGGTGGCTCTAGAAATGGACGTGTGTGGTGCTGCTAATTTTCCAACATGTGTCAGTTGTTCTACATATAAATATTAGTGGCGCTGTAAGTGCGCATTTATTGCCAATCTGAACATGGATGTGGAAGGCGTTATGCTTTGGCAATGATGATCATTAGAAAGAAAAATAAGAAATAAGAATTTCATACAGCACAGACCTTCTTTGATTTCAAAGAGAGACGGGAATTAAGCTGTGTTTCCATGTGTGCAGAAATGGAGACGGCAACGGAAAGGTAAAAAATTCAACAAGTGGTTAAAAGAAAGAGTGTTTTCATGTGTAAGGAAACGGCATGAAAAGATTCTTTCTATTTCAGTAGCTGACGGGTTTTTGACGTTTTCAGTTGCTGATTCCGTTTCAATACACATCAAGAAGTCAGCTTCATTGTGGAATGGGCTATCGTTCAAAAGTCGCAGGGTAGCAGTGCTGCAGGCGTGACACTAACGTTCGACTAAAACAATGGTGTGATCTTGGCGACGTGTGGAACCTCAAATTCAATATCTAGAACCGGCAGGAGTGGCGATAACTTTTGTGGCCGTCACTAATGGAGAAGCCAACCACGTTGACCGTTTTCATGGCTACATTTTGGGGTTGTGGCTGTGTGTGAAAGACCCCAGTTATCTCCAGAGTTTTCTACATCGGCAGCGCTACTAATGCACCACGAAAAAAAAAGATACCAACTGAATGGGCGCTTAGTCTTTCTTAGTTAACAATAAATCAAAACAAACAAAGAAACATTTACAACATCAGACGAATGAAAGAATCATCTATACGGTGGCTGGTCGCTGACATTACAGCAATGCTGACCAGCTCTATCTCTGGCATTTCGAGGAGCCCAGCTGCACAGAAGTAGGGTCTTTTCATGTTAAGGAATCGCTGAACAACTTACTTTGTTGAAAGATGGTTCAAAACTTCTGAACTCTGTTACAAAAGCGATGATCTTTCCAGGCGGCCTGATCAAGCAAATAATGAACAATTTTCTCCCTTACAACACAATATCTTTTGTGTCCCTTTGTCGAGAACATTCTCTGAAGGGGCCATTCATAAAGTTCAAGTTCAAGTTTAGTTTATTATAGGCCTGGCGGCCAATTCAAAAACACACAAGAATCATGTGAACCATCTTAGAAAACATTAAACAAACAAACAAACAGACAAAATGCATGATCGTTCACTCTCTCCGCTCCCTGCAGCATTTATACACTTACTTATTGTAGTATACAGTCAAATACAGCTTGTAATTGCCAGCAACAGTCATCATTTTCAATCCCCCCCCCCCCTACATAACCGATCTCTCCTCACCTTTATCTGTTGTAAATTTACTACAATTGAAAATATCACTATAATTTATTCTTTCACTCGAAGGTGAATTTAGTTTTCAGACTTCGCCAGGAGAAGTCACAAAGCGACATTATTGTATTCGTTTAGAACATTATGGCAAAACAGTGCAAACGAATGTAGTTCTCTGTCGTGCATCGACGACAGAAAATGTATAAGCTTAAACATGCTTGGTCTAACAAGTAGCCAAGACGGTAAAAACTGTTTCCTTATATCTTTGAATTTTTTGCAAGTTAATAACACATGAAATTCGTCCTCCAATTCATTACAGGTCTCACATAATCTCATAACATACTCCAGTTTAGGCCTCTGCCACCTTCCCCTCTCCACCATAAAGTTGTGAGAGCCCAATCTTATCTTTGCTATGGCTATCCTTAAATGCTTCTGCTTTACTTCATGTAAGTAATTTTCTGAGTAAAATTCAACAGCTAAATGTCTATATAGCCGATTCTCACTTAAATGTTCTATGTCACTTCGACATGTTTGTTGAAAATTGTCACGTAGACGTTGTTCAAATTCAGATAAAAACAACGAAGTTTGATCAACCTTTTGACTTTCCCAGATGTATCCAAATCCAGATTTCTCCAGTATTTTCTTTGTCAGTGAAGCCCAGTTAATTGTACTTGTGTAGTTTTCTGTGGCTGATAATAATCTGCTATAAACTTTTTTAACGGTACTATTGTCGTCTAAGCCTAATATTTTACCTAGAATTTCAATAAAGTATATACTCTGTCACGATCACGTGCGTGAAGATTGTCACGACCACGTGTGTGATGTGCACTTAACTTCTTTACCTTTCAAACCCAGCTAACAAGCCAAGCAAGCAGACCAGCGATCAACGTACACATGGAGTGAGATTTAAATTAAACGATATTTAATTCTAAATGCATGACAAAACTTATGTCAAAACATTCAATTCATGATAATCAAACATACAATCATAAAAACAGAGATAGTTGAAATTCACTCCTGGGGATCATGGCTACTCTCTACTCCCCAACTCACATCTAGATCTAACCCCTTTGTCCATAAACTTAATTACGTATATTCAATAGTCTCTGTCAACAGCTGCTCTCCTCGTTGATGCAGTTTCACGTCTCCAGAGTTCAAACGATCCTTCCTAGATCTCTAGCTTCAACGATAAAAGGGGAAACAGACGCCCCTGGCTTCACACAAACAAGAAATCACAGTTCACATCCGCCGTCGTAGATCACGAGCTCCTGAAGGGTTATCATCCCGTCATCAGGACTCCTCAACTTCTGCAAACATATAGCACACAGACGGTTCACACCCGCCATGGCAAATCACGAGCTCCTGAAGGGTTCCCATCCCGTCATCAGGACTCCTTAACTTCTGCAAACACATATGTCACAAATCCCAGACGGGGAGATGTAATAATTATGACAGGACAACAATCACGAACGAACTAGTATAACACTTAACAGAACAACCAACCAGACTCACACATTTATTGCATAATAAGATAAGATATCTGTGCAATTACATACATTACATTAACTCAATTCAAATACCATTCAATGGTCAGTATTCCCAACATTCATTCTTCTTCGGGTCCACAACCCGATAGTTACTTCCTAACTATGCCCTGGCCTCAGCCTCACATCCATATATATATTACTTGCTGGCCTCTCTTATTGGCTCCTGCTCAACCTAATCTCCGTATCTCAATCTCCCCTCGATGTCTTAATAGCACATTAATATATCAATAGCACATTAGTATTTATATAGCACATTAGTATTTCAATAGCACATTAACATCTTAATAGTAACAAGGACAATAACAACGTCCCTGTCTGTGGCCAGACTGCCACGACTCATGTGCTCCCGCTGTCCTGCGCGACAGCTTCACTCCGGCAGACCTGTGGGTAGCCTTCTGCCCAACCCCGGCACAAGTCCGCTCACCGCGGGTGGCTTCTCTGCCCGACCCCGGCACCTACAAGAATAACATTACATTTCTATAACACCATACAATTACTATCCACTTCACCACTCATTACGAACTATCAAGCGTACACACAATAGTCCACCTTTCACTCACCACACCTCTTACGGTTACACACCTCCACCGTACCACACATCACTCAGACTCGCTACGAATCCATGATCCGAACTTACATCTATCGCTCATTGCGCACATCTCTATACACAGTAATCAATGACTTTCACATTCCTCGCATATAATTTATTTACATCATGGTCATAGGAGAATATAGTACATCAATCATCATAATTATAAATCATAGTTCAACCTACCAGTCATCACTGGAAAACACACAATCTCCCGACTGCTCTCTGATCTCACGTCTGTCCCCTTGGACTTCTTAACTTGCAGTGATCTGACTATTCAGATTTTGCCTCTACTACGCCTCAACTTCACTCACAACATGCACGCTTCAATTCCCTTCCCCGCACTCACTGACCCCCGCTCACTCGCTCGTGACATCATCCCCCACCCCAAAAAAATTAATGCAATTAATTTCAAATTGCATCAAGATAATTGTCAACGAGTGAGCGTGAGCAATATTTACATAAAAATGACCCACTAATGCCCGTAGCACATATAATACCGAAATCAGGGGGAAATATGGCGATCAATTTGCCCTGCACTATGCATATATGTATCACATCATCAATACCTAACTAAAACATAATACCTAAGACAGAATCAAAATCAATCAACCTATCAACCATTCTTCATATAATATTTATAATGTCAATGTTTTATTTAAGATCGACGAATTGTTCCCACAGATCACTGTCAATGTTTATATGTTTCCCAATTTCTGCTGACATACGTTTCCAATTGTGCACAATCTGCGGCTCTTCGTTGTTCTGTCTGTCGAATGTTCCTGTCCTCCGATGTGTAAGCCACTGAAATCTTCACCTAGGCTCGACTAAGGTAGTCGGCGATATGATTGCTGGTTCCTGGAATCGGTTGAATGACGAACGTATACGGCTGTAAGGCCAATGCCCATCTAGATAAGCGAGGGCTGGATGAACGATTCTTAGACAAAAACGTTAGTGGCTTGTGGTCTGTCTGGATGTAGAATTCTCGTCCCATCAGATAACGTCCTAATTTTTGGACGGACCACACAATGGCAAGACACTCCCTTTCTATTACAGAATACATTCTTTCTCTCTGCAATAACTTTCTACTGACATAACATACAGGATGGAAACATTCGTTCTTCTCCTGTAGAAGACAAGCGCCGATACCAGAGTCCGATGCATCTGTTCTGAGGATAAATTTAGATCGAAAATCTGGCAATATCAGAATGGGTGACGATGATAATGCTGTCACCAATTTATCAAATGCTGTCTGACAAACAGACGTCCACTGGACCTTATCGGGCTGTCCCTTCTTAGTAAGGTCAGTAAGAGGAGATGACAAGGAGGAAAAGTTCGGAATGAACTTCCTGTAATAATTTAAAATTCCCACTAAGCTTCTCACTTGTTTCTTTGTCTTAGGGATTTGTAACCCTACTAATTTCTCAATTTTTGTTATTTCAGGTCTCTGAATACCTCTACCCACGAGATGTCCCAAGAATACTATTTCTGGACATGCCAAATCCATCTTTGCGGGTTTAGCAGTTAACCCAAAATGACGCAATCGTTTAAAAATTACTGTTAGTGTCTGAATATGTTCAGACCATGACGACGTATGACACGCTATGTCGTCAAAGAATGACATGACATTAGGTATGTCCTTCAATACCAGTCTCATTAATCTTGCAAACGTAGCTGGCGCGTTTACCAACCCAAATGGCATGACCTTAAATTGAAACAATCCTATGGGCGTTTGGAAAGCCGTGTACTGTTTAGATTCCTCAGCAAGAGGAATTTCCCAATACCCTTTTGTTAAATCTATCTTCGAGAACCACGTGGAACCAGCCAATGAAGCTATTAGTTCCTCTTGGAATGGTATAGGCTCCCTATCGCCTACCGTAATAGTGTTCAATCTGCGAAAATCAATACAGAAACGCACCGATCCATCAAGTTTTTTCACGAGGACGATGGGTGATGAATATGGCGATGTTGACGGTTCTATCACGTCTAACTTCAACATGGCCTCAACTTCCTTTATAACTCTATCTCTGGAAGAGAAAGGCAACGGATAAGGTTTAAGAGATACTGGCCTATCCGAAGTCAACTTTATTTGGTGCTGGATCACCGTAGTATGACCCGGCAAATCTGTGATAACATCTGGGAATGACGCTAACAGGGTCTGAAGTTCCCTACTCTGTGAACTCGTAAGGTCAGGGCTAAATTTTACGTCCCTGTAACCTTGTGTCGGAGTTAACTCCGGCAATTGAATTTGTACCTCTTCCTGTGCCTCGGTGTCGTTCACGTCACTGTCTGACTGGTC
Organism: Onchidella celtica; assembly: GCA_963931925.1. Classification (NCBI taxonomy): domain Eukaryota; kingdom Metazoa; phylum Mollusca; class Gastropoda; order Systellommatophora; family Onchidiidae; genus Onchidella; species Onchidella celtica. The sequence continues at coordinate 30,704,043 of OZ007579.1, forward strand.
AACGACCCCCGTACAAGCAATAGAGAAGACACTCTCCTCTGGTTTCGTCTGAGCACACAGATACTCTGGTCTCTCATAAAATCTCTGCAGCATATTAACATGGAAAACCTTAACTGATCCATCAATCTGAATAGCATAATCTACCTTCGAAACGACTCGCTCAATAGTATACGGACCTTTCCATGTCATTAATAACTTATTATGATCCGTAGGCAATAACAACAAAACCTTGTCTCCTGGCTTAAAAATTCGCAGTTTGGACCTTCTATCTTTATAGTTTTTTGCTCTTTTTGAAGCGACACTAGAAGCTTCTTCCGCAATAGTGCGCGCTGAAGATAATCTCTCTCTTAAATCAACACGGTACTGAAACACTGAAACTTGCTCATCGTCTCCCGATGATGGCGACGTCATCATGTCCGGAAGAACATCAGTTGGACCCCTAGGACTACGACCATACAACATCTCAAACGGAGAGAATCCTGTTGACTCCTGACGTACCTCCCTATACGCGAATAATACTGCAGGGATATACCTATCCCAATCTTTAGGGCGATCCGCAGCTACCTTACGCAACATCGACTTTAACGTCGAGTTTAGTCTCTCGCACATGCCATTAGCCTGTGGATGATATGGGGTGGTAGTGATGGGCTGTATGCTAAATAAGCGAAACAATTCCCGCATCATATCCGACGTAAATTGCGCGCCCCTATCAGACAAAATCTGTTCCGGTATTCCTATTCTAGCGAAGATTCCAAACAACGCTTCCGCGACTACTTCTGACGTTATGGTACGAAGAGGAACCGCCTCTGGCCATCTCGTAGCATTACAAATGACCGTTAAAAAAATCGATTCCCCCTATCAGTAGCTGAGTGAATGGGGCCAACAAGGTCAATCGAGACCTTCTTAAAAGGCTCCGAAACCGAGGGGGTATTTTGAAGAGGAGCCTGGGGTGTACGACCCTTGTGCGTCGTCTTTTGGCATGCCCTGCACGTCTTACAGTACAACCGTACATCTCTATGGACTGATGGCCAATAAAAAATTTTGAGGACTCTCTCCTTGGTTCTAGCTATTCCCATATGACCCGCTAATGGGACATCATGGGCCAACCGCAATACTGTTGCAATTAGCAACGCTGGCACAACGACCTGCTTTAGAACGGAAGCCACTGTGACATATTTACGGAACAGAATGCCCCCCCCCCCCCCTGGATAAGAAAGGAAGATGAACCGTTCTTATATTTCCTCGTTTTCTCAGTTCGCGCTTCCCCAAAGCATGGATTCAATGATGGATCCTCCTTTTGTAATTTCGCCAAGCGCTCTGGTGTGATATCAAGGTTGACCGCTGGCGTTGCCAAAGGTCTAACTTTACCCTTATCAGCTACCTGTCGACGTGTCTCGACTGCGGCACAAAAGTCAATACCTTTAGACTGTGACCATGCCTGTACATGCTCCTCAGAAGGGGAAACTACCCGAGATACATTACCAATGATGAGCTGGGCGCCTGGGAAAAGCCCAACGACTGCTTCGACTTCCCCGCTAAGAAAAGGTGTATCAATCACTATCTTTGCCATGGGTAATTTCTCAATGGCCCCTGAAAATTGAATGCATGGGACAGTCTCACCTGTCAGCTGTGACTCGTGAATGCAGTCTCTATGCACTCCTACAACGGTAGATCCTGTATCACGCAAAACCGACACCGGTTCGTCCCCAACAAACCCCGAATAAACCCTAAGACCACCCCCTGTATGACATGAATTAATAACGGGAATCTTTCTCCCACAAGGTAAAACACCGGAAAATAATAATTTTTCACAACTGGGACACTTAGAATACTGTCCGCCTCCGTTGTCCGATGTAACACACGCGGCCGCATGGTGAAACTTACTAGGCGAACATTGAGTGGAGCTCCTATAATTGCCATCCGCGCTCGCCGCTATCCTTCTTGCAGGACAATTAACCCTGATGTAACCTGCTCTTCCGCAGTTCCAACATTTCGAGGCCCTACAATCCCGAGAAAAATGCCCCACGCGTCCGCAAGTCCAACACTCCGCTCCCTGTGCTCCGCAAGACCTGGGTCCCCGTGACCCATCGCGACCGGAACTAAAGTCCCTCTGCCGTCGATCATCAGCAAAGCTAACGAAACGCCCTCGGCCATTACCGCGATCTCGCCCTCCTGCTCGGTCAAACTTCCCGGTTCCATATGCAGGTGATTGGCAATACCCCCTACATGGGACCTGGGCTTGCCCCTTAAAGCCACCACGCTGACGCGACCTGTCTCTACTATGTCCTGTCGGCGACCCCTCAACAACGGCGACGTAACCAGCATCCTGCACGTACGCCCTCGCCACTGGCTTGGACGGATGTGCCGTACGGTATGCTTCCGCCCTCTTTGACGCCTCCTGCACCGTCGCGGGTTCGTTTTCTTTGAGAAAAGCCACTAAATCCTTATGGCACGACGCGTATAGCTGGTCACGGATCATTAGGTCCTTCAATTTAACAAAATCTGTGTCAACATGCGACAAGTCCAACCAGTTCGAGAAATACTCCGTCAATCTGGCGACGAAGGCAGCAAAGTCCTCCCTGGTATCCGCACGTGCTCGCCTAAACTTCTCCCGGAAATATTCTCCCGGACACCACTCTTATTTTGTACGCGCAAATCGGCGAAGCAACAAAGACTTCAGCTTATCGTAATCATGCACGTCTTCGCGCTGTAACTCTTTAAAGTAGGTTAACGCTCGACCCTGCAATAAGGATGCCAGGTACGTGGACCATAATTTCTTATTCTCCCCCCATTGCAGTTGTGCATTTAGTTCGAACCTGTAAAGGAAGGCGTCTATGTCGTCCTTCTGGTCATCGAACGTAGGCAGCTTAATCCGGACACCACTCTTATTTTGTCCCTGCCGCTCAACTGTTTCCGTTGGCGCATTCTTTTTGATTTCCAATTCCGCGCTTCTTATTCGCGTCTCTCTCTCCTGTTGCCTATCCCTAGCCTCTATCTCCCGCTCTTGAGCTTCTATCTCCTTTAACTTTAACTCCCTTTCCTGGGCCCTATCTTTAGCCTCTCTTTCTCTCTCTCTTTCTCGCTCCCTATCTTTAGCTTCTCTCTCCCGCTCTTGAGCCTCTTTTTCTCGCTCTCTATCTTTAGCCTCTCTCTCCCGCTCTTGAGCCTCTTTTTCTCGCTCTCTATCTTTAGCACGCTCATCGCGCAATTCCGCCTGCTGCTCCTTAATCCAGCTACGTAGCTCTACGCCTTCAAGGCCAAGTTCCGTACCCACTTTCATTAGTTGCTGGACCTCCGCCATTTCACGGATTTATAATTATACGCTTTGAAATATATAATAAACTGTCTGTGCAGCTACCATAAACGACGCGACCCGAGACCTGAAATTATGCCACTACAATAACAACCACTATTTTCAAATGCAATTCAGAAAAATACCTAACTGAGCATTCTATAGCATACTCTCTAACTAATTCTATGTTCATAAAATGTATAGCACTATTAAGTAATAAAAGAGAATAGAAAAGACAAGAATGAGGAAATTCAGAAGAAAGACCACAAGGACATCAAGGACAACGAACCAGACCAGGACAAAGAATTCAAAAAAAATGGGGAAAAAAATGCAATCTAACTACGCCGATTATACTACAAGGTACGAACTAGAACAGAGCCTGAAAAAAAGAACGTATCTACAGATAGGTGAGACAAGGGGGACAAGAGAATACGTCTTCCTGCAAACAGAGAAGATATCGACGCTACAACTAAACAATCACAAAGCCCTAAAGACTGTTCACTGTGATGAACGAAGTTCCAAGGTTTAGCCCACCTCCCGAGGAGGATAAACTACGTTCACCACAGCAAACCCACTCCACCGCCCGTATAATCTATGACAACAAAAACAGCAAAAACAGAGAAAAAGACAGATTAAAGAAACAGCTCACAATCCAGGGCACAAAAATTATGACTTTTACTTAACTTTCTTTAACCCTCACGTATGCCGGAGCTCTGGCTGCCTGACTCCTTCAGGCTGCACGCACACACTCTGTAAAGTTTAAGTACACATTAGTAACTATTCATAGCAATACATGCATCAATACATATTCATAAATATACATAAATCATATCATCATGAAATTCCCATTCATCCAACGAACAAAAGACAACAGCACAAATCCCTACCACAACAGAAATACAACTAAACGGACGAATACACAATGTCAAAATGACCACAGGTAACTAAACGGACGAGCCCCCACTGTCACAAATCCCAGACGGGGAGATGTAATAATTATGACAGGACAACAATCACGAACGAACAAGTATAACACTTAACAGAACAACCAACCAGACTCACACATTTATTATATAATAAGATAAGATATCTGTGCAATTACATTACATTACATTAACTCAATTCAAATACCATTCAATGGTCAGTATTCCCAACATTCATTCTTCTCCGGGTCCACAACCCGATAGTTACTTCCTAACTATGCTCTGGCCTCAGCCTCACATCCATATATATATTACTTGCTGGCCTCTCTTATTGGCTCCTGCTCAACCTAATCTCCGTATCTCAATCTCCCCTCGATGTCTTAATAGCACATTAATATATCAATAGCACATTAGTATTTCAATAGCACATTAGTATTTCAATAGCACATTAACATCTTAATAGTAACAAGGACAATAACAACGTCCCTGTCTGTGGCCAGACTGCCACGACTCATATGCTCCCGCTGTCCTGCGCGACAGCTTCACTCCGGCAGACCTGTGGGTAGCCTTCTGCTATTAGACTCGTAGAGCATACAATCAAAGGCTTGGCCCCAAGCATGAACAGATGGGGTTTCACCAAACCCCTGCGCGCCACTGCTCTAGTAAAATTTGCAAAACGACACGGACAACAATGATGAACGTTAACGATGCAATAAACATGTTTTCATTGTGGGATAATGGTGAAGGCTACAGCACTAAAGGTGGTGACATTACAGTAATCACATTTTCATAGGTAGGTAACGGGAAACAAAGTTGTTGTTGTTTTTTGTTGTTGTTGAAAGCTGTATGCAATTTTAGTTTCTTATCTGTCAAATCGTGTCTGCTATTCTTTACGTGGCAGGTTGCATAACATCACGACCGAAATTCTTCCCAATGCTATATTCATTTTCTGAACATTTGTCTAAAATGCGGTGTGGCACTTGTCAAGCTGTTTCGCAGTTCCGATTTAATCATGATACCAAAGCTGCCAATGTTTAATGTCGAATTTCTTAGTTATGCAAAAAGTGGAGTTGGAACAAACATTAACTAAGGTCGCAATATGACAAACGTTCCATGTGGAGCAATGCTTGATCCGGGGAGTTTTTTCGTTATAATCATAACTATCCGCGTATGCAATCAACCAAACGGTGACGGAAGAGACTTCTTAATTTTTTACACAAACTGCGAATAACACCAGGATCATCACATATAAGTGCAAAATATCAATAATGGTTCTCTCTCTCTTCAAGTGCCGGATCTGAACAGATATCGACGATCGTTGTTCGCCACTCATTCCTCCGATCGGATGCTCTCAAAAGCCAATACTGTTACTGGTTTTTCCCTGTTGCCCATCTGTTATAACTCTCTAAATGTGTTATTCTTTGTCTACCTCTGCTTTTTTGCCCTCTGTTTTTCCAGTTAGAGCAAGGTGTTCAAGAGCTTTGTGTCGATTCAGGTGTCCCATGGACTGCAATTGTCTTCTTTTAATGTTTTTTATTAGTGATAGCTCCGTGTTGGCGTCTTTCATCACCATTTCATTCGATTTCTTTTCCTTCCACGAAACATTTAGAAGTCTCTTTAAAAACCACTTGCCTCTAGCTTGCTTTCCATGTCCTTGGTTAATGTCGAGTATTCACACTATAGGAGGGTTGACCACACATGACTCTTCAAGGCCCTGGTTTTTGTTGACATTGAGATGTTTCTGTTCTCTAGGATTGAGCTCATTTTATTAAAGCTATCTTTAGCCATCGCAGTTCTTCTTTGTATTTCTGTTGTACGTTTGCCAAGGGATGTAAATGTATATCTATATTTGGACAACTTGGAGCGGTCCTTCCCTATGCATAGAAAAGCGGCTAAACGTAGAAAGTTCAAACTTTCTGTGCTCATTAGTTAAAAAATCTACTAGGTTTTTACACATTCATTTTGAAGATATAATGAGTGGAAATGTACAAACTGAATTTATGAAGTCATTTGTTTTGCTACCAGTTCCAATCATCTTTTTAAAACACCATTTTCAACATCTATACTATATATATTTGTGGACTTGAGATTTTTCGTTGCAAAAGGCTCCTGAACCACTCAACACTCAGACTTCAAATTGTATATGGTACATCAGAATGGATTTAAGAGTGCACAGTTTTTAATAGAAGTCTCAAATCGGTGTAGTTTTTTTTGTTGGAAATTTATTCTTTCCCCAATTTTCACCAGGCTCATTGACATGCTGTAGGTTTTTATGACATCATCACTTTCTTAAAATTTTCGGTGCGCACCACTGCACACTTTGTACTGTCCTGTCGCTGAGTTTTGGGTGACCCTACGCATCTCGGCTTTTGTTCTTATTCCTTTCGGTCTGAAGTGGTGTAGAGAGTTTTAAAAAACAACTAAAACCTCACCTGTTTAAAAAATATTTAGATAAATGATTTGTGTGTGTGTGACCGTTCTTTAGTATGTGTGTGTGCGCGTATGGTGGACAATTTTGTATTTGTATTTGTATTTGTATAACTCTTTAATCCCATTTGGGAAATTTTGCCTTTGTGCCATTGCAGCCCAGTTATAACTGGAGCAGGCACGTCGTCGCCACAGTGCAGCGCCGGTCGGCGTTTTTTTTTTTTTTGGGGGGGGGGGAGATGAGGGGGGAGGGGGAGGGACTGGTAGAGATGAATTTAATTTAATTTTGCCCGGGCAGCGGCCTGTTCGGCCTGCTCTTTACGATTTTCAACTGCCAAGGTATCTTTAACGTGCGCAACGTGCACACGGGCCCTCCGAATTTTTTCGTCCTTATCCGAGAAGACTAGGTACTCGATCCTACCCCTCAATAGAATCAAGGACACGAAAATATGAGAAAAATCCCAAACTTCCAACATGCCTGCACGGCCCGGGTTTCGAACCCGGGACCCTTGGCACGAGAGGCGAGCACCTTGCCTCTAGACCACCTTGTCCCCTTGTTAAGCGCCTTGAGGCCTCGGCGAAAGGCGCTATATAAATGCTCTTATTATTATTATTATTATTATTATTATTATTATTATTATTATTATTATTATAAGCTATCTATGCAGCATTAATGCCTTTCTTAGTTCACAGGCGTCTTAAGTTTTACCCCCCCCCCCCAAAAAAAAACAACAACAACCAGTTCATCGAACAGGTACTCAGCTAGTCCTAAATATTTAAACTTTTGAACTTCTGTTATCTTCTCACCTTTACTTATGAGATAACAGGTAGAACTTAACACCCTTATAGATATTGTCATGCATCCTGTTTTCTTGATATTTAAGGATAACCCTTTACTTTCACTTTCAGTCAACACAGCAATTGAACATCTCTTTCTAAACCTGGCATTAAGACAGTATCGTCGATCAGCATATCTAATATTATTAATATTTTCTCCATTTACTTTAAGACCTGGATTTTCTTCTATATTTCTAAGAACTGTTTCACTGCATATGTTGAAGAGATCTGGTGACATGAGTTATCCTTGCCTGACTCCTCTTTTGATGTTTTTGTATTCACTGTCTTCTCAGACAATGGTTCCTATTTTGATGTGGTCTCCTTTACAAAGTTCAGTTATTTTCTGCCTTACCAAGCCAATGGTCAGCCTGCTGAACTAAATAACAAGGGACCCTCCAGAAAAAAAAAAAAACAGAAAAAAACAACAACAATCGAAGTTGGTTTTTGCAATACACTTGTGTTTATTGTCCTGACATCACTAGATGTACAAAACCTGTTCTTCCTCTCTTGCATGTTGCCATGTTGACATCAATCCTGTAACCAACAAAATAACAATGAATGTACACATATAGGCTAGTCACATCTCACACTATAACTGTGACAAAAAAGACTTTAACTCAGTGCTCAATCAGCCTAATTCATTACTGTGGACACTCACACAAATCTCACCTGATGTTCTAAATCAACCTTTACGATGGCAATAGTCTCGGCAATGCCACCTGATACACTCCTTTCTGACATTCAGGTAAGCATTAAAATATCGATGAAGGCAGTCGTGTTTACACTTCTTCAAGCAAAGTGATCTCTCTTTATTTGGCGTTACCTCGGCCACCAACAACATCAATATGACAACAAATAGAGCAGTTCTCATCTGTTGATGATAAAATAGAGAGACAACTTACACTTAAATTAGGGCAAAAAAATAGAGCACGAAAAAGTTGTATTTCTCAAAGCCTTGCAATATGAGCAAACAACAACAAACGAAACAATAAATTCCAAAAACACAAAAATAAATGAAATTAAAATACATTTTCCCACATTAAGGGCCACTTCAGACGAGATGACAAGAGCGCGGGTAAATTTCTAACGCACGTTAGTGGCTCTGGAAATGGACATTTGTAGTGCTGCTAAATTTCTAACATAACATGCGTCAGCTGTTCTACAAAAGTGGCGCTGCCAGCGCGCATTTATTGCCAGTCTGAACATGGATGTGGAAAGTAATCTGCTTTGGCCATGGACCTATAATAGAAGGATGCCGCAGTGACCTAGTGTCTCGCGAGGCAAAAACGCGACTTACGTGGGGGCCGCCATTAAATGTGATTAGCAGACCCCTCCCCCCTCACCCCTCACCTCAACCCCACACACCCGACCTGTGACCAGTGACCCTGAACAGTGTAAACAAGTTCGCGTTCTGCTATTTTTTAGCCGTTTAGTTTCCAAGTTTCCAGCAGTAATTGAGCATGTATATTATAAGTTTTTATGTTGAGATTTTAAAGAATTCTTTTATTTTAATGAAATTACTTAATTGACGAAGATATTCAAGTTATTTCAGGGGGGAAAACACATTCCTTAGATGGGAATGATTGAATAGCCTAATGATCGTTAAGTGGGGCGATTCATTTGTGTTAAGATGTAGATTTGTCGTTTTGTTACGTTCACTTGTAAATTAATATCATTAATTAAAATTAATTTCATGTGCACGAATGTTTGTAGGCTACAATGGCTAGATCTAGCCCGGTCTTTACAGAAATTACAAGCCTAGATCTAGACTCGACTTCTTCTAAATCTACATTAGCTTAGACCAATATTCTCGAGTGGTTTCACGTCTTGGAGTCGATTTCAATCCTATGTACTTTATCACTCAGATTGCATTTTCATCTGTCTCCGGTGATAACTCTGATTGTACTTAGAGATTATGGTCAGTCATGTGTGTCTTGTGGGGCATGTGATGGGTTGGTCGGCGAAATAGTTGTCTGAATGCGATAGCCTTTCTGGCATTAGTATTATTATTATCATTATCATTATTATAATTATTATATTATTATTATTGTTATCAATCCGTTAAGTTCAATAAGCTATAAGCTGATCTTTTAGAATTAGGCTATTTCAAACCGTTTCTGTTGCCCGTTTTCCATAAAATGTATCAATTTTAATTTCTCGATTGCATAGGTTACCATTCGACCGGCCCCAAGTGGTTATTACATTCTATCAAGACTGTCTCCTCAAGATAAGTGATTTGAATGCGTCAAGTGAAAAGAGGCAAACAGAAATGGCTCAGAGTGAAACTAGGCCTATGTAAATTTCTTATATCTCTCCTGAAACAATGTGTGCATTATGGCCTACACACAACTGGATTCGACTCTCTCTCTCTCTCTCTCTCTCTCTCTCTCCCTCTCTCTCTCTCTCTCTCTCAGTTGGCTTGACAGGCACTGTAGTGTATGGTTTACCGTTAACTATTACTATTACGATCTAGAACTAGAGGGATTTAAATAGACCTACAAAATGTACATCCTCATTCAAAAAATTTGGATCCTTCGTTGTATCTTAGGAAAACAACAACAATCTAATTGTATCCAAAGAGAGAGAGAGAGAGAGAGAGAGAGAGAGAGAGAGAGAGAGAGAGAGAGAGAGAGAGAGAGAGAGAGAGAGAGAGAGAGCAGGCTGCCATGCGAGCGCGATGTGGTCTGCTGGTCTCGAGGGGTGCTTATATCGGCAATAATGGCGGCACCCATTGCCGTCTCGTTTTGGCTTGCTTGACTGCGGCGTCTAGTTAAATGTACTACGTCGATGGCTTTGACGATGATGATAATTAGGAAGAAAAATAAGAAATAAGAATTTCATGCAGCACAGATCTTCTTGGTTTCAGAAAGAGACAGGAGTCAAGCTGTGTTTCCATGTGTGCAGAAACGGAGACGGCAACGGAAAGGTAAAAAATTCACCAAGTCGTAAAAAGAAAGAGTGTTTTCATGTGTTGGGAAACAGCGTGAAAAGATTCTTTCTATTTCAGCACTTGCAGGGTTCTTGTCGTTTCCGTTTGCTGTTTCCGTTTCCGTACACATCAAAACCTCAGCTTTATTGTGGTATGAGCTTTAGGTCAAAAGTCGCCGGTTAGCAGTGCTGCAGGCGTGTGCCACTATTGGACGACTAAATGGTGTGGTCGTGGCTACGTGTGGAACCTCTAGTTCAATATCTAGAATCGGTACGAGTGGCGATAACTTTTGTGGTCGTCACTAGCGGAGAAGCCAACCACTCTGTTTTCAGCGCTACTTTGTGAGGTTGTGGTTGCGTGTGAAAGCAACCAGTTTTCTCCAGTTTTCTAGATCGGCAGCGCTACTAATGCACTACCGAATGAAAAAAAGATACCGACTGAAGGGACTCTTAGTCTTTCTTAGTTAACAATAAAACAAAACAAATGAACAAACATTTACAATATTTGATGAATGAAAGAATCCTCTATACGGTGGCTGGTTGCTGACATTAAACCAGGTCCATTTCTGACATTTCAAGGGCAAGCCGTGGATAACTCCCCTAGATTGAAAACATCAACATCTAAAGAGCGCAATGTCGAGTCACAATATTATTTGGCTACCACTTCTATGACAACGACAGCAATCACTACAAACATAATAACAACTACAACTACATATATTTTCACCACTTATGATACCGATAAAAGGACTAATAACAATGTTCTGTATTCAGTACAGCAATTTCTTTATTAAATACAACTTATGATCGAATTTGAAAGACGCAGTAGTGTGGAGAAAAGGTCAGTTTGTTAACCCTTTCGGTGTCACAGCCCTGGGACATAGTGGCAAATTATATTGCCCGAAAATCATACCTGAAACTCATGGAAAAGAAAGCACAACACCCCTATTCGCATTCGCATAATACTTTATCATAGATCCAAGCTACCCCAGACTGACCTCTATGAAGGTCTCAGCGCAAATATTTATGAAATGCCATCGACCACTATCGAGGCATGTGACACTGAAAGGGTTAAGTAAAAACTGACCTGAAAAAAACAACAACCCGAAAATGACTCTCTTGAAGTTTGTATTTTTCAAAAATCACACAAGTATTGTTACTGTTCTGTTGTTGTTGTTGCTGTTGTTTTATTTATTAATCGGACGTTCAAGTACATAATCATTTCATTGGTTGAAAAGCTATGCCCAGTCTGGTTTGAGAGCATTTCGTAAGGAATGCGAGTTTACCGAAGCACTATTAACGCAGGATTTGGGTGTAAAATGAACGAAACACGAAAAGTCCAGCTGCAGCATGCAGAAGTAGAACTTTTCATAGAATTACATCAGCATTGTTAAGGAATCGTTGGACAACTTACTTTGTTGAGAGATGGATCCAAACTTCTGAACTCTGTTACCGAAGCGATGATCTTTCCAGGCGGCCTGATCAAGCAAATAATGAACAGTTTTCTCACTTACGAGCCAATATCTTTTATGTCCCTTTATCGAGAACATTCTGTGAAGGGGCCATCCATAAAGTACATACTCTCCTCCAGTGCACGAAAAGCGTAAATTGGAGATTGGGAGGGGAGGAGGGTGTTCTAGTTAGAGTACGCACGCTTTTGGAGTATGGTATTATATGAAAAAGTTTGGTTTGATTTATTTCTTCCCCAGCAGATTCAATAAAAAACCATGCCTTTAATTAGTCACATAACCAGCCCCCATTAGTTCAAGCAAAATTTGTGTCAGTTAAAGTTTTCAAACATCAAAGGCGTATAATGGACAACTTAACATTCTTACGGCCGCATTGTCATACACGCGGGGGAAGGGGGATGGGCAGAGGAGGGGAGGTGAGGGTTTGAACTCAAGCGTATGAAAAGTCAAACATAGCCAAAATCAAACCCACCTACTTTGTGGATGGCCCTTCCACTGCAAATCGTATCTAGAGTTCAGTAGTCAAGAATGACAAGTGGCACCATCTGGATTGGCATATTTTTTATTCTCAGCTGACAGAAGGATAATAATTTCCAGCGGATGTGAAGTTTAACTGACGTATACGGATTTTAAGTCCTCTGGGTTATTGATTTCTAAGCTTATCTCTCAACTGAAAGCTCGTGAAAAGATAATAAATTTCATATCTCAAATGCAGATTTTCCACAGCAAGTGAGAGGGTGATGGTATTGAGCAACATGAACAAGGCTATCTTTTTTTTTTTTTAAGTTTCTTTTTGCAGCCGTATTGCCAGATACCTGTCTCTTGTTTTATAAAGGATAGAATCACGCGAGTCCATTAGTAGGGGCCTATAATTCTAGGCTGCCCTTATCCGTCAATATTATCGGCGGATACTGCCCAGGTTTATCCGCCGATAATGTTGGCGGATACGGCCCAGCTTTATCCGCCAATATTATCGGCGGATACTTGGGTTTATCCGGCAACACTATCAGCAGATCTTGGGCCGCCAACAGCATCGGCGGATAAAGCTCGGGTTTATCCGCAGGTATTGGTGTTGACTAATGACAAAAAACAACAGCAACAAACAAACAAGCAAACTGGATTTATTCTTAATGTTGTTGGATTTTAAAAAAATTACCAAACAGATTGCTACTGATAAAAAGAGTTTATAAGAAAAGAAGAAAAAAAAAAAAAAAACGACCCTGCTGAGAATCGAACCACTGTACCCCGATTGACAAGTGTAGATACAAAAAACACAACAACTGGATTTCTTCCTTTATTGTTCAGAACTTTTTTCTTTTTTTTTATCCAGCTCGTACCTTTTTCCGTGAAACTTGCCTTGTTTGTCCGTAAACGTAATTTTTACTCAGGCATTACATTTCACTGACACTGATATACTAGCATCCACATACAAATACGGGCACACCTGATGACAAGCACGCACATATAAAAACTGGCACACTTGGTCATACACACACACAGACAAATAACGCATAAAACCATCTATTTTAAACGCCTCCTTTTTACCCATTAAAATTACAAGTTCTCATTAGGGTCAGTGTCAGGATAAATATTAATTACGTACAACTGGTCAGAGGTAACTAAAAGCAAGTTCTCAGTTCATGACATTTTCACTGGATGAACTTATCTAAAATCAGGAAACAAAAACACACCCACACACATACAATTAAGGCATAAAGCGGCTCTTTTTAATTTTAGACGCCCCTTTGTCACAATTTAAAATTGGAACTTCTTGTTTTAATGATAGCATTAGTCTGGCAAATCTACCACACAAGTCTGACAAATCTGACGCACAATTCTGACAAGTTGACCAAAAATCCGACAAGCCCGAAGCACTAGTCTAAGAAGTTGGCCAAAAATTCCGACAAGTCTGTTCCACAAGTATCACAATTTGGCACCAAAAAAAAAATTTGACAAATCTGACAAACAAGTCTAACAAGTTGGAAAAAAATAATTTGACAAGTCCGATATACAAATCCAACAGGCTGGCCAAAAAATCCGACAACCCCAACACACAAGTCCAATAAGTTACCCAGAAAAAATTGAAAGTCTCATACGGAAGTCTAATGACTTGGCCAAAAAATTATGACAAATATGATGCACAAGTCCAACAAGTTGGCCAAAAAATCGGATAAGTCTTATGCATAGGTCCAACAAATTGGCCAAAAATTTTTGACAAGCCCGATGCACAAATGCAAATAGTTGGCCAAAAAAAAAGTCTGACAATTCCGTTGCACAAATCCCGCAAGTTGGCCAAAAATCCAACGACTCACAAGTCCAACAAGTTGCCCAAAACTGTTTGAAAGTCTGACGCACAAGTCTGACGAAATGGCCAAAAAAATTTTCACAAGTCTGACGCACAAGTTAACAAGGTGGAAAAAAAATCCGACATGTCCGATACACAAATCCAACAAGTTGGCCAAAAAAATCTGACAGCTCCAACACGCAAGTAAAAAAGTTGCCCAAAAAAGTTTTTTTCACAAGTCTGACGCACAAGTCCAACAAGTTGGCTAAAATATTTTCACAAGTCCAATTGTCAAATGCAACAAGATGGCCGAAAAAAAAGTCTGGCAAGTGTAACGGTAAGTCCAACAAGTTGTCCGAAAATTCCGACAAGTGTGTGGCACAAGTAGAACAAGTTGGCCACAAAATTTGGACAAATCTGACCCCACAAGTCTGACCAGTTAGCAAAAAATTCTGACCAGACCGATGCACAAGTCCGATATAATTGGCCAAAACATTTTGACCAGTCTGCCACAGATATCAAAAAAGTTGGCCGAAAATTACAATAAGTCTGACGCACAAGTCCCTCAAGTTCGACAAAAAAAAACTGACAAGTCTGACAAGTTGGCCGAAAAATTCCAAAAAGTCTGTGGCACAAAGCCAACAAGTTAGACAAAAAAAATCTGAAAAATGTGACACACAAGTCCGACAAGTTGGCCAAAAATTCCGACAAGTCTGACGCAGAAGTCCAACAAGTTGGTAAAAAAATGTTGACAAGTCTGACAAGTTCGCCGAAAAATACAGACAAATCTGATGCACAAATTCAATAAGTTGGCCAAAAATTCTGACAAGTCCGACCTGCAAGTCCAAGAAGTTGGCCGAAAAATTACGACTAATTTTACGCACAAGCCTGACAAGTTGGCCAAAAATTTTTGAAAAGTCTAACGCATTTGTCCGACAAATTGGCCCCAAGATTTTGACAAGTCTGACGAGTTGGCCGAAAAATTCCAACAATTCCAACGCAGAAGTCCGACAAGTTGGCCAAAAAAAAATTTTGACAAGCTGACAAGTTGGCCAAAAAAATGGAGACAAATCCTAGGTGCAAGTCCAACATGTTGGCAGAAAAATTACTATAAGTCTGACGATCAAACCTGACGAATTGTCAAAAATATTTTTGGGAAGTCTAATGCACATGTCCAAAAAGTTGGCCAAAAAATCTGGCAAGTTTGCCACAGGAGCCCAAAAAGTTCACTGAAAATTCTGATAAATCTGACACATAACTCCGACAAGTTCGCCAAAAAGTTTTGCCAAGTCCGAGAAATTCTGACAAAAATACTGACAAGTCCAACACACGAATCCAACAAGTTGGCTGAAAAATCTGACAAGTCCGACGTACAAGTCCAACAAGTTGGTAGAAAAATTACGACAAGTCTGACGCACAAGTCCGACCAGTTGGCTGAAAAACTCCAGCATGTCTGAGGCACAAATCCTACAAGCTAGACAAAAAAATCTGAAAAATCTGATCCACAAGTCCGACAAGTTGGCCAAAAAATTTTGACGAGTCTGACAAGTTGGCCAAAAAATACCGACAAATTAGACATAAATTCACCAACTTGGCTGAAAAATCCAACGAGTCCGACATGCAGGTCCAATAACTTGGCCGAAAAATTACGATAAATCTGACACACCGACAAATTTGTGCAAAAATTTTGACAAGCCGACAAGTCTGACGTGCAAGTGCAACAAGTTGGCCGAGAAATTTTTACAAGTCTGACAATCAAGTTCGACGAATCTTAAAAAACATTTTTGGGAAGTCTGATGCACAAGTCCAAGAAGTTGGCCAAAAAGTCAGGCAAGGCTGACGCTGAAACCCAAAAAGTTCTTTAAAATATTCTGATGTCTCACACGTAACTCCGAGAAGTTGGGCAAAAAAGATTTGCCAAGTCCGAGACGTTGGCCGAAAAATACTGACAAGTCCAACACACAAATCCAACAAGTTGGCTGAAAAATCTGACAAGTACGACATGCAGGTCCAACAAGTTGGTAGAAAAATTATTACAAATCTAACGCAGAAGTCCAATCAGTTGGCTGAAAAACTCCAACAAGTCTGAGGCACAAATCCTACAAGTCAGACAAAAAATTCTGAAAAATCTGACACACAATTCCAACAAGTTGGCCAAAAAATCCAACAAGTATGACAGAGAAATCCGACAAGTTGGGCAAAAAATTTGGACGGGTCTGACAAGTTGGCCAAAAAATAACGACTAATCAGACACATAAATTCAATAACTTGGCAAAAAAATCCGACAAGTCTGAAGTGCCCGTCCAAGAAGGTGGCCAAAAAATTATGACAAGTCTCTTGCACAAGTCCGACAAGTTGGCCTAAAAATTTTGAAAAGTCTAATGCACATGTCCGACAAATTGGCCCCAAGATTTTGACAAGTCCAACAAGTTGGCCGAAAAATTCCAACAATTCCGACGCAGAAGTCCGACAAGTTGGCCAAAAAAAAATTTTGACAAGCTGACAAGTTGGCCAAAAAATGGAGACAAATCCTAGGTGCAAGTCCAACATGTTGGCAGAAAAATTACTATAAGCCTGACGATCAAACCTGACGAATTGTCAAAAATATTTTTGGGAAGTCTAATGCACATGTCCAAAAAGTTGGCCAAAAAATCTGGCAAGTTTGCCACAGGAGCCCAAAAAGTTCACTGAAAATTCTGATAAATCTGACACATAACTCCGACAAGTTCGCCAAAAAGTTTTGCCAAGTCCGAGAAATTCTGACAAAAATACTGACAAGTCCAACACACGAATCCAACAAGTTGAATGAAAAATCTGACAAGTCCAACGTGCAAGTCCAACAAGTAGGTAGAAAATTTATGACTTGTTATAGTCTGGCGCACTAGTCCGACCAGTTGGCTGAAAAACTCCAAGAAGTCTGAGGCACAAGTCCTACAAGTTAGACAAAAAAATCTGAAAAATCTGATCCACAAGTCCAACAAGTTGGCCAAAAAACTTTGACGAGTCTGACAAGTTTACCAAAAAATTACGATAAATCAGACACACAAATTCAACAGCTTGGCCGAAAAATGCGACAAGTCCGAAGTGCAAGTCCAACAAGTTGGCCAAAAAATTACGTCAAGTCTGACGATCAAGCCCGACAAAATGTCAAAAATATTTTTGGGAAGTCTAGTGCACAAGTGCAAGAAGTTAGCCAAAAAATCTGACTAGCTTGCAGCAGCAGAAGTCCAAAAAATTCACTGAAAAATTCTGATAAGTCAGACACATAACTCCAACAAGTTAGCCAAAAAATTTTGCCAAGTCCAAAAAGTTGGCAGAAAAAATCTGACAAGTCCAACGAGCAGGTCCAACAAGTTGGTAGAATAATGATGACAAGTCTAACGCAGAAGTCCAATCAGTTGGATGAAAAACTCCAACAAGTCTGAGGCACAAATCCTACAAGTCAGACAAAAAATTCTGAAAAATCTGACACACAAATCCAACAAGTTGGCCACAAAATCCAACAAATCTGACAGAGAAGTCCGGCAAGTTGGGCAAAAAATTTGGACGGGTCTGATAAGTTGGCCCAAAAATACAGACAAATCAGACACATAAATTCAATAACTTGGCCGAAAAATCCGACAAGCCTGACGTGCAAGTCCGACTAGTTGGCTGAAACATTTTGAAGAGTCTAACGCACATGTCCGACAAATTGTTCCAAAGATTTTTACAAGTGAGACACACAAGTCCGACAAGTTAACCGAAACCTCAAACAAGTCCGATGCAATAAGTCTAACAAGTTAGCCAAAAAATATCTGACAAATCTGACGCACAAGTTCTAAAAGTTGGCTCAAAAGTTTTGAAATGTCTCAAGCATATGTTCGAGATATTGGCCCAAAGATTTTGACGTCTAACCAGTTGGCAAAAAAAATACTACAAGTCTGATGATCAAGTCTGACGAACTGGCCTTAAATTTTTGCAAAGTCTGATGCACAAGTCCGAAAAGTTGGCAAAAAAATACAAATAGTCTGACACACAAATCCAACAATTTGGCCAAAAAATCCAACAAGTCCGACGATCAAATGCAACAAGTTGGCCAAAAAATTACGACAAGTCTAAAATACAAGTCTGACCAGTTGGCCGATAAATTTAGAAAAGTCTAACACACATGTCCGACAAATTGGCCAAAACATTTTGACAAGTCCAACAAGTTGGCCAAAAAATTCCAACAAGCCTAATGCAGAAGTCTGACAAGTTTACCAAAAAATTTTGACAAGTCTGCAAATTTCGCCGAAAAATCTGATGAGACTGACCCACAAGTCTAACAAGTTGGCTCAAAAATTTTGAAAAATCTAACGCACATGTCCAACAAGTTGGCCAAAATATTTGACAAGACTGACGCACAAGTCCGACAAGTTGGCCAAAAAATTCCAACAAGTCTGATGCACAAGTCCGACAAATGACTGAAAAATCCAACAAGTCCAATGCGGAAGTCCAAAAAGTTGACCAAAAAATTATGACAAGTCTGTCGCACAGGTCCAACGAGTTGGCTTAAAAATCTGACAAGACTATAGCACAAGTGACAAGTTGGCCAAAAACTTCGATAAATGTGAAGCACAAGGCTTTCAAGTTGGCCGAAAAATTCTGACGCCCAACACACAAGTCCAACAAGCTGGCCAAAAAATGTTGAAACGTCGGACGAGTTTCTAAAACATTTGCCCTCCAGATTCGACAAGTTCACTGGACAAATCTAACAAGTATTCCGCACAAGCCCGAAAAGTCCGACAAGTTGGCCGAATAGGTTTGACAAGTCCGACAAGGATGACAAATCCAACAA
>OZ007579.1:30728018-30733018 GCA_963931925.1 Onchidella celtica
AACAATACCTTTGGCAAGTCATTCCTGAACCATCTGGCGTCATCGCAGCCACCAACAACATCAATAAGGCGACAAATAGGTCAGTTCTCATCTGTTGATAATGAAGACAGAATTGACTTGTAGTTAAATTAGTGGCAAAATGGGCATAAAAAAGTTGTACAAACTATGCCCTGGGATAAGAGCAAAGAACAACAAACGAAACAATAAATTCCAAAAGCATCAAAATGAAAAAAATTGAGCAAGTTTTCCAACGTTAAGTGCCGTTTTCAGGCGAGGAGACAATATACCAAGTTGTTTGATATTGACCACGTCTTTTAAACATAAATTTTGTATATTAAACTAAGACATTGTCGGCATACAATCTGTGTTCTAAATCGAATTCTGCAGTTTCTTTATGAATAACAGCCTGTGGTCCCAGGTCAAAGTTGCAGCAGTTCAGAAAAAGCTCTGTTTAATGAACACTGGTGGGTCGTGGAAAATTAAAAACCTCCTTGAATATTGCCGTTTTCGAAAATCAAACAATTATAAATTCTTTTCAAGTAAATCGAAGGGGCAGATACGGTACATAATCATTAATTTTGGTTAGCTGTAAACCACAGCTGGGCAGCGTGGGGGCATCTCTTGAGGCTGGAAAGTGACGCAAAACATAAGATAAGATATAACTTTATTATCCTGTTGTCAGGAAATTTGTTATCACAGCATCAGTAACAGTACAACAGGAAATACAATTGCTAAGGCACACAGGTCTTTAGCGCATACCGCACACACGCACATTGCTCACACAACATTAACAGCAAATAAGAACATCAACAAGACATTTGGGTGAAAAATTAAACACACACGCACACATTCACACACACTCTCTCTCTGTCACACACACACACACCCACACACATTAACAAAGTGCAGTTGTATAGAAATAGTCTTTTCAAAGAATTGCATCAACATTGTTTGATGATCGACTAACAACTTACTTCGTTGCGAGATGGATCCAAACTTCTGAACTCTGTTATCGAAAAATAATCTTTCCAGGAGGCCTGATCAAGCAAATAATAAACAAATTTCTTACTTACAACGCATTATCCTCTAGCTATGTCACTTTGTCGAGAACATTCTGTGAAGGGGTCATCCACAAAATACCGTCTTTCCCAGGGAACGGGAGGGTGCCTCCAGTGTACGAAAAAGGTAAATTGGAAAACGGAGAGGTGGCCGGGGGGGGGGGCGGGTGTAGGGGAGGTGTCTCGCCGGCATACAGACGTTTTTCAATTGTGGTAATGAATAAAAGAAAAGTGAATTATTATTTTATTTTTTTTCAGCAAATTAATTTGTAAGTTTAAGTAAAAATCATTGTCTTTAATTAATCAGTCTCAACCTAGATCTATATGGTTCAAGCAAAATTTGTGTCAGTTAAAGTTTTCAAATATAAAGGCCTTATCGGCAACGTTCAACATTCTAATGGCCTCAATGTCGTGCCAGGAAGCCGGTTGGGGGAGAGGGGTGAGGGGCTGAGACCAAACGTGTGAAAAGTTAAAAAATAACCCAAATTCAGGCGAACACACTCCATGGCTGGCCCCTCAACTGCAAAACTTGATGAAGGTTCAATAATCAAGAATGGCAAATGACAACATCTGGTCGGACACATTGTGTGTTGTTGTTGTTTTTTTTTCCTACTGAAAGATTGATAGTTATTCCCAATGGGTATGTATTTTAAGTCTGTGGCTTATTGATTTACAATCTTATCTTTCAAGTGAAAGGTCATAAAAATATCGTAAATTGCATATCGCGAGAGAAGAACATGCACAGTATTGATTACACTGAACAACTGTACACAGACAAGGATTTTTAGCTTGTCTAGGTTTGTTCTTGACGTCGCACTGCTAAATCTCTTTTTATGACGATAGAGATGGGAATCACACGAGTCCACACGAAAGGTCCTATAATGTTAGAGATATCGCCAGCCCTTCACATAGTAATAATGATAATAATATTAATATCCATCATCATCATAATAATAAGAAAAAAAATAAACAAACAATAAATGTCAGCCTTTCCTATTTTGTAATAGTAAAGGAAATGATTTAGTTCGCTGCAATCCCCATCTTGTTCAATCACATAATAGTGTATAACATCAGTGGCGGCGATTTCCATTAGACAAATGGGGACCAGTCGAAGGATGACTGAACAGCATTGGAGAGGACATAACTTGTGATACATTTTTTCATCTACCATTGGAATTGACATAATCCATGACAGCTTTCTATGTAGCCTATGATCAGTTGACATAGCTAGCTATCTATCTATCTACCTATCTATCTATCTATCTATCTATCTATCTATCTATCTATCTATCTATCTATCTATCTATCTATCTATCTATCTATCTATCTATCTATCTATCTATCTATCTATCTATCTATCTATCTATCTTTCTATCTATATATCTATCTATCTATCTATGTATCTATCTATCTATCTATCTATCTATTTATCTATCTATCTATCTATTATGTCAAACGTTCGATGTTGCACAATTCCATATGCCGATCTTTATTGTTATAATCATCAGCGGCTGCTGACGCCAACAATAAAGCCGTGTACAAACGGACTTCTTAACCCTCACCCTGCGAGAGGCGGCAATTGTCGGTATTGACTCGCAACAGACTGCGACTAAAATTCGGATAATGATATAACTGTAAAATAACATAGGCCTACGTTTCAAAGCCGCCACTTTGTCCCATTCTGACAATTTATTTTATAAATAAATCTGTCTTCACATTTCGTCTTTCAAATTTTAAATGGTATGTTTAAACCTGGTTGATGCTTTCGCGTTTTCAGTGCCAAAATCTTCAAATTTGAACTTATAAATTTTTACAATTCAATAACAACAGCAGCTGAATCTTGGTTCTACGATGCACGTGTCTTTATTATGCTGTCATCGCTAGGTGTACAAAGCCTGGACTTGCTCTCTTGGACTTTGACATCAATCCTGTAACCAACAAAAGAACAATGAATGTACACTTAATATAGGCTAGTGACATGGTTACAGTTATAGGGATCAATAAATAAGGTTTGTTTTTCCAGCCTAGCTCGAGCTTTTTCGTCAATCTATGCATTATCAATTACACTGGTCAACAGCCGAAATATAGCATGAACAAAACCAGCCACGCCTGACTAATTTTAGGTCTCTGAATACGCAAATCATACTGATTTTTTTATTTTTTTTTAATGGGGCAGTACACAAAGTTTCATAATTCTTGGTCATGCGGTCACAAAGATTAAGGTGCTTACGTGTGCTTACATACTGACCACTTACACCGCGCCTTACACTACCCTTGAACATGGAGGTACTAATAACACTATCTAAAAGGGGCCATAACTCATGCAAAAATTGACTTACCCAGTTTTGGAAAAACGTGGGGCTTCGCTGGATGGGCAAATTTTTTCTCACTTATACAGCACTGGCCATAACTTATATGTCCATCTTTACTACGGAATCGGTGCTAGAGCTACAGAGAGCGTGTTTTGATGAACGACGCTAACTTCAAAATTCAGGCGTCAGATTTAACGGGCCAGAGTTGCTTTTTTTTTTTCAGACTGGTCAGTGGGCGAGAACCCATTTAACTGCAGAGTTAACATCTCACATTCAAACCGCGACAAAAGATTTAACTCAATGCGCATTTAGCCTAATGCATTACTATGAGAAGTCACACGAACTCACCTGGTGTTCTGAATCAGCCTCTACAATTATTGAAGCACTGCCTGATACAACGACGTTTCCCACCCGAATTCGGTGGATATTGTTTAGCGCAGTTGTTGTAACACCTCGTATAGCAAGTCATTGCTGGACCAGGTAGCGTTGTCGCAGCCACCAACAACATCAATAAGGCGACAAATAGATCAGTTCTCATCTGTTGATAATGAAGACAGAAATGTCTGTAGTTAAATTATGGCAAAAAGAACATAAAAAAGTTATACAGACTATGCCCGGGGATAAGAGCAAAGAACAACAAACGAAACAATAAATTCCAAAAGCATCAAAATGAAAAAAATTGAGTAAGTTTTCCAACGTTAAGAGCCGTTTTCAGGCGATGAGACAATATACCAAGTTGATTGATATTGACCACGTGTTTTAAACATAAATTTTGTATATTAAACGAAGACGTTGTCGGCACACAATCTGTGTTCTAAATCGAATTCTGCAGTTTCTTTATGAAATGTAGCCTGTGGGCCCAGGTCAAAGTTGCAGAAGTTCGGGAAAATAACCTCCTTGAATATTGCCTTTTTCGAAAATGACGCCAAACATAAGATAGGAGAGGATAAGATTTAACTTTATTATCCTGTTGTCAGGAAATTTGTTACCACAGCATATCAGTAACACTACAACAGGAAATATAATTGCTAAGGCACAAGGGTCTTTATAGCGCGTACAGCACGCCCGCACATTGCTCACACAACATTACCAGCAAATAAGAACATCAACAAGACATTTGGGTGAAAAATTAAACACACACACAGAGACTCACACACATATTCTCTCTCTCTCTCTCTGTCACACGCATACACACACACATTAACAAAGTGCAGTTGTATAGAAATAGTCTTTGCAAAGAATTGCATCAACATTGTTTTACAATCGATTCACAACTTACTTTGTTGAGAGATGGATCCAAACTTCTGAAATCTGTTACCGATGCGATGATCTTTCCAGGCGGCCTGATCAAGCAAATAGTGAACAATTTTCTCACTTACAACGCAATATCTTTTATGTCCCTTTATCGAGAACATTCTGTGAAGGGGCCATCCACAAAGTACCTTTTTTCCCATGGAACAGGAGTGTGCCTCCAGTGTGCGAAAAGGGTAAATTGGAAAAGGACAGCGGAGAGTTGTCTCGCGGGCGTACGGATGCTTCTCAATTGTAGTAATAAATAGAAGAAAAGTGAACTTTTATTAGTTTTGATTTTTTTTTTTCAGCAAATTAATTTGTAACATGAAGTAAAGAT
>OZ007579.1:30735518-30760518 GCA_963931925.1 Onchidella celtica
GATGGCTGACCTACATTCAACTAGCTGGGTTTTCCCCAAAATCTTGTTTTCTACTTATTATTGTGGAATGACTGTGATATTTTGCATAATTTCCATGTGCACTTACGCGGCTCTCACCTGGTGTTCTCAATCAATCACCACACTCAATGGTGCAGTTTTGATAATACTGGCACACAGGTTTCCGATGGCCGTACTGTACCATAATGCAGTCCATATGACACTTCATAAAACATGTTGATTGCACTATAGCTGGCCTTGATTCCACCATAGCTGTGCTTACCGTGGCCACCAACATCACCAATATGAGAACAAATAGAGCAGTTTTCATCTGTTGATAATAAAGTACAGGAACATCTTGTATTTGAATTGTGGTTAAAAAATAAAATGTTTATTTCATAATGCAGTCCCTATAGCGATTCTTTCATTCATTTTAAGACATTATTTTACCCTTTTTTCTTTTTTTTTTTTGGTCTTCTTTTTTATAATTTTTGAAACTGTCATTCAAGCTGCTGTAGCGTTGAGCAAAAAAATGACCAAAATTGCACCAGAATGAATTACTCCCGCCACTATTTTTTTTTATAACAAGATAAAAAAAAAACATGAAAAAGTCTAACTGTATAGGAATACATTCTTTTCAGAGATTTACATCAACATATTAGCGAATCGTTTTACAACTTACTTTGTTGAAAGATGGATCAAACTTCTGAACTCTGTTAGCGAAATGATGATCTTTCCAAGCGGCCCGATCAAGCAAATAATGAACAAAAAATGTCTCACTTACAAAGCAATATTTTCTGTGTCAGTATGACGACAACATTCTTTGAAGGGGCCATCCATAAAGTCATTACTCTCCTGGGCGGAGGGAGAATGCCTCCTCTGCACATTAAAGCTTTGGGGAAAAACTGTACGGACGTTTTTCAATTCTGGTAATAATTAAAATGTTTAGTTATGTATATTTTTTTTCTATTTTTTAGGAAATGAATTTGTTAGTTTAAATAAAAAAAAATCGTGTCTATCTAATTTATCAGTCATATAGACCCCTAATACTTCAAGCAATCTTTACGATGGGGAGGGGGGCGTTGGGGGGGGGGGGGAGAGGAGGCTGATATATTCTGACTTCTATGCAATTATGTCAATTATATGCCTGGGCAGCGAAGTGAACACGGTATGAATGTAATTTTTGTTTAATTGTCTATCTTGAGGACTACATTATATACATCACTGATTATGACACAAAGCGATGTTTGTGCGCTATTTCACGCATGCGCACAACCGTTTGCAACGTCACGTATGGACAATATATAATCAATCGAACAAAAAAATGCCGACAGATATGGATATTCGGTTGAAGTAACAGTTGTCATTGAATTCCCCCTCACCGGAGGGATGTGCACACGTGGACATTCATCTACGAATGGCCAATTCTGTCGTGATAAAAACTTGTCAACGGTCAATTTTTTCGAAAAATTTTTGTTTTTTCGGTGTGTTAGATTGTTTATACCTTGCCACATGTGTTAAAAGAAAATTTGCGGAAGACCTGTAGAAGTGAGTGAAATCATTCTGCAACAAACAAAAAAACAAAAACCGAAATCTCTGATGTATGTCATCCTTGAATTCCAACGTTATAAAACCCCGCAACTCTCACTTAGAAAGGTCTGGACACGTCAGATCTCGGCCGCCCAGGTGTGCTTATCAAGTTCTCACGTAAACAATACGCTAGGATTTACTGAGACCTATTATTAATTTCACACACACTGTCTTTGTCTTGCACTTAGAAATTTGCTCGAGACGTTAATCCAATTTTGTTTCAATTTACATCGTTTACCTTTAGTGATTCCTACAATGTCCTGGAAATTTTCTTTATCATATTTATACCATTTTGTCACCATTTGTTGCACTGGGGCAAACACAGTGATAGTCCTATCCTTTCTGCCCCCTTCCCTCTTTCCCGTGAAAAAGAAAAAAAATGTTCTGTAATAATAATATTGATATTATCAAACGCCAAATACTTCTAAGAGCAAAAACACCTGGTGTGCCCATCCCTATCACAGGGACTGCTCACTTTTGCTTTGAAAAGAACACCTCATCCATTCGTTTGATGAACCGACAATCAGCAAAGGTGTCTACCCGCCGATTGATGCACCGAGGCTCCTCGCCGTGCCCAGCACATTAATTTTCTTATCCGAGTCATACAATTAATAAACGCCAACAATTGTGGGCCTGTCCTTATCACCTGAACTGCTCAACACTTGCTTTGACAATGAAGGCTAAATCCATTCTTTGACAAGGCCTATCATCGTTTGATCGGCCGGTGTGAGGAAGTATTTGGTCCCCCATAGTAGACGTTCCCCAGGAGCAAGTACTTCATGGTTCACGCTTTGTGGCAGCTATAAAGTATTTATTCCCCCATTGCAAATGGTCCCCACGGAGCAAATGCTATAAAGTAGTTGTTCCCCCCCCCCCCCGGAATAAGTACTATATTGTAGATGATCCCCAGAATAAATACCAAAAAAATGAAGATTTTCGACAATTTGTAACAATTACTGAGGGAAAGAAATTCTGGCCCAGTGAATGATACTCCCTTAAAATCTGTACATTAATTGTTACCACTGCATATACTTAGGTTCTGTACTTTTATGCTTGTCAGTTAATAGGACTGCCAGCCTCGACAGTGTTGATGCTGTTGCTAATTTCGTCGTTTCCGAACAGAAAAACAAAATTTTTAAAATAAAACAGAACTTAACCACTGAACATTTGACCATTCTTAGACATAGTTTCTTAGTACCCTTTTCTGCTCTGACAGCAATGGCAAAACAACGATAACAACAACAACAACAACAACAACAACAACCGCAAGTAATTTTACTTCTACAACAGTTCTCTCTCTCTCTCTTTCTCCCCCCCCCCCCTCTCTCTCTCTCTCTCTCTCTCTCTCTCTGTCTGTCTCTTTTTCTCTGACATATATTTACTGTTTTAGTAAATAATTCACAATAAAAAGAAATAACGATGGTTAATGACCTTGGTTTCACGAACTTCATACAAAAACAAAATGCCATACGTTTCAACCGCTCAGCTGACACGTGTCAAAAGTAGGCAGCTGGACTATTCCCATCGTCTAGGGGTGGTGTGTTAGCAAACAGCGATTTATTAGCGAAACTTGAAAATTCCACCCCTTCATCAAATGTGTTAAAACTGGAATGGATTCGTCCTGTTCATGGGTATAAAAACTGATATTTTGTGAGTGATCTCACTGATCTGATCAGTGTCTGATTTACACTGCCAAGTATTTCTTTCCAGCAGCCTACAGTGGCACGGCTAAGAATGAGTCCAGCCTCATTTTTTACACTGTTGTATTTCCACTGGAAGTGATATCTCCAGCTCGAATACCTTTGGAAAGGTGTGTCTTTCAAAAATACTTGTCGATTTGATCTGCACGATGTCATAATAATTTCATTCGCCACTCTGGCTGCTGATAACAGAGAAGAACAGATAAATGTAATTGAAACCTCGAGAATACTGAATGCTTCTAATCTAAAACCCATGTCGAAACGTTGCATCTGCCGCCCCCTGGAGAAGGGAAAGACTGCTCACACTGGGGCTGATGTGATGATCACGACAATCTCAACTTCCCAAGTATGGCATGCACTTTACAACCTCCCCACCCTCCCCCTCCCCTCCCCTCACCCCCACCCCCACCCATCCAATTTCAAATGGTATAAAGCACATGCTTTTCTCTTCACATCATTTTATCATCTCCTCCTGAGGGCCATGCGACCAATGACATTCTCCACCTTTTTCGGTCCAGTTAGGACCAAATCTAGGACACCCGGCAGGAACTGACCATGCCGAGCTATCTCATTCTATTTGTCTTTTTACATGTAGCTTCACATACAAAAACATATTCATACACACATATAAGAATTATAGGGAAATATTACGGTAAAAGAAACAAAAATACGGATGTAAATTAAAAAATAAAATACGCAAAAAACAATAACAACAACAAAAGGAACGATCAAACAAAAAATATTTGTATAAATTTGACACAACCCCTGCAACAGAAATAAATAGATATTTTAAAACGTAGATTGGAACAGCTCACGAAGAAGAAGTGAGGCTGAAAGAAAACGGAAGAGAACGGGAAAGACAGAAAGGAAAAGAGAAAAGGAAGATAACAAACAACAACCAGTCAGTAGTATTGTTACACTGGCCTTCCTTTGTCGTTCTTATTTCTCTCTTAGTCTGTTTGCAACTCTGAAATTATGTGTAATTAAGCTGCAGCGTAAAATGCATTTTCCTTATTTATTGGCTTCATAAATTTACTCATTCCGTTTGTAGGCCATGTATTTGGTCGTGGGAAACATTTACTTCAATGTACATATATTTATTCAAAGGAGAACATTCGCAATGAAGCAATGAACCAAACGTTCCGGGGGAAACGTTCACTTCATAGTATCTGGTCCGGAGGGGGAGGGGGGGGGGATAAAGTGCTATGAAGTATCCGTTCCCCCTGATCTTTTTACTTCATAGTAAATGTTCCCCCGGACGAAGTACAACGTCACCCCAAAAAACGCTATTTTCAAAAAAACTGTCAAAAATCGTTATTGATACAGAATTGGGATGAGCGTTTTTACGGTGACATTTCATCGAGTTTCAAGGCTTCATGTGAAAATTATTTTTAAAATATTCATTTTTGGCGAAATGCAAGCCTGAACTTTTACTATGAAGTATTTGTTCCGGGCGAACGTCCACTACTGGGCACCTAAAACTTCGTCACACCGGTGACATTATTGTTCAGCGATTTGTCATTTCGGATGATAAACAACAACTGTAACTATAGTGTACACTGTGCCTAAGTTTTTTTTACATCTATATCAGCGGTTCCCAACTTTTTCTGCTTTTAATCTTAACCCATACAGTAGGCTTGCCTGTCCTACAATTTTGTCTTCAGTGTGCGAGGTCTCTCTTTCAGCAAACTAGTTTAAGACAGATTTGACCGGTCAGAAGTGTCACGATCACGTGCGTGAAGATGGTCACGACCACGTGTGTGATGAGTACCTAACTTATTTACCTTTCAAACCCAGCTAACAAGCCAAGCAAGCAGACCAGCGATCAACGGACACATGGAGTGAGATTTAAATTAAACGATATTTAATTATAAATGCATGACAAAACTTATGTCAAAACATTCAACTCATGATAATCACATACATAATCACAAAAACAGAGATATTTCAAATTTACTCTTGGGGATCATGGCTATTCTCTATTCCCCGTTTCACATCTACATCTAATCCCTCTGTCCATAAACTTAACTACGTATACTTAATAGTCTCTGTCAACAGCTGCCCTCCTCGTTGATGCAGTTTCACTTCTCCAGAGTTCACACGATCCTTTCTAGATCTCCAACTTCGACGATAAAAGGGGAAACAGACGCCCCTGGCTTCTCACAAATAAGAACACACAGTTCACACCCGCCATCGTAGATTACTAGCTCCTTGAGGGGTTATCATCCCGTCCTCAGGACTCTTCAACTTCTGCAAACACACAGCACATCGACGGTTCACACCCGCCATCGTAGATTCACGAGCTTCTGATGGGTTCCCATCCTATCATCAGAACTCCTCAACTTCTGGTCCGCATGGCACGACCTTCCACTTGTCGCCCGGACCGATTAAATTCTTCTTATTGGGAAATACATGTGAACATCATGGATCCCTCACACACCTAACACTTCTGGTCCCCACTGGCACGACCTTCCACTTGTCGCCCGGACCGATAAATTCTGCGTCTTCCTTTAGGAATGAATAACTTGGGAACCTCGTGTGTCGAGCTTCTCCTCTACTTATACTCCCGAGGTTTTTGCACACGCGACTAGTTTAAAGCGAGTCGTGTGTATCTATCCACGCTCGTCAACAATGTTAAAAACCGTGTTTTCCCCTGCTAAGCTCACCCCCCTAGACTCGTGGCGCACAAGGCCACCGACCTTCCTCGTGATAGTAATCTTTCATGCTAGTCAAGAACTTAAAAAATCTTCCCCTTCTCCCCAACCAAGTTTACCCCCTCTATACTCGTGGCGTACAAGGTCATCAACCTTAATCGTGACAGAAGTGGTGAGGTAGACTTTGTCCCCTTAAAATGACAAGGTGGTGTCTCCACTTTTTTGGCTGAAGTGAGTTACGCACTAAACACTACTTCTACATAATTATACCTACTCCATCGTGTGTTAAAGTATCAAGCGGATTCGGCCTATAATTGTAAGTATTATTAAAAATGAAAAATGTCACATCTCTAAAAGCTATAAGTACATGAAACTTCAATTATCAATTTATCAAAAGTCAATATAATTGAGTTAGAACCTTGGTAACCGTGCCATTCTCAGGGGACGACGTGTTTCAGTCTGGCCAGTGAGCGAAATCCTGTTGAACTCCACAGTTCACATAATATCACACTAAAAACGAGAAGAAAAAACAATTAATTCAGTGCGCCAACAGCCTAATATATAATTTTTGTGCGTGTTCACACGGATCTCACCACGAATTCTCGAACCATCACGGTCTGGCACTAGATTACGCAATTATTCTTTGTGAAATACAACCTTTTCAGTTCCTTCTTTGCCACAATTCAACTACAAGACGTTTCCGTATTTTATCATCAACAGATGAAAACTGCTCTATTTGTTGTCTTATTGGCGCTGTTGGTGGCCACGGTAATGCCAGGTACGATCATTAGGGCGCCTACTTTCAAATGCGTTGTGAATAGAATTAATCCACTGAAGTTGGAATTTCCCAAGCTAAAAATAGAAGTAACGCCACTCGACCGGAAGTAGGTACATCTACAGTAAACAAACCAGTCTTAAGTAGCGTGCTCCGCATTGATCTGTTCGTAATTTGTGAAATTGGAGCGATTTTTGTGCAGTATCGAGATATCTGCGATTGATTTATTAATTGAAGCATTTCTGTGTGGTTCCGCATGGAGTTCAACATAAAGAACGTGTCAGAACTACAGCAGTATTTACGCTCCAGAGGGGTTGCAATATGTGGTTCAAGGAAAGGAGAACTCGTGTATTTGTGCCAGGAGGCTCACAGGCTCAGCATAGATCTTGATCCAGATGGTCTTCTGGAGTGCAGATCTGATATCATATTGTCTAAATTACGTGTTACAACGGACAGCGGTGTTAATGTGACTTTGCCACTGCCATCTCTCTTGGAGGCTACCAACGATCTTTCCAACGTTCCGGCGATAACGTCCTTCGATCTGCTGAGCTACCTGTCACAGTCAAGAGAGTATACTTACAGTTCTCTGAGGCAGTACAGCAAACTGGAAGGGTATGCCATGTTTAAGGACGGATATGTGCTGGATCTGAAGTCTGGAACATTCATAGATGCACCCTCGTTCCAGCACATCAGTTTCCAAGTTAAACCGAGGACCAATGCGAAGGATCCTACAACTGGTCTCCCATACTATGTTGGGTGGATCATTCTTTCATCAAGAGAGAATAGCAACCCGATTACTGGTGCCTACTGTTGTTGTCGTGGAGGGTAAGTCTTTTTCCAGTTGCTTTATTTGGTAAAAAAATGTTCTGCTATACAACATTCTGGAAGACTTCTAATGCGACTCATGCTCGAACCAATTAATTTAATTACTGTACATAATTATACCTATAGTTGCAACAGTGGCAAACAGGTACCACCACAGAAGTGCCAATGCGAAGATTTTTCATCTCATCATTTATTCCCAATTGCAGGCCTATTACCCATTGCATTAGAAAAAGATAATACCATAATGAACACATCAAATTTATGGTTTTTAAAAAATGTTCAATAGGCCAATTTATAATTACTGTAAGTTGACATAAGTTGCATTTGGAAGTGCTCCCTTACTTTTCAACTCTTTGGCATGTGTTGTAGATTTGTGACCTAGAAGTACCTAGCTTAAATAGGGACTTGTTACTTGAGGTAGGTGTCCTGAGACTTGTGAGAGCTTACTTGTGACTTGCTTTTAACGGCTTATCAACATTGACTGCAACTTAGACGTAGAAATGCTAAAATTAAAATAAGGATTTGCAGCTTGAACTAAGACCTGGGCTCTTTGACCTGGAAACCAACTTGGCATAAAATTAAACATCTTTAGCAGGTAATACTAATAGATGCCTATTAACAGAGTGTTACACAGGTTTGTAATCTTTGGAAATAAACTCGTAACATGCCATATAATCAAGAAATGACAGAATTTTACTTATCAACAGGATTGATGGATACTGTCGGCATGTGACAGCTGCACTTTTCGAATGGGACGGTTGGGTCAATGGACAGGATGGGGAAGCTTGCACATCAAAACCCTGTGCTTGGTCAAAGCCAAAGAGAAATCCTGAAAACACTGCAACTGCTGTAGAAGTGGGTGATCTAAATTTGTCATTGTCAGGTGCACAAGATAAGAAAAGGTGAGTGATGCTAACTGTGGTACAAGAATAATAATGCACAAGTACTGAAATTGAAATGTAACATACAAAAATTTATTGTTCAAAGTGTAATACATAAACTGACAGATCATGATTGCATACAGATTTCAATCTTCTTGCCTATAAATGGTAATTATTAACTGTTATATGCAAGCTTTTGAAAGGATTTCAGTAGAAATGTTGACTCAGTACTTACAAATAAATAACATAATGGCAAAGAGTTATTAATTCATAAAAAGCACTTTAACAAAGGTTGTACTTAATGTGTCAATCATACTACCTGCCAATGGTAACTTGCAAAAATGGGTCAATAATTTCAAGAGGAACAACTAGCAACAGTCATCTTATCAAGACATCGATCCGAGAACATACACTTGCTACATTGGTCTAACTCATGTGAAACCCCAGCCACAGAAAATGATGAACAATGTGATGTACATAGATCTTTGTATGTTTAAACATCTTTATCTAACCTTTGCTAATACAGCTTATAACTATCTTGGAATCCATGTCAACTCCAAACTCGACTGTCACGTTCATACCACCTCAGTTTATGCAAAGGCAAACAAATATATGTTTCTTGAGGAAACACTCATTCAGATGTTTTATAAATCAACTGTCCAGGGTATCATTTTATTTGTATTACATCCTGGGGGAGGAAATGCAAAGGAGCACGACGAGAACAAAATTAAGAACTCTTTTATCAAGAAAGCTTGCCATCTGACTCACAGTCAATACGTGCGTTTCTTCATCTAGTTAAAGCATTTTGTGTGTGTTTACATGTGGTTAGTGATTGCCAGGAAAAAAAATCATATTACATTATAATACATTACTGTTACAGGCCCGCACCCTCAGCATATGCTGTCCCATGGCCATCCGTTGCAGATCTTGATAACATTGTGAGGAGAGATCTACCAGATGTAGTAGCTTTGGATACTATTCAGCCTCGCCCACCGAAAAAGAAGAAGACATCTCAACTGCATGTGCCAACACCAAAGGACAAGTTGAGAGCTTTTATCTCTGATCATACCTGCCCTTCAGCCTCGTGTGTGTGCTCTGAGATTTTTGTTAAAGACTATCTCCCATACTGTAATGAGGATTTACAAATCTTAGAGAGCGCAACGAGAGGCCAGAGTTGTAATGAGAACTGGAATTTAATTCGCAAATATTTACTGACTTCTTCGAATTTCAAAAAAATTTGCCACAGCACTGACTTTAATAAAACTTCTAAAAGTTTATTAAAAGATTCGAACATAAACGGAAACAATCCACCACCAGCTATCAAATATGGCAGAAAAAATGAAGGTGTAGCCAGGAGGCTGTACATGCAGGGTCTGAAAGTACAGCACAAAGGGTGCAAACAGTGCAAAGTGGCTACAACAGGGATCATAATTAGTCAGGAGTTACCTTTTATAGCCTGTTCTCCTGATGGTATTGTTTCATGCAAATGTGAGACCTTTTTAATTGAAATCAAGTGTGTTTTCTCTTATAGAAGCTTTTCTCCACGTGTTGCAGGAAAGATGGCAGGGTTCATTGAAGAAAAGAGTGATGGGTCATATGGCATTGTCAGAAGCCATCAATATAATTATCAGATTCAGGGGCAAATGGCAGTAACCAAGATAAACAAGGCAATATTAATTATTTTTACTGACAAAGGAATTTTCCCAGTTAGCATTCCCTTTGATGCAGAGTTTTGGAAGGAGTGCCAAAAGAAACTTTCTCTGTTTTACACAACATTTTATCAAGAAATGGTTACGAGTCTGTTGGCAATGTAAAGATTTTATGTCAGTCTTGTGTGTTGGGATTTGCAGTCCAACTTTCATTGTCTTCTCAACCACACAATCGTCCCTGGAAGTTACAAAGCACAGCTATTATTCTCGTTACTGCGTTCAGAGAAAATCTGAGCTTTAAAGATATGGGGCCACGAAGGATTCTGAAAGTTTTCATCCTTAGAATTGCCCGCTCAACATGTATCCTCACTGATGCTATTTTTCTTGATCTTTGAACAGCTTTTACACCTAAATTTTGACCTCTGGAAAATGCAGGAATGTTCAATGTTGCACCCTTTTTCAGTAGCATGTGTCTGATATTAAAACCCCTGTCAGCCATTACATCATCATCTTTTTCAATTTTGTCCAGGAAGTTTGAACAATTAACAATGGCCTGATCTGAGATGCTACCTGCATACAATTTGGATACAAATGTTATGGCACCAGTTGGTGAAATTGCTATAAGTTGCTTTAGTGTGTTTCTCTGTTTGTAGTTTGAGTAAGTTAATTTTTGTGCATGAGGCATAAATGGCCTCTCAATGTAATATTCTGTACAATCTATGATTGCCCTTGTTCGAGGAAAACTTTCAAAATCAGGTGGAAGATTGGATTGGCATGTTTCTTTAGATGGCCATCTTATACACTGGCTGAAACAATGGTCTAAGAACTTCACCCAAAGATGAAATATCCTCGAAACTGAGGAGCCAGAAATTCCAAACAGGAATGCTAGATGCCTATTGTCAAAACCTCTCCTTATTTTGACCAGCGTGAGGATGAACTGGCCTTTATAATGTACAGTCCAACGTTTTGAGCTGTCCCTATTTGCAGCAAGTTGTAGGTTGTCTATGGATTTAGAAACCCACCCGAACAAACTGTACAAAAATTCAACAGTAGGAATTCCAGTGAAAAAAAAGCAATCACTGTCTGTAGAAAGAACCTTGTTAAGAAATCTGGTTCTAATAAGAGCTCTTGATTCTTTGTCATCAATTTCCATAGTTATGTTACAGTTTTTACAATAAATTTCATACTTTAATGGATTGTGAACTTTCTTTGGAGACTTATAACAAAGTTCTTCAAGTACTGGTATGGGTAGCCTTTCAGGAGTTGTCTTTGGCACATTGTTTTCTATTTCCTGGCCCACAAAGATGGGTGGCTCATTGACAGGCTGCACAGTTGTAGCTTCAGTTGTTTTGGTGGGGCTATCAAACAGACAGGAAAAATTTGGTAGATCTGTTCTGCTGCAGTCAAAGCTGGATAGTCCTAAGGCAGGAGAGACCGCATCAGAGCATGCTGCAGACGCTGCAGATGGCATAACTGTGTAAGCTGTTTCTGTAGACCCATTCATAACCACAGAAGATGTAGAACTGTCTTCAGATCCTACAAATGGAAATACAAAATATTAAATCAATTACCAAGTCAGAGATGTATGCTCTGCTTTTAATGCACATTCTGTGAGTGTTCGTATTGTCTATCAATCGCTTTTAATGCATGTAATGTTTTAACTCCCTCAATACCACTGCCGCACCTGTTTCGGGTGAAAATGCCGACAGTCTCTATCATGAGAAATTGATGGAAGAACTTTATAGTGAAACTGTCTATTATGATGTTTTTTTGTTGTTTTTTTTCACCAGGGTCTGGCTGCTCATTTTCGCAATTTTTCTCCCAATTTTTTAAAACACCTGTTAAAATCTGTAGTTCTTTAAACTACATTCCAAATTCCATGTATCTATGAGTAACTGCAAATGCAGTGACCTTTTTAAAGTGAAATGGCTGGTACACAGGGAATAGCAGTGCCATAAGTAATCGGTACTGAGTAGGTTCAAGAATGACTGCTCTGTATTTTAATGTAAAAGTATCTTTGTTTTGTAAAGCACCCAAGGTCCACACTTTGGATTGCACGTGCTATTGCATTTTATTATTGTTATATTATTATTAGCTAAAAGCTCCCAAAGCAATATCATTAAAGTAAGTCATTAAAATACCACTGAAACACTAAAACTGCCTGTGTTTTATCGAGCAACTTCAGTGATTGTTTGTAAATAGAAACTCATGCTTTTAAAAGCATTGTCAAATGGTAATACCGGTATGATAACAAATGCTCATAAATTACATATGTGAGATAGGTCTATGTGATGTGCGAAAAAGAAAAGAATTTATTATGTATTGAGCTTTCAGTCTTTTCAGAGAATCAGGTATATCATGGCATGGCTCGGTAGTGTGCATGAGTCGTGTTTGTTTGTGTGAGAGAGAGAAAGATAAGAGAGGCACATTATCTTCATAATATATGACTAATATTCAATAAAATAATTTTGTTATAAATAATATGATGCTGTTGTATTTGCTTTTGGACTTCTTCATGTTGCTCATTGTAGTACAAAATGTCTTGCCTATAGCATTCCTGGTTTTTTTCGGGGGAGGAGCTGTGCGCAGAGCTGGTGCTTTTCTTCTCTTAAGTGGAGCTGCTTGACCTGCAGGATCAGGATCCTGTCTGCCGCCAGAAAAATGCTGATGAAGAAAATCAAAATTCACTTAATGACATCGTCACAAAAATGTGCATTTGGACAAAGAATTAATATGATCTATCTTCCATGATTTATTCAAATCCTGTGAGCGTTAAAAAAAACTGCCTTCTGCGCGAATACATGCTGGTTCTACCCATGACTTATGAATTTGAAACAATCCAAACACAAAATAAGAACAATAAATTACCTCTTTCGTCTCTGAAAGTCAAACTCCTCAAACAAATATAGTTCTGAATGCGTTCCCCAGTTTCTTGCCCTAATCCTAGCCGCAGCCCTTCATTTGTCCCTGAGGCCCTAAACAAAACTTTCCCTTACACAGACTATTGGGATTTTATGGGGAAATTAGGTGAACGATCTAGATATAGACTGATGTGCTTTTCAATCCGTCATGTGTGTATTATAACATCTACTGGAGTGGATATAGAATCTAGACTAGATCTAGCTATCTTCTAGCCACTAGGAGTGTGGTGAAAGCATTCGGAACTTTTCCGTGACACGTATTAGTACACACCATCAAT
Source organism: Onchidella celtica (assembly GCA_963931925.1). NCBI lineage: Eukaryota > Metazoa > Mollusca > Gastropoda > Systellommatophora > Onchidiidae > Onchidella > Onchidella celtica. Next base: position 30,748,789 of record OZ007579.1, read on the forward strand.
TTCATCTAGATCTAAAGATCAAGATCTAAGACATGATCCATCATTTAAATAAAAACTAATTCAATGTGCACTTTACTAACCTTGGAACATACGAAGTGGTGCGACCTTATGTTATTGAAGTTCAGCTGCTCGTGGGGCCGGTTGCATAGCGTAATCCACTCCTTGCATCGCCCAGGGTTTGTTTTGGGCTTGGGAAAGGGAATAAATGTCACACCATCCATGTGTGGCTGATCTGCATATTTGTTGTCGCTATTGCAGGTTCCCCAGGCACATCTTTTACGCATTTTATTTACTTTTCTGCACAGCTTCAGCAACAAATAACACTCTTCTAGAGCCCCGCGCCTGTCTCATGTACCTATTTCCGGTGGACCTATAAATAGATTGGGTTTTTCCCCTTACGCGGATCAGTTCTATTGCCACACTCGATGTTTCTGGGTACAAGATATCCAAGGGAAAAGGTCTTGCCTCAAGCGGAAATCTTGCAAAGAGGAGTGTAAGCTTGTGGAAGATCCAAATGACCTGGTAAGATCCGTGTGAACAATGAAAGAAATGCCGGGTTTTCATGTGTACGGAAATGGAACCTTTGACCGTCGGGGTGTTGGGAGAGAGGGTAGGGTGGGTTGGGGGGGGGGGTCAGGACAGAGAGTCCTCTATAACCTGGGAGGGACAATAGAAATGCAAATTAGCACAAGAATGCTAAGAACTAAAACCAGTCTTCAAACATTCAAGCAACTAATTCAATTAATGGATCCCAATATGTGGAAGATACAATAGTAATAATGTCACCGTAGTATCGGATCTCGTGCTGTTTTTGTGTTTTATTTTCTGGTTAGGATTAAAAGCTGGTGACAAAAAAAACTATTGACATCGATGGCGTCACTCCGGTGAGGCCTTAGTTTAAACATGTCATTTAAAAGTTGAAAGACACTGGAGGAACAGATGATAAAATGACGTGAAGAGACAAGCATGTTCTTTCTGCCATTTGAAATTTGGGAAGGGGGGAAGGGGTTAAAACCTCGTGCCATGCTTGGGAAGTTGAGTCTCGTGACCATCACATCAGCCCCAGTGTCAGCAATAATTTCACAATACGACTGGTGGACTTCCTAATGTAAAGTAACAAAAATGAAGTGTGCAACTTTTGTGACATCAGATGAACTAAACAATTGTGTACGTAAGCCGTTTGAGGGCTGAAGCCGCACTGAGTTGTCACGTTTATTGTCCGTCTCTTACGACTCAGTGTGCCAGCTCTCTCTTTCAGTGTGCGAGGTCTGTCTTTCAGTGTGCAAACTCACTCTTCTAGTGTGCAAGCTCTTTCTTTCAGTGTGCGAGCTCTCTCTTTCAGTGTACGAGCTCTCTCTTTCAGCGTGCAAGCTCTCTCTTTCAGTGTGCGAGCTCTCTCTTTCAGTGTGCGAGCTCTCTCTTTCAGTGTGCGAGCTCTCTCTTTCAGTGTCCGAGCTCTCTCTTTCAGTGTGCGAGCTCTCTCTTTCAGTGTGCGAGCTTTCTCTTTCAGTGTGCGAGCTCTCTCTTTCAGTGTGCGAGCTCTCTCTTTCAGCAAACTGACTTAGGAGAAATTTGACGACTCAAAACTACTGAGACAGATTTATTTCAGTCTGGCCAATGATCGAGATCCGGTTTTATTGTAAAGCAGTTTTATTTATTACAGTAGATAAGAGGTACACGTACATGATTGTATTATGCTGTATGCTAAATAAATAAATGTAAATAGTAGAAATCAATTTAGCAAATAAAAGAAAAGAGAGCTGCACATAGACATAAACCAAAACAAAATCGTATTTCCCATTACCTGCCCATAAAAACATGTTTATTGTACCATCTCCGCCCATCTCTACTGCTGTAGCCGTCGCCATTATATTGACTCACAGACAGACAGTGTTAAAATCGGGCAAAAGGATAAAGTTGTATGAAGCGAAACCCAGCGCGAGAAATAAAACACTGACGATACACAGGAAACTAAAGAGAAAACAGAAAATGCTCAAATTTAGATAGATAGATAGATAGATAGATAGATAGATAGATAGATAGATAGATCTATCTATCTATCTATCTATCTATCTATCTATCTATTTATCTATCTATCTATCTATCTATCTATCTGTCTGTCTGTCTGTCTATCTATCTATCTATCTATCTATCTATCTATCACGGTAATGGTTTTTATTTATCATGTGCATCATCAAGCCAGTGGTCAGCACGCTGAACGCAATAACAAGACGTCCCTCCAGAATAAAACTGGAGACAATAGCAACAACAGCAACTCAAGCTAGGTTTTACAGCACACATGTGTTTATTATTCTGTCATCGCTGGGTGTACAGAGCCTGGTCTTCCTCCCTTGAGTTGCATATTGCCATGTTGACATCAATTCTGCAACCAATAAAATAGCAATGAATGTACACATAAATGCTAGACACATGGTTACCGTTGTGGAGATAAATAAATGTATGTTTGTCTGATGTGCTTCTCTCTGGTTTATTTTTCGTTAATCTATGCTGCAATTAGATATTCATTCAGTCTTTGGGGAGGATAGAGGGACGACGAAAAATTGTTGAGAACACATGATTACTATAAAGTTTTCTGAGGCTGGTGATAGTAGAAAAACTAGGTTTTTTTTTTTTTTACAGTTAGACCAATAATTTCACAATACAATTAATGGATCTCCTCATGTAAAGTAACAAAATTGAAGCGTGTAACTTTTGTGACGTCAGATGAGCTGAACAAATTGTGTACCTATGACGTTTGGGGCTTTAGCCCCACTGAGTTGTCACGTTTCTTGTCCGCCTCTTATGACTCAGTGTGCGAGCTCTCTCTTTCAGCAAACTGACTTTGGACAAATTCCACGACTTACAACTAGTGAGATAGATTTGTTTGCGTCTGGCCAATACGAAAGATCCCGTTTAATCCTAAAATTCATATCTCACACCAATAAAATGAAAGAAAAAGAATTAATTCAATGAGCCACGAGCCTGAAGCCGGTTTTTATGTGTAGGGCAACGGAAATGGAAAAAATCTATTAAGTAGTAAAAAGAAAGAATATTTCTTTGTGCACGGAAACGGTCTTTCCGAATATATGAAAATAATCATCCTGTCTATTTCACTACTTGAAGAGATTTTGACGTTTCTGTTGACATTTCTGTTGACGGTTCCGTTTCCGTACACATGAAAACTCGGCTTAATGCATTTCTTTCACTGATCTCACCAGGTCAATTGGCTATTGCACGGGCTTACACTCGTCTTCACAATCTTTCCACTCGACGCAAGATTTTTTCCCTTGGCTGTCACGTACCCAAAAAACATCGTGTGCGGCATTTCCAAACGCATTCGATAGGGTGCTCCCTAATGACTATATTTGGCATTGCCGTAGCCACCAACAGCGCCAATAAGACAACAAATAGAGCAGTTCTCATCTGTTCATGACAAAGTACGGAAACGTCTTGTAGTTGAATTGTGGCAAAAAAGGAACTGCAAAGATTGTAATTCACAAAGACTATTATTACGAGTACTTACGTCCCCCAAGTTCTTTGCACAAGGAATATGTATTTTAAAGTCTATTGTGACCCTAGAGCTGGAGAGCTCCTCAAGAAATGCTCCTAACAACAGCCTTAATTAAATACTCTTTCAGTTTTTTGTTGTTGTTGTTGTTGTTTTTTTCCTACTGTTTTTTGGTTGGAAGGGTATGGGTCATGGTTAGGGATTCGATAAGATATGGGGTTAAGGATAAGGACGGGGTTAAGGATAGATGTCGAGGTTTAATATGGCACGCGCTAAATAATGGGAACATGCATGCCGCGTCGGCCGTGGCCTAGTATCTAAGGTCAAGGAGGCAGACGATGACTGGGGTTTTTGTGTCGTCAGGTTCATCAAAGGGGGACAGTGGACTGACAGGATAGCGGAGACAGAAACATAGTAAATAGGATATCGCTGAATATTTGTGAATAGGTTAGAAAAAGTCAGCAAGAATATATACTAGGGGAGATGGTGGATATTTAGATAAAAAGATAATAGGGCATTAATAAAAAAAAAGTAACGCAACGGGTTAGACTAGAAGGAGGAATTACATTTTGGACGGTTAAATTGACAACCAATCAGGGCAGGCGTACTGATATTGTTATCAGGGGTCTGCCGGCCGCGGGAGAACTAATTCTTCAGTTCCAAACGAATGCTGAAGCAATCCGGTCGTGATGGAAGCTCAGGCATTAACCTTTTCTCCTAGAACGAAAAGCAGTAGACTAAACTAGATCTACCATTATGCAATCTTGTGCATAACGTAGGAGCTGACAGTGCTCATGTTTCTGTGCACAACGTGATCAAAGCTTGAAATGGATTATTCTCAACCGATAATGGTAAATGTCAAAGTTATGCTACCATAACGTCTAAATCCCAGGAACAGATCTAGAGCAGGACATCAGTGCGGATATCTATCTCTTGAACGAATGGAATTTACTTATAGCCTTTACATTTAAGTGTGGAACAGTGATTTTGAAAGAATGAACTTTAGGATAAATGTATCTCTTTGAGATCTAACTAGATCTGGCTAGAGCTAGATCTATATTTTGTATTTAAACTGAAACTGTCTTGGACTTGGTGAGACTGGGAATTACCAGCTCATCACAGCTAGCTCTAGAAGACCTAGATCTGGATTCTAGATCTATGCCATATAAAGTTTTATTTTGATGGTGTGAGTGTCATTTGAATGTAGATTTACAATCCTACATGTAGGATTTGCGTTAAGTCTAAATAGTCATATGCCTATGTCTCCGTAGTGAATTAGGTAAGTCTGTAGAATTACTTAAGTAACATAGTTCAGCCTTGGGCATAATGATAGACATAAAATAATTAAGCCAAGTATAGACAGACACATAGAAAGACAGACAGACAGACAGACAGATAGATATATAGATAGATATATAGATAGACAGATAGATAGATAGATAGATAGATAGATAGATAGATAGATAGATAGATAGATAGATAGATAGATAGATAGATAGATAGATAGATAGATGGGTGGGTGGGTGTATGGGTGGGTAGGTAGGTAGGTAGGTAGGTAGGTAGGTAGGTAGATAGATAGATAGATAGATAGATAGATAGATAGATAGATAGATAGATAGATAGATAGATAGACAGACAGACAGACAGACAGACAGACAGACAGACAGACAGAAAGATAGATAGATAGATAGATAGATAGATAGATAGATAGATAGATAGATAGATAGATAGATAGATAGATAGATAGATAGATAGATAGATAGATAAAACGCGGTACAACATACTTACTTCGATGCAAGATGGATAAACTTCTGATGTTGGTCCTTTTAGGCGACTTAATAAAATAAATAATATGATTATAAATTTTTCAGCTGCATCCAATATTGCTGAGTGTAGTTTTGGCGTAATGAACATTCTTTTAACTTAACGAGCGATCAATCAACAAGAATGATAGATGATACCAATCAGGACGGATATGTTTTCACAGTCCCAGCTAAGTGGATGATAATTACATCAACTGGAGGGCCATTAAACTTACTGATTTCCAAGTTCATCTTCAAATGTATGTTCGGTATGATAACTTTCAAATCAAATGAGTAGATCTTCTACAGCACAGGCCAGGCAACCACCCAATGGCGGGGGCCGGCCTCCGAAGGTTACCCAGGAAACACTTAATGTGGGAAGCGTTGTTTAATTTCGTTCATTTTGATGTTTTTTTAAATCTCTTGTTTCGTTTGTTATTGCTTGTTCTTAAGGCAAGGTTTTGTGAAAATACAACCTTTTCGTTGTTTTTTTCTTGCCACAACTGAACTACAAGACGTTTCTGTCTTGACTGTTATGATAAGTATTTACGCAATCCAAGCGTTTTGTGGTGGGGCCGTGTACGTATACGTATCTATTGTTACGATCCCCTCTAGATGTTATGAATAGGGTGTGCTTAGCATTTACTATGTTGTGTGAAGATATGTTTTTGACTGTAATTTTGTATGTGTAAATGAACTAAACTCACGCACAACCATACTAATTACTGAATAACATATTGGGTAACTTTTAGGCAGACCTGCAGGGTCATAAACCGTTTACTGCCATAAGTTACAACATATTGTATGTGAATGTCAACTATGATGAACAACAATGTTCATAGAAATTTATATCAGTTCTGAGTCTGGAACAATTCTATAATGTCATTCTATCTTAAATATCTAAACTAATTCTAAATCAATTTTATTTTATATCATTCAATGCTTTCCCCTTGCATTTCGCCATAAATGAAGTTTTTTGGATAATTTTTACATGAAACCTTGAAAATTGGGTGAAATCTCATGATAAAAATCCTCGAACCTAATTCTGTATCAAGAACACTTTTTGATATATTTTTTTTTTTAATAACGTTTTTAGGTGGGTGAAGTTGTACTTCCTAAGGGGGAACGTTTACTATGAAGTAAAAGATCCAGGGAGGAACAAATACTTCATAGCACTTTATTCCCCCCCCCCCCGGCCCTCCCCCGCCCGACCAGGCGGACCAGATACTATGACATGAAGCAAACGTTCCCCAGGTCAAATCTATCTATCTATCTATCTATCTATCTATCTATCTATCTATCTATCTATCTATCTATCTATCTATCTATCTATCTATCTATCTATCTATCTATCTATCTATCTATCTATCTATCTATCTATCTATTTATCTATCTATCTATCCACCCATACATTAATCCGTCCATCCATCCATCCATCCATCCATCCACCCATCCACCCACCGTGTTTTCCCCTGCTAAGCTCACCCCCCTAGACTCCTGGCGCACAAGGCCACCGACCTTCCTCGTGATATTTAATCTTTCATGCTCGACAACAACTTTAAACTCCCCTTCCCCCCTACTAAGTTTACCCCCTCTATACTCGTGGCGTACAAGGTCATCAACCTTAATCGTGACAATATCTATCTATCTATCTATCTATCTATCTATCTATCTATCTATCTATCTATCTATCTATCTATCTATCTATCTATCTATCTATCTATCTATCTATCTATCTATCAGGACAATGGTATTTATTTATCATGTGCACCATCAAGCCAGTGGTCAGCGTGTTAATGGAAAAGAAAGGATCGGCTGGCCAAAATTAGCGAAAAAATGCAAAGTCAAAAAAATACTTCCAAACTATTTCAAGGCTCCAAATCTACAAAAAACAGCAAAAGCAATTAGTACTAATTGATTTTTATTCTTGAGAAAAATTTCCACATCATACGTTGCCAAAATTAATGAAGTCTGCAGTCTTAAATAAAGTTGATATAGAATATCGCGACTTTTATTCATTCATTTATAGTAGTTGAGATGTACATGTACATGTATTATGCAGTATGCTAAAAAAAAAAAAAGCATGTAAATAGTAGAAATCAATTTAACAAATGAAAGAAAAGAGCGCTACACACAGACATAAATCAAAACAAAATCGTATATCCCACTACCTGCCCATGAAAACATGTTTATTGTACCATCTCCGCCCATCTCTACTGCTGTAGCCGTCGCCATTATCCTGACACATAGATAGCTACACAGACAGACTGGCAAACAAACAGACAGGCAAGTATAGACAGACAGATAATAGATAAAGAGATTGAAAGGCAGACAGAAAGATAGATAGATAGATAGATAGATAGATAGATAGATGATAGATAGATAGATAGATAGATAGATAGATAGATAGATAGATAGATAGATAGATAGATAGATAGATAGACAGATAGATAGATAGATAGATAGATAGATAGATAGATAGATAGATAGATAGATAGATAGATAGATAGATAGATAGATAGATAGATAGATAGATAGATAGATTCTGCTCCTTGTTCTACTTTTCCTTCTTCTTCTTCTTCTTTGTGTATATGTGTGTGTGTGTGTGTAGGTGTGTGTGTGTTCCAAACGACCAGTGCCCCATGTGCTGTAGAAGATCTACTCATTTAATTTGAAAGTTATTATACTGAACATACATTTGAAGATGAACTTGGAAATCAGTAAGTTTAATGGCCCTCCAGTTGATGTAATTATCATCCACTTAGCTGGGACTGTGAAAACATATCCGTCCTGATTGGTATCATCTATCATTCTTGTTGATTGATCGCTCGTTAAGTTAAAAGAATGTTCATTACGTCAAAAGTACACTCAACAATATTGGATGCAGCTGAGAAATTTATAATTATATTATTTATTTTATCACGTCGCCTAAAAGGATCAACATCAGAAGTTTATCCATCTTGCATCGAAGTAAATATGTTAAACCGCCTTTTATCTATCTATCTATCTATCTATCTATCTATCTATCTATCTATCTATCTATCTATCTATCTATCTATCTATCTATCTATCTATCTATCTATCTATCTATCTATCTATCTATCTATCTATCTATCTATCTATCTATCTATCTATCTATCTATCTATCTATCTATCTACCAGGATAATGGTATTTATTTAACATCTGTACCATCAGACCAGTGGTCACCACACTGAATACAATAACAAGACGTCTCTCCAAAACAAAACTGGAGACAACAGCAACAACAGCAAATAGCTAGGTTTTACAATACACGTGTGTTTATTATTCTGTCATCGCTAGGTGTACAAAGACAGATATTCGTCTCTTGCGTTGCATGTTGCCATGTTGACGTCAATTCTGCAACCAACAAAATAACAATGAATGTACACATATGCGTTAGAAACGCGGTTACAGTTGTGGAGATCAATAAATGAATGTTCGCTTCCTACACCTCGCTCAAGTTTTTCGTTTATCTATGCTGTAATGACATATTCATTCATTTTGTGAGGAGGATAGCGAGATGAGGAAAAATTGTTGAGAACCCATGATTACTATAAAGTTGTCTGGGGCTGATGATAGAAGAAAAACTTTAAGGTTTTTTACAGTAAGACCATTAATTTCACATACAATTAGTGTATCTTCTAATGTAAAGTAACAAAAATGAAGCCTGTAACTTTTCTGACGTCGGATGAACTAAACAAATTGTGTACATAAGCCGTTTGCGGCTGAAGCCCCACTGATTTGTCAAGGTTCGTGTCCGCCTCTTATGTCTCAGTGTGCGAGCTCTCTGTTTCAGCAAACTGGCTTAGGACAAATTCGACTACTCACAACTAGTGAGATAGATTTGTTTCCGTCTGGCCAATACGAAAGATCCCATTTAATTCTAAAGTTCATATCTCACACTAATAAAATGAGAGAAAAAGAATTAATTCAATGAGCCTCGAGCCTAAAGCCGGTTTTTATGTGTACGGGAACGGAAACCGAAAAAAGATCTATTAAGTAGTAAAAAGAAAAAGTATTTCTATGTGTACGGGAACGGTCTTCCCCAACACAGGAAAACAATCATTCTGTATATTTCACTACTTGAATAGTTTTGACGTTTCTGTTGACATTTCCGTTGACGGTTCCGTTTCCGTACACATGAAAACCAGGCTTAATGCATTTCTTTCAGGGTTCACAATGATCTCACCGGGATATTATCTTTCGCCCGCTTACATTCCTCTTTGCAATCTTTCGTCTCGAAGCAAAACTTTTTGCCAACCACCCAGTTGCATCGAGTGTGGCAATGAATAACACATTTGACATATTCCGGCCTAAAGATTGTAGTTGGCATTACCGTGGCCACCAACAGCGCTGATAAGACAACAAATAGGGCAGTTCTCATCTGTTGATGATAAAATACGGAAACGACTTGTCCTTGAATTGTGGCAAAGAAGGAACTGAAAAGGTTGTATTTCACAAAGAATGTAATTACAAGTACGTACGTGCCCCCCTCCCCCCCCCCCCCCACAAGTTCTTTGCACTAGGGATACGTATTTTAAAGCCTATTGTGACACCAGTGCTAGAGAGCTCCTCGAGAAATGCTCCTAACAACAGCCTTAATTAAATATTCTTTTTGATTTTGTTTTTGCTTTCCTCCTGTTGTTATTTTGGGGGGGGGGGGGGGGGGTTAGAAGGGTAGGGGGGCAGGGTTAGGGATTCGAAAAGATTTAGGGTCAAGTATAGGGACGGGCATAGGGACAGATGCGTATACGTAAGCACCCCCACCACAAAACGCTTGGGTCATTCCCGGTACAGTCCGGTTGTAAGTAAGAACTTTGACCGTCGGGGTGTTGGGAGAGTGGGTAGGGTGGGTTGGGGGGGGGGGGGGTCAGGACAGACAGTCCTCTATAACATGGGAGGAACAATAGAAATGCAAATTAGCACAAGAATGCTAAGAACTAAAACCAGTCTTCAAACATTCAAGCAACTAATTCAATTAATGGATCCCAAAATGTGGAAGATACAATAGTAATAATGTCACCGTAGTATAGGATCTAGTGCTGTTTTTGTGTTTTATTTCCTGGTTAGGATTAAAAGCTGGTGTCAAAAAAACTATTGACATCGATGGCGTCACTCCGGTGAGTCCTTAGTTTAAACATGTCATTTAAAAGTTGAAAGACACTGGCAGGAACAGATGATAAAATGACGTGAAGAGACAAGCATGTTCTTTCTGCCATTTGAAATTTGGGGATGGGGGAAGGGGGGAAGGGGTTAAAACCTCGTGCCATGCTTGGGAAGTTGAGTCTCGTGACCATCACATCAGCCCCAGTGTCAGCAATAACTTCACAATACGACTGGTGGACTTCCTAATGTAAAGTAACAAAAATAAAGCGTGTAACTTTTGTGACGTCAGATGAACTAAACAATATTGTATACGTAAGCCGTTTGAGTGCTGAAGCCGCACTGAGTTGTCACGTTTATTGTCCGTCTCTTACGACTCAGTGTGCCAGCTCTCTCTTTCAGTGTGCGAGGTCTGTCTTTCAGTGTGCAAACTCACTCTTCTAGTGTGCAAACTCTTTCTTTCAGTGTGCGAGCTCTTTCTTTCAGTGTGCAAACTCTCTCTTTCAGTGTGCGAGCTCTTTCTTTCAGTGTGCAAACTCTTTCTTTCAGTGTGCGAGCTCTTTCTTTCAGTGTGCAAACTCTTTCTTTCAGTGTGCGAGCTCTTTCTTTCAGTGTGCGAGCTTTCTCTTTCAGTGTGCGAGCTCTTTCTTTCAGTGTGCGAGCTCTTTCTTTCAGTGTGCGAGCTCTCTCTTTCAATGTGCGAGCTCTCTCTTTCAGTGTGCGAGCTCTCTCTTCCAGTGTGCGAGCTCTCTCTTTCAGTGTGCGAGCTCTCTCTTTCAGTGTGCAAACTCTTTCTTTCAGTGTGCGAGCTCTTTCTTTCAGTGTGCGAGCTTTCTCTTTCAGTGTGCGAGCTCTTTCTTTCAGTGTGCGAGCTCTTTCTTTCAGTGTGCGAGCTCTCTCTTTCAATGTGCGAGCTCTCTCTTTCAGTGTGCGAGCTCTCTCTTCCAGTGTGCGAGCTCTCTCTTTCAGTGTGCGAGCTCTCTCTTTCAGTGTGCGAGCTCTTTCTTTCAGTGTGCGAACTCTCTCTTTCAGTGTGCGAGCTCTTTCTTTCAGTGTGCGAGCTCTCTCTTTCAGTGTCCGAGCTCTTTCTTTCAGTGTGCGAGCTCTCACTTTCTGTGTGTGAGCTCTCTCTTTCAGTGTGCGAGCTCTTTCTTTCAGTGTGCGAGCTCTTTCTTTCAGTGTGCGAGCTCTCACTTTCAGTGTGCGAGCTCTCTCTTTCAGTGTGCGAGCTCTCTCTTTCAGTGTGCGAGCTCTCACTTTCAGTGTGCAAGCTCTCTCTTTCAGTGTGCGAGCTC
>OZ007579.1:30765518-30770518 GCA_963931925.1 Onchidella celtica
GACTGGGGTTTTTGTGACGTCAGGTTAATCAAGGGCGGACAGTGGACTGACAGGATAGCGGAGACAGAAACATAGTAAATAGGATATCGCTGAATATTTATGAATAGGTTAGAAAAAGTCAGCAAGAATATATACTAGGGGAGATGGTGAATATTTAAATAAAAAGATAATAGGGCATTAATGAAAATTAACGCCCCGGGTTAGACAAGGGGGAGGAATTATATTTTGGACGGTTAAATTGACAACCAATCAGGGCAGGCGTACTGATATTGTTATCAGGGGTCTGCCGGCCGCGGGAGAACTAATTCTTCAGTTCCAAACGAATGCTGAAGCAATCCGGTCGTGACGGAAGCTCAGGCATTAACCTTTTCTCCTAGAACGAAAAGCAGTAGACTAAACTAGATCTGCCATTATGCAATCTTGTGCATAGCGTAGGAGCTGACAGTGCTCATGTTTCTGTGCACAACGTGATCAAAGCTTGAAATGGATTGTTCTCAACCGATAATGGTAAATGTCAAAGTTATGCCACCATAACGTCTAAATCCCAGGAACAGATCTAGAGCAGGACATCAGTGCGGATATCTATCTCTTGAACGAATGGAATTTACTTATAACTTTTACATTTAACAGTGTGGAACAGTGATTTTGAAAGAATGAACTTTAGGATAAATGTATCTCTTTGAGATCTAACTGGATCTGGCTAGAGCTAGATCTATATTTTGTATTTAAATTGAAACTGTCTTGGACTTGGTGAGACTGGGAATTACCAGCTCATCACAGCTCTAGAAGACCTAGATCTGGATTCTAGATCTATGCCATAAAAAGTTTTATTTTGATGGTGTGAGTGTCATTTGAATGTAGATTTACAGTCCTACATGTAGGACTTGTCGTTAAGTCGAAATAATCATATGCCTATGTCTCCGTAATGAATTAGGCAAGTCTGTAGAATTACTTAAATTACATTGTTTAGCCTTGGGCATAATGATAGACATAAAATAATTAAGCTAAGTATAAACAGACACATAGAAAGACAGACAGACAGACAGAGAGATAGGTAGCTAGATAGATAGATAGCTAGACAGATAGATAGATAGATAGATAGATAGATAGATAGATAGATAGATAGATAGATAGATAGATAGATAGATAGATAGATAGATAGATAGATAGATAGATAGATAGATAGATAGATAGATAGATAGATAGATAGATAGATAGATAGATAGATAGATAGATAGACAGATAAAAGGCGGTATAACGTACTTACTTCGATGCAAGATGGATAAACTTCTGATGTTGGTCCTTTTAGGCGACTTAATAAAATAAATAATAGGACTATAAATTTCTCAGCTGCAACCAATATTATTGAGTGTAGTTTTGGCGCAATGAACATTCTTTTAACTTAACGAGCAATCAATCAACAAGAATGATAGATGATACCAATCAGGGCGGATATGTTTTCACAGTCCCAGCTAAGTGGATGATGATTACATCAAGTGGATGGCCATTAGACTTACTGATTTCCAAGTTCATCTTCAAATGTATGTTCGGTATGATAACTTTCAAATCAAATGAGTAGATCTTCTACAGCACAGGCCAGGCAACCACCCAAAGTCGGAGGCCGGCCTCCGAAGGTTACCCAGGAAACACTTAATGTGGGAAGCGTTGTTTAATTTCGTTCATTTTGATGTTTTTTTTAAATTTCTTGTTTCGTTTGTTATTGCTTGTTCTTAAGGCAGGGTTTTGTGAAAATACAACCTTTTCTTTGTTTTTTTCTTGCCACAACTGAACTACAAGACGTTTCTGTCTTGACTGTTATGATAAGTATTTACGCAATCCAAGCGTTTTGTGGTGGGGCCGTGTACGTATACGTATCTATTGTTACGATCCCCTCTAGATGTTATGAATAGGGTGTGCTTAGCATTTACTATGTTGTGTGAAGATATGTTTTTGACTGTAATTTTGTATGTGTAAATGAACTAAACTCACGCACAACCATACTAATTACTGAATAACATATTGGGTAACTTTTAGGCAGACCTGCAGGGTCATAAACTGTTTACTGACATAAGTTACAACATATTGTATGTGAATGTCAACTATGACGAACAACAATGTTCATAGAAATTTATATCAGTTCTGAGTCTGGAACCATTCTATAATGTCATTCTATCTTAAATATCTAAACTAATTCTAAATCAATTCCTTTCAATGCTTTCCCCTTGCATTTCGCCAAAAATGAAGTTTTTTGGATCATTTTTAAATGGAACCTTAAAAATTGGGTGAAATCTCATGATAAAAATCCTCGAACCTAATTCTGTATCAAGAACACTTTTTGATAGTTTTTTTTTTAAAATAACGTTTTTAGGTGGGTGACGTTGTACTTCGTAAGGGGGAACGTTTACTATGAAGTAAAAGATCCAGGGGTGACAAATATTTCATAGCACTTTATTCCCCCCCCCCTCCCCCGCCCGCCCAGGCGGACCAGACACTATGACATGAAGCAGACGTTCCCCAGGTCAAATCTATCTATCTATCTATCTATCTATCTATCTATCTATCTATCTATCTATCTATCTATCTATCTATCTATCTATCTATCTATCTATCTATCCATCCATACATTAATCCGTCCATCCATCCATCCATCCATGGTTCGTGTCCGCCTCTTATGTCTCAGTGTGCGAGCTCTCTGTTTCAGCAAACTGACTTAGGACAAATTCGACTACTCACAACTAGTGAGATAGATTTGTTTCCGTCTGGCCAATACGAAAGATCCCATTTAATCCTAAAGTTCATATCTCACACTAATAAAATGAGAGAAAAAGGCTTAATTCAATGAGCCACGAGCCTAAAGCCGGGTTTTTATGTGTACGGGAACGGAAAAGGAAAAAAAATCTATTAAGTAGTAAAAAGTAGGAGTATTTCTATGTGTACGGGAACGGCCTTCCCCAACACAGGAAAACAATTATTCTGTATATTTCACTACTTGAATGGTTTTGACGTTTCTGTTGACGTTTCCGTTGACGGTTCCGTTTCCGTACACATGAAAACCAGGTTTAATGCATTTCTTTCAGGGTTCACACTGATCTCACCAGGGTATAATGTTTCACCGGGTTACACTCCTCTTTGCAATCTTTCGTCTCGAAGCAAACCTTTTTCGCTTGATTGTCAACTACTACCCAGTTGCATCGAGTGTGGCAATGAATAACGCATTTGACATATTCCGGCATAGAGATTGAAGTTGGCATTACCGTGGCCACCAACAGCGCTGATAAGACAACAAAAAGAACAGTTCTCATCTGTTGATGATAAAATACGGAAACGACTTGTCGTTGAATTGTGGCAAAGAAGGAACTGAAAAGATTGTATTTCACAAAGAATGTAATTACAAGTACGTATGTGCCCCCCCCCCCCAAGTTCTTTGCACTAGGGATACGTATTTTAAAGCCTTTTGTGACCCCAGAGCTAGAGAGCTCCTCGAGAAATGCTCCTTACAACAGCCTGAATTAAATATTCTTTTTAATTATTTTTTTTTTGCTTTCCTGCTGTTTTTTTTTCTTTTGGTTAGAAGGGTGGGGGGCAGGGTTAGGGGTTCGAAAAGATTTAGGGTTAAGTATAGGGACGGGCATAGGGACAGATGCGTATACGTACGCACCCCCACCACAAAACGCTTGGATTGCGTAAGTACTTATCATAATAGACAATACAGAAACGTCTTGTAGGTCATTTGTGGCAAGGAAAAAAATGGAAAGGTTGTATTTTCACAAATCCCTGCCTTAAGAACAAGCAATAACAAACGAAACAAAAGATTTTAAAAGCATCAAAATGAACGAAATTAAACAACTCTTCCCACATTATGTGTCATTAAGTGTTTCTTAAGTAAGATTCGGAGGCCGGCTCCCGCCAATGGGTGGTTGCCTGGCCTGGAGAACGTTTGATTTAGGGAGACCTAGGTGGGGGAGGGGAGGGTCATTCCCTTTACAGTCCCGTTGTAAGTAAGAACTTTGACCGTCGGGGTGTTGGGAGAGTGGGTAGGGTGGGTTGGGGGGGGGGGGTCTGGACAGAGAGTCCTCTGTAACATGGGAGAGACAATAGAAATTTATGCAAATTAGCCCAAGAATGCTAAGGACTAACACTCAAACACTTCAAACACTCAAGCAACTAATTCAATTAATGGATCCCAATACGTGTAAGATACAACAGTAGGTCTAATAATGTCACCGTAGTATAGGATCGCGTGCAGTTTTTGTGTTTTATTTTCTGGTTAGGACTAAAAGCTGGGGATGAAAAAACTGTTGATACCGATGGCGACACCTCGGTCAGGCCTTGGTTTTAACCATGTCACTTAAAAGTTGAAAAACGGATTAATTATGTCCAGAAAAAAAAATTGCGGATATTTAACAAACTGGTGCGTTCAGTAAACATAATCCTTAATGTTATTTCATGATCCAAGTGTCACTGGCAATCTGTGTATTCCTTCAGAGCTTCGTTGGTTGAACTGTCAGATACTTATGGTTATAATGAAAAACACTCCGAATGAGTTGTATGCGATATGACGCGTTTCCGGTTGCTGCGAACAGCTGTCCGCCATTTTGACGGACCTGGCGACCGAGTTGTTTACGTCGTACTAGGCCCTATATTAAATTTCCTTTGAAATGCCTGACTTTTGTTGTATTGTGGGGTGCCAAAATAAGAGATCAAAGCAGAAGGACCTCAGTTTTTTGTTTGTTTGTGACTGGGAAGAGGCGCCTAGCATGGTTAAAAGCTATGAATCGAAAGAATATTTAGGAGACAAGGAAGCGACAAATAAGCCCTGGCTTCGAGTGTGCGGGGAACATTTTGCGTCTGGTCATGTCAGTGGCATTTATTTGTTTTTGATCAATCACAGCATAGTTTCTATATAACTCGCACTTTGGTTGAAGCATTTTCTATCTGACTATTCCAGTATAGAATCGAACTAATAGAGCTATTAGGCCTACATGCAGCCTATATAAACC